>CM075806.1:93832932-94342487 GCA_037975025.1 Excoecaria agallocha
ATAAGTGAAAAACTCAAAAATACTTGCCCCTTTTTTTCCAAATAAAAGAACCTAAACACTTACTAGTTTATTTCCTTAGGCTTTAGCAACCTAACATCATTTTATCTCACATGATTTTTGATAAACCTCATTACATATGATTACAATTAAAAACAATAATCATTTGAGGATATGTGATTGTAAATGCTCATGATGATGAGGTGAAATTTACAATAATATAAAGTGCAAAAACAATTTTGTTTCACTCATACGTTTAAACACTCAAACAACTTCATTTTTCTACTTAAAAAATAGTTGTTAAGTGTGAAAACCTTTTCAAAAATGTTTCTATAAGTAAAAGAAATTTGATATGAGTTACCTTAATTAAAATATAACAACTAGAAAATCATTCAAAAATTTCTTTCATTTTTCAAAAATATGTTTATATGAAAAAATTAAGTTTAGGAAAGAATCAAATTAAATATGCCAAATGTGATTTGTATTTCTTTTAATGCATTCAAACACCTAGAAAATATTTCAAAAAATATATTTCAATTTTCAAAGATGTAATATGGAAAACTTAATTTAAATAAGTCAAGATATGAGTTTGAAAAAAAAATGTTTTAAAGCAATGAATGATTTGTGTGAGTGTGTGAATCCTCAGGAATAATTTTACAATACTTTTCTAAAATGAATTGATCTTCAAAATTAATTCAAGGCATCAAGTTTGATTTATATAGAGTGGCAGAACACGTCTTTGGCTTATTCTACTTTAAATAGAGCACCTAATATCAGTGTTCTATTGGACCTGTATAATACAAAATTAAAAGCCTAAACTTCATTAATTTAAATTGTTTGGTTATTCAACAAAATCCAGGTTCAGCCTTTTAAGCCAACATTGTCCCCCTTTTTTATGATGACAAAATAACCATCAATTTAGATTTGCTAAGTTAAAGTTCTCCCTGACTATATGCTCAAAAACAATTTAACAACTAATTAATCAAATAATCAAGCACAAATATTCAGATATCAATTTGATAGAGATCAACGTTATGCCCTAGGCCAAACATTTGGTCCTTTATTATCATATTTCTTTTATAGAATTGAGTTTTTTTTATGTTATTGTATTGTTGGCATGTTACACTGAATAGTATTTGTAAATAACAATCTAATGTTATTTTAACTATCCCTAGTTATTTATCATTAAAAGAATAATGATAAATAAAGACTAGTATGAGTTTTATTGATAATCATAGGATGATTATATATGGTGATATAAATCAAACTTATAGATATTTATTAGAAAATAGGGTACTGGATAGATCCGTTATAAAATATTATATGGATTAATGTCATTAGTGATCTCATAATAGTTATGTTATCAATCCTTAGACTTGATATTATCAAAGTATCTTATATAATTAACATTATATTTTGACATAATCAAATATTATCTTTAATTTAATAATCATAAAGGTTATGATTAGACATAATGAGAATCATGCAGAGGATAGTGAATAATCAAGAAGGAATTTATTCCTCTCTTTTAAGAGAGATATCTATTAGGTCCCTTGATAAGTAGGACTAAGAAATGCATGACCGAGCTTAAATGAATTGATGGAGTCATCAATATCTTTTGAAATTATTAGTCTACTTAGTGATTGAGAAATTATATGTTTGAACTATATAAGTTTAACATGTACCATGACTTATGTTCAAACAAGATATAATGTGACAAAAGGATTATAAAATATTCTATTGATTAGGTTAAAATTGAATTATCGATATTTATATTATTTGAGTAGTTATAATATTTTGCTAGAGGATGTTTATGATTTATAGGCCTATTATGGGATTGGGGACCATTGCCAATATAATATGAACCTTTTAGGTCATACATATGGAATGTGATGAATGGACTAAGGGCTAATTCGAGCATTTCAATTTTTTTTTGTGACAAATTAAAATTTGAAATTAAAAGTTTAAAGTTCATATAATAATTCTTAAATAAGAAATATGGGCTTAAAATTTTCTCTCTTAATTAAGGTTAGGTCACCTATATATATATATAGTGATATGTATAGTTTGAAGCTTAAGCATATTGAATTAAAGTGGAAGCCGTCATTTTTTGAGAGATAAAAACTTCATTTTTATGTAACCTTGAGAAGAATATAGGTATATCAAACCCTGGTCGCCAAAGAAAGGAGCTAGCACCCCGAGCGACTCCAACCATCGCGTTCGAGTGAGGATACCGGTAGAGGATATTTGTTTCGCATGAGGCAGCATATGAAAAATTGATTTTTTTGCACTTCAAAAGGTTGGTAACCATTACATCCACTCTTTTGAATTAATTAAATCGTATAGATCCTGGATTAAATTTTTTCGCTGCATTATTATTTTATTTTATTCTATCAAAATCCAAAAAAATTATATATTCAAACCACATATGTAAAATCATATATCTCTTATATCACACATATGTATCTTTTCCCATACATAAAAATGTATATCTTTTCCTCTTTGTTGTCATCAATAAAAAGTGAATTCAATTAGCATACTCAGACTTTCATAAACTTCTTCTCCTGCACCCTTAAATTTCTCATTACTTTTCTTTACTCGCTTGGTCCTCTTTATCATTAACTATTCTCTCATAAAGCATAGATATGAGATACAGAGAATGAAACAAATGACTTTTGAATTTATGCAGAGAAAATAAAAATTGATGTATTAATTGAGTAGTAAAAATGTATTTTTAAAAAAAATAAAAAATAGAAATTTGTTTTTGGAAACAACCGTAGTAAGAATATTTTTAAAAAATAGAAGTTCTAAAATATTCCTTTTTAATATCCATAAATATTTCCAAACATTAGGAAAAGTCTAGACATTAAAAATCATTAAAAATTTCCAAATATATTAGATATGCAATTAGAACATGACATACATTTAGAACACGAGATGTGATTAGATCACAGAACACAACACATATGTAGAACACGAAATGCCAATAAATCACATATAACATGTAAGGCCCCTAATATGACACTAGTCATAAATTTATGATTTTATAGGATGGTATGTGATTAAGAATTAATTAAAGATGTGGATTTTGTATTAGAGGCATGGGACAAGTGATAATTTTATTTTATTATATTAATTGCATGAAATTATTTTGGTATAAAATTATTCAAGGGTGTAATTGAAGCATGGAAGATTAATTGAGGGTTTAATTGGTTAATATATTAATTAATGAGTCAATTATGAAATAAATGAAAGGAAGGAGGGGTTGCTTTAAGAAAAATAAAAAGTAGAGAGTTTAATTAGTCACATGCAACAGTGAAAGAGGAAATTGTGAGACATGTAATTTCTTAAAGGACTATGTAGGGAATTTTCCCTACTAATATATATAGTTGATTTTAGTTGAAAGTATGAGAAAGAATTAAGAATGGAAAGAGAGAGAGAGAGAGAGAGAGAGAGAGAGGGGGACGAAAATGGGAGTGAGTAGATTAATTTTCCTTCATTCTTAATTTAATTCTTCAATCTCACTAAGAAATCTTGAAGAAATCTCTTGCATGTTGACTAATCAAGGACTAGGTGGTCTTGATCAATAAGGTAATGGTTCAAAAACTCAATTCACATCATCATCATCATCATCTTCTCCTTCTTATTTTTGTTTAGATTGATTGGATAAAATGCTGGAAATGGAGGATTACAGAAATTAAATTATGTGTAGAAGAAGAAGGAGAAGGAAGGAAGAATAAGGGAAAAGGACTTGCTATAAATTGAAGACTAAGGGAATTTGGCCAAGGTATGGGATTAGGTTCTCATGCATGCATGTGATGGTTTTTGGTAGAGACACGATTTAATTGTAAGCTAGTTTGATTAAATGAATGGAGAAATAAACTTTAAGAAATATTAATAAAATAAAGATAGGAAAGTGATGAAAGTCTTATGAACTAGTGGTTGTAATTTTAGCATAAATTGAGTTAAATAACTCTTTTTGAGACCATTTTAATTTCTGTAATTACATAAGATATGTTTCTACAAAATTTTAGAAGGAACATGGAGCTAAATATGCCTTTACGTCATCCTAATAATTTTTGGGAATTTAATTGTGCTGTTGAATTCAGTTCTAGAACAGTTCATAGAAAATATGACATATCTCCTTGTAATGTGAACAAAATGCTATGAGGTTAAATTCTATGAAAAATAGACTTCTTAACCTATGATTTTCATGAATAATGCAAAGCCTAAATCTGTCCTTATGCTTGTCTAATTTTAGCTTGAATCCGGACCTGTTCACAGCACTGTCACTAGGAACAGTACTTAGTAAAAAGTATATATCTTGAGTTCTGGATATGATATTGAAATGATTTTTGATGTTCTAGAAACTAGAAACATAGGGAAATATGTTTGTAGAAGGATATTTTTGTTAAAAATGACGTCTTCCAGGTTTAAAATGGCACATAAATTTGATCTTGAATTCTGCCTCTGTGCAGAATTCCAAAAATAGAAATTTAATGTTTAATGTTAAATGTTGTTATGGTTACTAGCAATACAAGGAACATATATATATATTGGGCATATGAATATGAACATTTAAGGCTTAAATGATAATATTTTTACAAGAAAATTACATGGATATTATGATTATGAATTATTATTTTTTTATTGTTTTAAGGTTGTTATGTTTAGATATATGATTACATGGAAATACATTGATTTACAAACAATATGTATAATGGTTGATTGAAAGGTCATGTAAATATATATGTATGTTCAAACATATGTACATGGCATGTTGTATTAAATTATGATTATGAAAAAAATATATATAATCAAATGATAGTGTATATTTGTATACAAATGTTCACTATGAAATTGATTAAGAAATGTTAAAACATGATAAATGAAATTTATATAAACAAAGTTTTTGCCTGCTGTTAGAGTTCATCTATGGATAGATAGGTGCCTATAGGGATATTGCAGCTGCCACTATATTGATCCAGTTTGGGTCCACTGTTTGTCCTTCAAGACCATTGTATTGACCTATTTGGGTCCATTGTTTGTCCTTAGGGACCATTTTATTGACCGTTTAGGTCCTCTGTTGCGATATCTTTGGATATCTATTATTTTGATACCTTCAGGTATCCACTGTTCTCGTTATCCACCCTTAGAACTTAAGCAGGCTAAATTAAAGTCTAAATGCATTATAATAAAATTTCAATATAATGGTTAATTGTACTGTATGGAATAGTATAGTGATCAATGGTCGTATTGAGTGATTACATGTATAAATGCTAAGAGCACTTTAAGTTATTTGATTTATAAGAATGCTAAATTAAAAGTTAGGGTTTATTGTATGTTTTAAATTATAAATCTGAATATATATTTTCTATTAAGTGTTTAAACTTTAATGTTGCAATTAATTTATGTTAAGTAATTGTGAGGATCGCTATAATTAGTAGTTTTCATGTTTGTTTAGTATCCCCACTAAGTTTTATAGCTTAACATGGGTTATTTTATCCGTGTAGATTTTGTAGACAAAGCTTTCACACAGGAACATTCTCTGCATCAGGACAGGCCAACACCATCTTATAGAAATTGATGTAGGGGCATTTGGTTAATTGTGTATAAGTTTATTAATATACTTAATATATGTGTGTGTGTGTGTGTGTGTGTGTGTATGTAAGCTATATAACATATGCAAGGATAATGCTATACTAAACTAACTATGAAAATGAGTTGTATGTGCATGCACATATGTCAATCGAAATGCATGATGCTATGTATGAGTATAAATATGAAAACTAGTACCTAGCATAATTATGATATATAGTATGCGATGGGCTATTGAATATATGAAGTAAAGTTATTGAAGGTGTAAGAGACAATTATATTGCTCATAAGAATACAAACAATTAGAGTTGTGTCTAATTAATACGACTAAATTAATGAATCATTTTAATGACTAATGTTGATTATTGGGTTAACATCCTAATGTATATTACTGATATGTACGACATGGCATATGATAAAAGAATTAAATATAGGATGTTTTATAACGGCTAGAGCATGAAAAATATATAAAACATAGAAAGACCTGTTCTACCAAATAACAGCAAAAGAGAAATTAAATATAAGATAAATTAAAATAAATTTTAGAAAAAATAGGATTACCTTTAGGATGAGTTTTCTAAAATACCCATACCTAATTCTCTTCTTATCTTGAAAAATTGCTCTTCTTTCAATAGTTTAGTGAAGATGTCAGCAATTTGATATTCTATTGGAATAAAATTTAAAGCAGTATTTCCTATTTGAACATAATCCCTTATGAAATGATATCTGATCTTAACATATTTTGTTTTTGAATGCATCAGTGGATTTTTAGTGATATTTATTATGCTAGTATTGTCACAATAAATTGGTATATCTTTAAAATTGAACTCATAATCAATTAATTATTGTTTGATCCATAAAATCTATGCTAACAACTTTCAGCAGCTGCATATTCAGCTTTTGCAGTTGATAGAGTAACAAAATGTTATTTCCTACTAGACCCAGAGATGAGTGATTAGCCCAATAGTTGACACATTCTAGATGCACTTTTTCTTTCAATTCTACAACCTGCATGGTTAGCATCTGAAAAACTAACAAGATTAAAGCTCGAATCTTTAAAATATCACAAATCTATTTCTTAGGTTTCTAATAAATATTTTAGGATACGCTTAATTGATAATAGGTTATATTCCTTCAGATTTGATAGAAATTGAGCATAAAGACAAACACTAAAGTGTATATCAGGTCACCTTGCTATCAAGTAAAGCAGTAAACCGATCATTCCTCTGTAAAGCTTTTAATCAACACTTTTACCTTTATCAACAAGATCAAGTTGTTAGCTCAAAAGCTCTATATGGATTTTGATGAATAACAAAACAAACTAATGACATTAGACCTTTTTAAGTTTGATGTGTACAGGTCCATAAGAGTCTTAGAGTCGTGTGTTTTATCTAAAGTAGAATAGATTAAAATGTGATCTGCCAGTTACACTTGTTAATCAGTTTTATTTTAAGATCAAGAAATGTTAGGAAATTAGTTGTAAAATCATTTTTGAGGATTCACACATTTACACTTATTCATTGCAAAAAAATAATTTTCTAAAATCATATCATATTTAAAAAATGATTTTTTTTCTAAAAACTGACTTTTACTTTATTTGAAAAGGAAAGAAAAATTATGGAAGTATTCTCTAATTGTTGAAATTTATTTGAACAAACATATTTTGAATAAATTTTTAGCTGTTATAGTTTAATTAAGGAAGCCAAAAATCAAATCCTTTCAAATTAAAGAAACATTTTTTTTTAATCTTTTAGGCCTAATGGCTAGTTTTCTTCAAGTATATATTTGAAACTATTTTGGATGTTTAAAATGTGAATGTAACACTTTTATTTTAAACTTCTTATTGTTGTAAGTTTCACCTTATCATCATGAGCATCAATCATATATCCTTAAATGATTATAGTTTTTAATTGTAATCATATCTAGTAAGGTTTATCAAAACCATATGAGATAATGTGATGTTAGATTGCTAGAACCTAGAAAAATAAACTAGCAAGTGTTTGGGTTCTTTTACTTATGAAAAAGAACTAAGTGTTTTGATCATTTTACTTATGAAAAAAAGGTTAAGTGTTTTAGAGTTTTTCACTTAAGAGAAAAAACTTGGGATAGTTATTCAATGTAAACAACTTTTAATTCTTGCCTGCTAAATAGAGTCACATTAGAAGAGAGAAACTTTTAAGATGAGTTATCTTAAGTAAAGGATGTAGGCAATGGTCGAATCTCCATAAATCACTATGTCAAATATCTCTATTTCTTTTTCTCTCTTTTATTTCGTGCTCTATATTTCATGCTCTATCTAATTTTATGCTAATCTGAATCAGTCTGTTTTATCTATATTTCGTGTTGTATAGAACATGATAATAAAAATAGTTTGTGTTCTAACACGTGAAATATCTGAATATTAGCATAAAATTAACTAAGATTTAATTGATCAATTACTCATCAAAAGTTTCATCTATATATGCATATATGATATGAAAAAGGTTGAGCAAAAATATATTGAGTAATTTTTATGAAATAAGTTTATCATGATCTCAATATATGCATTTGTAATAATTTAAAATATTTATATTTTTTAAATTTGTTCCATTTGCACACTAATAGTTCTTGTACTCTATTCACCCCCTTAAAGTATATTTAGGACTCATAATTTGTATAAGATCGGGTTTTTTTTCTATCTTAGGCTTAACAACCTAGAAAGATCCAAGTGATAGCTGGAACAAATACAACCTTTGCTGAATGATAACCTTCAACTCATCCTCCAATGTTTTATGGATAAAACTTTTCTTTTTGGAAAGCTAGGATGAGACACTTCATTTAAATGCAAGATACAAAAAGCTGAAAAATGGTAATCAATGGCTACATATATCCAACTAAAATTGAAAAATGGGAATGGAGTTTCTAAGAGTGAAAATGAGTACAATGAGGTGACATTCTAAATATTCAAAGAAGCTCTAAAGTTATAAATTTATTATATTGCTCTTTGGATTCAAATGGATTTAACAGAATTTTAGCTTACAATACAGCTAAGCAAATTTAGGACAAACTCGTGGCAACTTACGAAGGAACAATACAAGTTAAAGATTCACAATTTCATGTATTAATGTGTGATTATGAGTCATTTAAAATGAAACTTGACGAAACCATCTCTAAAATGAGTGACAGGTTTGTCAAGATAACTAGGTCAATGAAGGGCCTTGGAAAAGATCATGAGTGAAAAGGAACAAATCAAGAAATTGATCAGATCCTTAAACTCAAATGTAAGTGTAACGCCCGATAGCCGAACATTGGTCCGAATACCGGTGTCACTCTACATTGCGATGGTCCATAAATTATTATTAAATTATCCACCGATAGCATTCAATATTTTAACCATTAAGTCGTGGGTCCCACATTTTAAAATATCTTATTAATTAATCTATAAAAATTCGGGCAGCATAATGACTGAAACCCAAATTCTGCCTTCCTGCAATAGTCACAAAACACTCCCAAAAGGTTCACAATATCCAACCCAACCTCCACAATCTAAATATATACTCCACAAGATAAGCCAAATACAGAATAACAGTCATTTCCAATAATTTTACATATAATCATACATACATATAGTACATAACATATGTATAAGTCCAAAACTATATACAGTCCAAAAACTAGCCATGTTGTCCTACAAGGCAACATTTATATGTACAGTCTCCACAAAACCACCAAAAATGCTGGATCATTCTAACACTGATTTCCTTCCAGCAAGAACTCAGTCTCTGTCTCCTGCGTGCAGTACAAAACCACACGCTAAGTACAAAAGTACTTAGTGGTGAACATAAACTTGAAACCCCAGAATTTCACTACAGTTCATTCACATATTTTTCATAGTTATATTTCATTATAATACAAATATTTTTCGATTAATTTCTAAATGTCACTTTTATTGACAAAATTACTATTTTACCTTTGCTTGAGAAATTCATTCTCAATTATAGTTTATCAAGTTTTATTCTCAAATTCTATCACTTTAACTTGAATTTTTCACTATAGGGATAAATTTTCACTTTAGTCCCTAAAGTTTCAAATATGCACTTTTGTCCTACTTTCTTTGTTTATCAGTTCTTTTAGACTTTTACCCTTATTTTTCAGTATGCTTTTGTCCCAACAGTAGTTGATTCTCATTTTTCAAGTTTCACATTTTTACCCATACAGTATCTTTAGTCAATACAGTATTTTAATACTATTACTCATACAGTATCTTTTTATGCTTTAGTCAATACAATATTTTAATTCTCTTGCTCATACAGTATCTTTTTATGCTTTAGTCAATACAGTATTTTAATTCTCTTGCCCCTAGTATAGCATGGAAATATATCACTAATTAGGATGAGCGAAACTATGGACCCTATAGGTCCCAGTACTCCGGTAGTATCAATTACACATATATTATTATTTTTTTCCTATCTTTCTTTTTCATTTTCCCCAAACACTCCAATACAGACGTGAAATCATATCAAGGTTACCACTATGCAAGTCGCCATGACTTGCTACCGCGGTTACAGAAATGTCCCTATGGCTAGCCATGTACATCCTAATTTCTGATTTCACACATAATACTAAGGGCAAAATACAATTACAATTTAATACAATTTACAATAATGTATCATTACCGATTCATGGTAATAATTAGTTTTCATTATTAAAAACAGTCTCAGTATTTCGAATATACCAGTTTTTCAATTAAAATAATACAATTAAATTACCATTATTTTATTTATTTATTTTATTTATTACTTTCTTTTTCAATACATGCTCCTTACATGTCATATAAATTAATTATATTCTATTTTACATTTATTCCAATTTATATCTCAAAATTTCACCAATTTTCTTAAGGTCTCTATTCGGTTACCTTATTTCAATTTCCTTATAAATTATATTTTCTACTCAAATTAATCACACTAAACATAAAATCATCTATTTTTCGTTTATTTCAATTTAATCCAATAAATTTCATTTTAGTCCCTAATTTTTTTTGTAACCGAAATTTTTCCTAAAATTTAACTTGTCTAAATTTTAATTAAATACCATAATTTCACTAATTTATCTTCTAATTGCACAATTCTAAGTCCAATTTCATAATTAATTCGTAATTAATAATTAACTTAAATTTTTTTCTAATTATATATACAACATATATATTGTGAAATTAAAGGGTTTAAAATTATTCACTTACAAAATCACTCAATAACTTTGTCTTTCCCCTTATTTTTGGTTGGTTTGCTTCCCTCTCCTTGCTCTTCAATTGGCAGCAATTTCATGGCCAAAATCACCATAGATTAAGTCAAATTTTTGCTCAAATAATACTGACAATACTATAATTAACACTTAATTACTCTAATTATCAAATAAAACTAAATTTTTCCCAACTCACCAATTTAACCACTTGAAGAATTAGACTTTATTCACCTTCTTTCACCACCCAAAGCAACCAAAGGTGAAGGGAAGCAAGATTAGATAATTTAATTTTAGATGAGGGTTGAGAAATTTGTGAATTTGGCTTAGAAAACAAAGAACAAATGAAGAAGAAGAAGAAGAAGAAGAAGAAGCCACAGCAAAGGGAAAAGAAATGGTGTTTTGGTTGGCCAAAAAGCAAGAGATAAATATCTCTTAATATCCATTAATTAAACACCTACTTTAGGACAAAATAAATTAAGTTCTAAGTGGGTCTAATGCTATAAGTCACTATTTAATTGGTCAATACACTTTTAGCTGTCAATTTTTGATAAAAATTATACCAAAAATTTCTAAAAATATTAACTAGGCCATGCTTAAAATTTCGAATCAATCCGAGGTCGTTTCGATATCAAACTAGCCCCGAATGTAAATTTTAATCAGTCTGAAAGCTAAATTTTCAAAGTCTTTAAAAAATTTATTTTATCATTCCAAAAATTCATATACATAATTTCTAGTCAATTGGTGTAATCAGAATAATTTTATGAAGTCCAAGGAATATTTTTAAGCCAGTCAAAGTTCCTAGTCAACTATATCGGTCCCGTTAATTATTTTATTTTTCCCTTTTTGAAGACCTATTTGACTTCAATTTTAACCCAAATTATAACACCAGATTCGTTATGAATAATACTTTCCAATGGTGAAGAAAAAAATTTTTATGGGGTGGCACTATTAACCTCGAAAAAGTACTATTCACGTGATCGAAAATTCTTGGGGTGTTACAGTAAGTATACATAATGGTAGAAAATTTAGATTCTTGAGAATTTGTATGTATATTAAGCATATTATGACATAACGATGTCTAAAATTATAAATGAAGTATGTGTGATGGAATGAAGAAAATTAAAATAATAGTTAAGCGAAAATTCTTTATTGGCCGAATGACTTATTGATGTATAAGTGATTGAATTGGCCATATTTTGACAATATTTTGTATCTGTCTGAACAATGTGCAGTTAATAAAAATTAAAAGAGTGAGAAATAAAATTCTGAATATGTGGACATAAGGCCATTAATATTTATAATGATATGAAAATATTGAAAAATATGCAAATGAATAAAGTGTTATGCCCTTAGTATCAGTGGGTAACCCAGGACCTTAGGATAGTATGGCTAGCCATAAGAGCACTTACCCCGCGATATTTTGTTCTGCTCTGTTATACTATGTTCTGTTATCTAAAAAAATACTGATTATTCTGTTAGCCGGCTTATTATTGATAGACCGAGGAGTAGTCGCATACTCCCAAGCAGTGTGGACACTCCTAGTGACTGTATTTGGTTATCCGTTTATCCAGTTCATGGATTATTTTGTTGTCAATAACTAGAGGTAAAATGGTAATTTTGAATAAAATTGTGTAAAAAAGTAAATTTTAACCTTAAAAATATTGAAAATGTGAACAAAAATGATATAAGATGAAAAATTAAGCATATATGTTTAACAAGGGTAAATGTGTAATTTTACATCCAATGAAGGGCAAAATAATCAATTGCCAGTAAAACATAATTAAAAGAAATAAAATAGTCCATTTGAATAAAAATGGTAAAATTTACAAATAAGGAAGAGTATAGGGACCAAACGATAAATTTACATTCAAGAAATATTTTCAGGGACTAAATGGTAATTTACGAAATTAAAGTTAATTTGGTGTCGGAAGAAATTTATTGAGTCGAAATCGAAGTTAAAATGAATAAATATGAAAAAGTCAACCGAAGGTTAAAGTTGGTCTACATAACAGGAAAAGTCAACTGTAGGGATAAAATGGTAAATTTCTACTCTGACTGGTAAATTATTGAAATTAAATAAAAAAAGAAAAGTTTTGAGACTATTTAATGAGTAATTGGTTATGAAATGAATAAATTATGAATTTATGAAGTTATAAGAGTATAATAAATAATAGTGGTTAAATTGAATTAAATAAACAAATTAAGTTTGTTGAAATTCTTTGTAAATGTATCCACCACTAAGCAATTAGATTTGTTTAGCGTGTAGTTTTATGACTGCGTGCAGGGACAAGTGCCAAAAGATGAGAATTGAAGAAAGAAATGACATGTACATAAAAGACCATGATTTTTGACTCTGTCTTGTAATTATATGTAAATTATTATGACAGAAATGAGAATTTTTGGCATGTAATATTAACTTATTATATGAGTTTGAGGATTGCAAATGATTATAGTATTTATTAGTTGTATGTGTATGTGTATGATGAATTGAGATTATAGAAGTGCTGTGAGTTGTTGTTGGAGTCTGGGAGTAGGAGGAATATTATTGGGAGTGCACTTTGACTTTTACAGATTTGAAAATTAAGGAAAATTAAGTCGTTATATTGCAAATTTTTCGTTAAAATTTAAATAATAACTTATTATTTATAAGGGTATTAATGAACAGTATAGGTTTTAAATTTAGTTAAGGAGACGTTACAAGCATGCTATGTAACCATCAAAAGTGGAAGAATCTTTGATAAGATAATAGTACTGTATCATCTACTCTTCGATATAAGTAAATTTCAAGGATGAAATTTCTTTTAGTAGGAAAAAATTGGAACGGCCTCAACACCGGGTTAGCCGTAAACAGTATTTTTCGACAGAAAATAGTATTTTTCGAGCTGAAAAATACACCCGAAAGTAAAAAATATTTTATTTGATCATCGAAGAATATTTATCATGGTGAATCTGTGGTTGAAATTTGAAGTGAAATCGAGATCAAATAGGAATTCAAAAATAAAAAAATACGAAAAAAGTAACGAGTCAATTTTTATTATTAAAAAACCGACTCAACTTTGTATAAATGTTTAAAAATAGCAAACGGATTTTGAAAATTATCAAAAATTACAGTTAAGCCTAAAATAATATGTAGATTATTTTGGCTGCAAAAAAATAAATTTTTCTGTAATACCGGTATTTTTGGATCGGACCGATTTAATTGAATCATACTGAAAATAGATTCCGATTGAACTGAAAATTTGTGTGCAACTTATTTTTTATATGATAAAAATTATGGAATTAATTTTAAAATGAATAGGAGCTTTAAAAGTGAGAGAAAAAGTTTCAGGAGCCAAATTGATAAAATTATATATATATATATATATCAAAAAAAAAAAACACACACACACACACAACCGACTTTGGCCATAAAAAGCTTAGTCAAAGAAAGGCAAAACAAAAACAAAATGTGATAAGATGTAAAGAAAGAAAGAAAAATAAAAAAGAAAAAGAAAGAAAGTGCAGTGGACAATGACGACGCAAGGCAGGGAAGAAAGAACAAAGAAAAGAAAAAAAAGAGAAAGGGAAGCCACCTCATGTTGGCCATCACCACACGGCGATGAGTGGCGCAGCGATCACTCCCTCTCCGACGTCCGGAAGAGGTGGCAAGTTTTTAATGTGGCAACAGGTTTTTTCTTCGTTTCGGCGAGTCAAGGTGGTTGACGGGGACACCACCACCACCACTGATCATCTCCCGACAATGAGGTGAGTCTGGCGAGCCTCCGGCGACGCTCTGACAATCCGTCAGACGAGCAAATTATTAAGCAAATTGGAGCGAATTCCATCGTTAAGGTATGTGACTATGAAATCTTTTAATTTTTCCTTAATTTGTTGATTTTTCCTTTAAATTTATTAAGGAAAAATATTGAATTATTGATTAAAATTGAAATTAATGTTATGATTGTTCAATTAAATTTTAATTAAGCCTAATATAGTGTATAAATAGAGTTAAAAAAATTTATTAAGAAATTTTCTTTATGAATCAAAAATTTCCTTTTGAAGGAAATGAATTATTATGTTGTAAATTAATGAAATTAAGTCCTAATTTGATAGAAGATGAAATAATATATATCCATAAATTGTTATGGAATTTATAGAAATTTATATGAATATTTTGAAATATTCATTGAATAATGTAATTGATAAAATAGAGAATTTTTTATTATGTTATATAATGATAATAAGCATAAAATAAATTGCTCATAAAATTTTAATGAAATTTATGAAAATTTAGAGAATTATTAAGTGTATGTATATACCGTATATGATGAATTATGTTAAAATAATTCATAAAATGAGCAAAGATAATAACAATTGAAGAGCAATATTCACATAAATTTTTATGAAATTTATATGATGTATGAATTAATTTAGAAAATAAATATGTAACATGCTTAATTGAAATATTGAATTATTTAAAAATAATCCAATAAACAATTAAAAGTTGGTAATTTAATTTACACTTCGTATAAAAAAAATGAGGAGATTATATGATAAATTTTCAGAAAATAAAAAGTACAACGAATAAATTAAACGCATTGAATTATTACCAAATAATTCATAATTCATATAAAAATGATGAATTATTATAAATAATTCACATTCCATATAAAAGTATTTCAAATTCCGAACAATTGCCAAATTTAGCTCGATAAAATAAATGTCAAAAGAAAAATATTGAATTATTAAGAAATAATTCAATAAGTACTAAGAAAAAGGATGAATTATAATGATATAATTCACAAGTATGTAAAAATTATTGAGAAAATATTTGACTAAGTAACGAATTGAAAAGATTCTGCAATGATAATGTATAATAATAGTAATTGTATAAAAGTACTGAAAAAAATTGAATAACAAAATGTACTGATATGAAAAAGTAATTATAAAAGTTAAAAATCTGAAAAGTTTTTAGTGAAAAATGCTTATGGTAAATTATTGTAGAATAATTCAAAAAAATGATTGAAAAGGAAAAGAAAAATTTATAATAGAGTGACTAAAAGTAAAAGATCTGAATAATCAAAGTTCTGAAAAGATTGAATGATAACTTGTATCGATTCAAATAAAAGAATTTGCAACTGTCTGAAACTGAAAAGTATTTTAAAAATGATTGATTGTTTTTTCCTTTAACAATAGTCAGGTAGTGATATTCTTATTCAAGATATAATTGGCTAGCAATAGGAACACCCTATACCGCAGTGCAAGTCATGGCGACTTACTTTGCTATGGGTAGGATCTCTGATCTCTATAGTATCTGTCATACGTACTATCATATGTTTTATAAGAAAGGATCCTTTAGAGTCATTTCTCATTCTGTTGTAGTCCTATGGAATTCATGTCCCGTATATCCTTTTGGGAGTCCTGTCATATTGCACCAGGGGCCTATTGAATTGAACAAATCTAAATTGTAAAAGTAAATTGAATGCAAATGTTATAAATGAAAAATGACTTAACTGAAAAGAATGAAAACTTTGGGATAAAACTGAAATTGTTTCCAAATGTTATAAAAAAAAGAGAGCAAAAATGAAAATAAAGTGTTTTATAAGAATGAAATGATAAGTAATGTTATATAGCTCATAAAAATAAATATCTATAAAGAAAAGAAACTAAAATGGAAAGTTATATGAAAAGACCCATGAGAAATAATCGGTATGTTATGTACCAATTATTATTTTAAAACTAAACAAAAAAAAGTTAAAAATGTGTACTAAGTCTATAATTAAAAAATTCAAAAATGACAATGCTATATTTTAAGTGTAAAAATTAGATTAAGTAGTGAAAATTTGAAAGTAAAAGTTATATACAAAGTAAAATGGCCATTAGAAAATTAATTGTTCAGTTAATAATGAGAAAGGTAATAATTTTTAAATAAGTACGTAAAAAGGCCTATATATGGAAAGAAAAGAAAATAAATATTGGTATGCAAAGTGTTTCAATTAATCGTATCACTTTGCATTAAAAGTTAAAAGCCTTGGTAATTGTAATGCATTAGTTAGTCAAAAGATCAAAGTGAAATAAAAGTATAAATAGTGAAAACTAAAGACATAAATACCCATGTAACTTGTTAAATGAAATACTAACTATATAAATGTGATTAAAAGTAAAAGCTAAAGTAAAAATAAGAAATGTAGCGATAAATGTGTATTTGTGATTGAAGTACAAAAAAAATGTACTATAAAATAAATTGAAAAGTAAAGAATCAACATAAAAAGATTTTCAAAATATTGATAAACAATGAAAATAGTACTGCAAGAAATAAAGGCAATTTGTTATAAGATCTAAATAAATGTTTGCATACTATATGTAATTATGCTTTAATTGGGAAATTTTTGGATTAGTAGTTACCATTGAGCATATCTAGTGCTCAGCACGTAGTATTTACTGCGTGCAGGTAATGAAGTATTGTGGGAGCTCGGTACACGAAGAAGCAGAATTCAAAGATGAAAAAAAGTTAGTTGTAATTTTATTGCTAGTATTTGTGGCATGTATATACTTAGATAATGAAAGTAAACAACTGAATTGTATTCAAGTTAGTTTTTGTTAAATGATAAATATTGTTATGTCTGTCAATAGATAAGTATTAGTAAGTGATGTAAAATGACTATCATTGATATATGATTGACCGTGTAAAATGTATATTGCTATCTGATATGATTTATTGTGCCTTTGAGAAGCTATGTGGATTGTTTGAATTTTTCAGGAGGCTAGTAAGTTCTAGCCATTGTGCTGTTGAAATTAAGTAAATTGAATAGTCATATTAAATGGTATTAAAGTCGTTTGTCAGTGGTTGAAGTTTAAAAAAAAATTTACCGTTTACCACTAAGTTTCGCATCAGAAAATACTATTCTGATATGGGTGTTACAAGGGAGCTACAAGGTAGTGGTCTTCAAGGGCCTATTCCCTTTGGCATTTCTACATTAAGGAATTTAACTGAATTGCAAAGTATATAAATGTTTGCAAAGATGTCAATTTCAACAGACTATCTGGAGATCTTCCAGTAAATTTGGAGGACATAGAAAAATTAGAGGTCGTGTAAGCATTATTTCTATGGATAGTGGTCCTGTACATAATCTACCTAATTAACATGCAATAATCAAACATCTTAATTTCTTTTTTTTACAATGTGAGTTATGTTCTTAATATGTTCCTTTGGTAGGTATTTCACAGAAAACTTAGTTAGTGGAACAATCCCAAACTGGATCAAGCAACTTAATACTCGTATGTATGTCTGTTGATAATTCCAAGATGCATGAATTTCCATTTCTATGTGAACAAGAATTATTCTATCCAAAGTGTTGCCATTATAGTGAAAATGCAGAGTTAACCTCTAATAGGGAGTTTTTACAAAGTATTTGATATGCTTTTAATGCCTTTCAAACTATTGAACATGTTAATTGTTATATGCAGTGCAGTAGATCTTTCTTACAATAACTTTAATCCACATTTTTTGCCCATTACTTGTTGAGAAACACTGTAAGAACCCATAACTTATTTTGCAATTTTATCTTTCATTTGTTCTTTATTTCAAGAATTTTGCTTTAATTCGAGTCGATTCAGGTCGAGGATCCATTGAAGTTAGTGATCCCCATCGGGGTCGAGGATCCCCATAAAGTGGGGATGGGGGGGATTTTTTTCCCATGTTCTAAGCGAGGGCGGGGATAAGAAATCCCTAAAATTACATAGGGTAGGTGATGGAGACCTATTCCCTACCCCCGTCTCTCCCCATGATCATCCCTACATCTGCTATGGAGAAGTAAGGAACTAGGCATCGATCGAATCCTTCTCTAGAAGAAGGCCCTCAGTTAAGTACTTTTCCACGTGCGGATTATTTAAGGTAGCTTAATCCCCATAATGATCATTAAGTATCTAGCTCAAGGGGATCTCTAAAAATGTACTAATTTACCCTTGGGAGGAAGGTTCCAAATGAGAAATTAAAGGAACCCCCTCATAGAGGGATATCAGATGGGCTTATATTATGGTAGATGGATTAGTGGATGGTAGAGAAGCATCTATCATTAAAGTGGGATCGACAGTTGGCAACGAGCCTTTTGCCGCTGGAGATAGATCGATGGGAAGGATATTTATAGCCTGCGGCTTCTCAACTAAGGTATCGTAAGAACAAGAGATTGATTATCTATAATGATGATTGAGGATGGCTTCATAATGGTTGAAAGCCAACCTCCTTCTGTAGCATCTAAAACTGTTGCATCCTTCTTCCTAGCCTCGTTGCCGATCAAAGAGATAGCCTCATCAATCTACTGCCTAGTAATTGAAGGTGAGCCTCACCCTTAATCTCGCTCCTCCTTTTCAAGCGGCAAAGCTGCCTGGCCTTAATTTTTTTAGCTCTTCTCTCTTTCTGGCAACTATCTTCTCTAATCTCCTTTTTACCTCTTTACTATTGATAAATGTGAATTTGACTATATTTTTAGTGTGTGTTCAATGTGTTTTTATGTTACGTTTAATGTTAATTCAATTGATTTATTATTTAATTATGTAAGCTGATGTTTTAATTATTTAATAATGTAATTTGGTATTTTTAGGGGTTTAACTGAAAAAAAAAGAGAATTAAAGGACTGAAGTTAAATTTCAGCATTAGAAAGTTTTTAAAGAGCTAAGAGTTTTGTTCATGACTTATGAAAGCAAGCACTCAGTAGAGTGACTTCTCACTCTACCGACATAAAGGCAGTGTTTAAATACACGATAGAGTGAAATATCACTCTACCAAGCAGTCCCAAGAAAAATTCCGGCATAAGTTTACACAATTGAGTAAAATTATACTCTACCGAGTCAAAGAATTTGGATTGCGATTGAATTAGTCTTCTCTATTGAATAGGAATTCGTTTGCTAAAATTAAAAGTCTTGTACATAATAGAAAGGTGAAAGCTTTTAAACTTCTTTTTTTCAAGCTATAAAAGGGATAGGAAAACACCAAATTTGAGAAAGCTTTTTAATTACATAATTTTTAGTCTTTTGTTTTAATTTTTTCACTGAGAATTTGGAGGCTAGGATTGAAAAATTCTGAGGAAACTTGAAGAACACCTAAAGGGTTTTATGTGTATCGTTCTTTTATTTTGTTTTTGTTTAATTTTTAAGACAATAAGGGAGGTTTTTTTTTCTTTTACTGAGAGAATTTTAACCCTCATATTTCTTTATGTAATGACTTAGTCTGTTCTTTAATCGAATGCAGTTTGGTTATTTTTTAATTTCTGAGCATAAATCCTTTTCTTGAGTTATATTTGTTTTGATTGTTGATTTGTTAAGAAATGGTTAATAATCAAATGTAATATTAACTTAAGGTATACATGTTCATAGTTTAACTAATTTAATTTGATGCATGGTTATTTTCTGAAAAATATGGTAATTGTGTATTAACTTTAGGTGAATCAAGGCTATAAGGAGGTGAATTAAGAATGAAATGAAATGAGATTTCTTGAGAAAGGGTCTGACAGATATTTAGGAGTTCATGAACTACATTTTTATGCTGAGTATGAAATTGTTTTGAGTAAGAAAATTTGATGCTTAGAAAGATATTCTGAGAAGTTATCTAAATTTATTGCCAGTTTTTCATAATCAATTACATTATCTTTAACTGAGTTATATGCATTAGAAATTGAGGTGGAAAGTCCTTCGGCAGAAGTATTTTAGTTATTGCTCTGTGTTTAATTCATGTTAGTCTAATTTTTATTTTTGTTTTGTTTTATTGTTAATTTAGTTTAATTCTTGTCTTTAAAATCAAAAATTTGGAGAATAATCTCATATTAATTTAACTCACTTAAGGATATTTGGCTTAAAAATCCATATTTTCTTACATACAATATTTGGGGTCTTAATCTATATTTTTCTATATTATTAGCTGATCCAATACACTTGTTAGATACCGATTAACTATCCATCTCCTCTGCAATCAAAATCAAAGAAAGATTAGATTGGATTCAAAAAAGAAGAAAAATAACAAAATAAAGTGATCTACCATAGGAGAAGAGAGAGAGAGAAAAAATATAGATTGTTCACCCTCTCCCTTTTCCCTAGATGGTAAAGGACCAGAAAATGCACTCAACAGTACATCCAAGTCCACCGGGCCCTTACTGACCATAGTGTCCAGGCTCACTATGTCATCTAGAAACCTGGTCTTTTAATAGTCGGATCTCCTACACTTATTGACTTGTCTACTCAAACCAACCTAACCCCTAATCCATCTCTTGCTCCAATTAACACAAATTTATCCTTAAATCCCTTCATAAAAGTAAGAAGTTGAAAAAACTTCATATCTCTTCTACTTGTAAAATTGAAAAAGCCTTGTGCATTTGTTCTAGTAAAAGTAGAAAAAATAAAGGCTAAAAAATTCGAGGTTAGAGGTATGCTAGGTTAGAAATTCTTGCACATTGCCTTAAAACACATTATAGCCCTCCAAGTGTTATGGTTCAATTCATTGGAAGCTACCCTATAAGCTCCTAGTATAACCCTATTGAACCCATTGAAGGAAGCCTCAACCCAAACTCCAAGCTCATGCTATGAAGGATAAAAAAATCTCTCATCAGCAAAAGGTCATTTGCTACAGGACATTGTAGGAGGAAAAAGGTAAGAGTAATACTTAAAAGGAAAGCAAAACTATGTCCTAAACAACTTAGCTTCCTCCTTGGTAAGCCTAGTTTGATTTAGAATTATAGGTTTTCTCCAATACTACCTCAAAAAACTTATATCAATACCATGATAAATCATAAGCCTAGATTCAGCTTGAAATTCAAAAATTGAGAGAAGAAGAAGAATTTGATGTTAGAAGCTTACTTGAAGAATGAAAGGGTCGAGCTAAAACTCAAGAAGGATGAAAGTTTAAATTTTGAATAATTTTAGTGAAAGAATTTCTAAAAGATAGGAGAAATTTGAAAATAAATCACCAGAAAATTATAAAATCATGAAAAGAAACCATTAGAAGAGAAAAAAATTACCTATTTATAAACAACAGATAGGTTTTGGGATTCAAAATAAAGACCAATGAGAAAGTGATATGTGATCAGGACATTATTGCACTTTGATTACCGAAGTAACGTCTGACAAAGAACGACATTAAATTTATTGCGACATCTCTACTTTTGAGGCGTTTAGAACATGAAAAGACTATTTAAACCCTTAATTCTCCTCCGATCCTTTAAGCGGATAAGAAAATCGCAAGTAATAAAATTCTAAAAACACTATCGTTTTCAAAATGAACAGAACTTGAAATGAGTATTTTAGGCACTAGCCACCTAAGTTCCTTTTCCTTAGATTTTTGAAAAATTGGAACATTGTAGATTATAAATTTCCAAGCTCCAGTCACTTAAGTTCCCTTTCCTTTGATCTTTAACGGATTAGAACATTATGGATTACAAATTTTTAGGCACCTATCGCCTGAGTTCCCTTTTTTTCAATCTTTTGATAGATCGAAATGCTGCGAATATAAGATCTCTGATGTACACCTTTTAAAACATTGTCATTTTTAATGTAATCATAAAGATTATCCTAGGCATCAATCGCCTCAACCTTTCTTCCTCCAATCTTCGTAACAGATCAGAACATTGTGGAAGGACAAATGATAATACTTA
This sequence comes from Excoecaria agallocha, assembly GCA_037975025.1. NCBI lineage: Eukaryota > Viridiplantae > Streptophyta > Magnoliopsida > Malpighiales > Euphorbiaceae > Excoecaria > Excoecaria agallocha. The sequence goes on from CM075806.1 coordinate 93,855,369, forward strand.
ATATTATCATACTTAAGCTTGACCCAATAGTTACAGGACTAACTTAATCTCAAGTTTAATTGTTGTCTATCAGCCCATAAGCCTGCTGACCACTTGTACTAATAAAATCATCTAGATGGTTTGATCTGACTTGATGTCCAATCTATTCATGCTACCTCGTCTATCACATCAAGTAAGCTATACTAGCAAGCTGTTACATCATATACCTTAAACCTGCTAACTGTAGATATGGAAGATCTGATACTCAAGCACTCTATCTTTTTAGGCTCTAGCCACTTAGGGACTATAAATATAAAGAGAGACTTCAGAAACAAAGCATTATTACTCTCTCACTACATTTTCTCTCTAAATCCTCTTTAACTTAGGCATCAGAGTGCTAATCTCGTGCACACTAAAGGTAGTCTTCATCGTTTTTACAAATCGGCTAACCACGCTTGTAGATTGGGCCATTCAACTCTTACCTTTATCTTCCTTTTCTTATAAGTTCTACCAATCCAGGACTTACAGAGAGGATTTTCTCTTTAGTTTAATAATATAAGTGTTATATTCTCCGAGCTATTAGCTATCAAATAAGGCTTATTATTTGCTTGGAATATGAAGTTCAAAGAAAATTGTTGTTTAAACAGATAGCTAAGAAGTTGTACTTCAGATTAATAATAATACATGTACAGAAGGGACTTTGCAGACTTGCTTAATAGCATTAGAAATCTTATAAACAAAGATTGGTTGATCCATGCTGTACATATTTTCAAGGAGTCCAATATAGTTGCTGATATGTTGATCAAACTAGCATATGATCAAGTTTTATGGTTATTTTGGCATTAGCAGGCTCCCAATAGATTTAAGCCATGACTACTGCTTTATGATGTTAGGGGATTTTCAGTCCCTAGGTTCATTTGTGTGTAATTATTTTTTTTCCCTCTTAAATTAAATAAATAAATCATACATGTCTATAACTTATAACATATATAAATCAAATGTGAAAAATTATAAATTAATTATTCTCACTATTGCTTTCCTTTTACAAAATTGTTACAAATCTATAATTTAAAATCTTATCAATCCAATTAATTTCAAAAAAATGGTATATTTTCTAAGTGAAATCATACTTTTAAGAATCTTTGTCAAAAATATTAAAATATCTATGACTTTTTTCCATAAAAAAGTTGTCACTCTTCTAAATAGATGTTATCAAAGATGGGCAGTTACCTTATAAAGGGCACTAAAAAGAATTACAACTTAGGCCAAACTCAACTTTATCAAAATATTGAAAGTGATTATCATAGTTTTTTTTTATTCATTTTAATCCATCAACCGATCTAGTTCACTTCTCTAAGCTTTATGGTCAACTTAAAATGCATGAATCCTTATAAATGATCTATATTTCACATAAAATTCCAACAGTAACTACATTTTCATTGCTCTATCTCACCTATCAACTTCTCCATTGTAAACAAAGCCATGAAGGATTTTCTAGCCATTTTCCGTTGATGGCTTCTGTCATGGCTTAAAAAGTGAAGTTATCATTACTAGTAAAGTTTGTATAGGTCTTAAAAACTCTGACTCGATAACAATAGGTTTATAATTACTCTAAAATTACTAAAGTCATTTTAGAGTTAACTCAACGAACAATTTTAAGCCTTTAATTACTGATTCTCTTAATCATCTTATATGAAATCCTCTATAATATTTCCTTTTAATTACAACTTATCTTAGACTAGTTATCATTTGTTTAATTCAAAATTTTTAGAGGAAATTACACCATTTACCCTCTTTTTACATTTTGTTTTCAAAAATACCATATAATTTATTTTTACTTTTCATTTATGCATTTTTCATTTCAAAACTACCCCTTTTTATTTTGATATATAGAAAATGCTCCTTACTTTGTTATATACCTAACTATCTCTCTTTCTATTTTCTTCTTTCCCTACCTTTTTGAGTCTCTCTGTTACCCTTTCACAATTGCCTTACCTATTACCACTATCGTTCATGTGTTGCGCCACTAAGTTTAATTTGTTATTGTTTATCTAGTTTTGAGAGGAAGGAGGAGCAAAAAGTGGCAACGATCGAAGGGTGGTGCTCAGAAAGGAGAGTGAAATTGTGGAGCAGTAAAGGAGGATAAGAAAAATTTGATCCAATTGCATCAAGAGAGTGAGAAAACCAGAGTTTAGTTGATTTAAATCTAAATTCTTCTTTTCAAGATGATTTAAATGAATGCTTTCAAGTTATTCAACTTGATTTTTGCTATTGTTGATGTTTTTGATAATGATGTGTAAGAATATATATGTATTTGATAAAATTCCTCTTAGAGTTAAGTTTCAATTTCATTACAAAAATATGCAAATCTATTTATGCTTTATGCATGCAATTTATTTGATAAAAATAACAAATATTTCCAATTCGGCAGTTTACTGCTTGTAATTTTCTTGGTATATCAATTTTTTTTTGCTTCTAAGCTATATTTATTAAATGATAGTGTATTTAGTTTGCTAACTGAATACACTATATATAATTTGCTCAAGGTGAATAAAATCTAATACACTGCATTCAATTTTTTTCAAAGCTAAAAAATATGAACATATAAGCAATGTAATTACATTGTATTCACTTTTGGCAAATCTAATACACTATATTCAGTTTTTTGCTCAAATTGAATATAGTATATTCAGTTTTGCCAAAGTTAATACACTATATTTAATTTAATAAAATTTAATATATTGTATTCAGTTTTTGCTCAAAGCTAAAAAAAATATGAATATCTAAGCAATTCAATTACATTGTAGTCACTTTTTGACAAATCTAATCCACTATATTAAGTTTTTTTTCTCAAACTCAATATAGTGTATTCAGTTTTGCCAAAATTAATATACTATATTCATTTTAATACGATCTAATACATTGTATTCAATTTTTGCTCAAAGCTAAAAACTATGAATATATAAGCAATTTAATTACATTGTATTCACTTTTGATAAAACCAAATACATTTTATTCAGTTTTGATTAAACTCAATATCTCTACATGTTTAGATTTGACAAATTTTTTTAGACCAATTTAACCTTTTATTATTTTGTTATGAACAATATTAACCAATTAACCTAATATTATTAGCAAAATTAATCAATTAACTCAATTTTATCCAAAGCCTACAATTTAATTTTGCATGGAAGTTTATATCTCCTTTCTATTTCACCTGTTGAAATTATAAACAAGCATTTAATGGTGGAGGTATATTTGATATTTTTTAACTTTGGTAAAATTGAATATACTATATTGAGTTTGAGAAAAAATTAAATATAGTATATTAGATTTGTCAAAAGTGAAAGCAATGTGATTAAAATTGCTTATATATTCATATTTTTTTAGCTTTGAGCAAAAAACTGAATACAATATATTAGGTTTTATTAAACTGAATATAGTGTATTAACTTTGGCAAAACTGAATATATTATATTAAGTTTGAGCAAAAACTAAATATGATGTATTAAATTTATCAAAAGTGAATACAATGTAATTCAATCGCTTATAGATTTATATTTTTTAACTTTGAGCAAAAACTGAATATGGTGTATTAATTTTTATTAAACTGAATATAGTATATTAACTTTTTCAAAACTAAATTATATAGTCCTAGGATATCTGTTGGGTAATTAACCAACACACCAAAGTAATAGTCTTTCTATTTTCAATCATTTTTTTAGGATATACAATTCCAAAAGGCTGGGCTATCTTGGTTGTTCCCACAACTGTTCAATTTAGACAACTACAAATAGTGAAAATCATCTTTTTAATAGTAGATCAATTTAGACAACTGCAAATAGTGAAAATCATCTTTTTAAACAAATGAATGGCAAAAAAGAAAAAAAAATAAATTTTATTCCGTATGTATAATGGCCACCAATAAAAAATGAAGGAAACTGAAAATTAAAAAAAATCTAAAAAAAAAAAGTTTTATAAAAAATGCTTAATTAACATCATAACTACCATTCAATCTTAATTATATATACCTTTACCTCGTGAAATTTAACAAAAATAATAATAATTTACTGCTCAGGTTATATCCTCCAACGATTGATGTTTATTTCGGTCACTGCTTCAGTGTTGGTAGTTAATAAATTACACTTATACACTGAATTGGGCATTTTTGAAAGTGAAAATTTAAAAAATGATAATTATGAAATAAAAAATTTAAAAATAATAATTAAAAAAGATGAAAAATAGGAGAATGCAAATATAAAATGCATCTTTCTTTTTTGTGGCATTTGTGAAAAAATTCCAAATTTTTATTTGTCAAAATTTTCGGGCCTTTTTGCTTCTTGGGCTACAAATCTTCAACCATATATCCCAAAGTCAAATGGCAATTAGTCATTTTATGACTTTAATATCATGTAAAAGTTATGATAATTTAAAGAGTCGTGTGTTAACTGTTGTTTCAAAGTTATTAAGTTATTATGAAAGTATTTCGAATACCAATATCTAGAAACTAATATAAACTGAATTCATTTCAAAGTTATTAAGTTATTCTGAAAGTATTTCGAATACCAATATCTAGAAACTAATATAAACTGAATTCATCTTAATTCAAACAAACGAGAATAATACATAATACATTCTATCAAACAAAAGATGGTGATGAATTAAAGTTGAGTCCCAATAATATTGTTCTTAGGCTTTAAAAATAATTGCAAAATTATTATTATTATTATTATTATTATTATTATTATTATTATTATTATTATTATTATTATTATTATTATTATTATTATTATTCAATAATTGAATGGTGATTGATAATAATGATATTATAATAGTGGTCCTGCTATTGAAAACTCCATTATCAGAAAACTAAAATAGAACAATCAACTTAGGGGACCGCAAAAATTTAAGTTTCAATCAAAATCAATTAATTTAATTAATTTTATGCAGAGAATAATTGTGTGGGGCTGTGTGTATATATATATATATATAGTTCATAAAAAATATTTTTACAATATTTGGAATTATATGTTGAAGGAGTTTCATAAGAATCTTATAATGACGTTTTGTGCAATATTCTCTGTCTATACTATTGAAAATGATGCAAATATATTTTAAAAAATTATTTAAAAATATATCCTTAAGATATTTAAAATTCTATAAACTTGTCCTTGCAAAGGTAAATAATTATAGACCAAAAAATTGTTCAATTTTCATTCAAAATATTAAAAATAGTACATATTTATTCTTAAAATATTGAAAATAATCTATATTTATCTCTTAAAATATTGAAACAATGGAAAAGTCATATCGTTTTCAATACTTTAGTGGTATTTAAAAAAAATAAATAAGAATAAATTTATATAATTTTCAATACTTTAAAGACAAATTTGTTCTTATTCCAAATGGAATATATATATATATATATGTTGTTACGTTACTCACTCCTTTAGTAGCATTGTTTCCTCTTTTCCGTAAGAAAAGTGGTAATTGTCAGTTAAAAAAATATCTATTCACATTTATTTTACCGTCTCCAGAATTCACACAATAAACCTAGTTCTCAATTGGTATATAGTTGGTATTATCATAAGGTATGTCTCGTTTACAATGAGTAATTATTATTATTTTTATGCGATTTTTTTTTTGGAGAGAAAATAATTAATGTAAAGTAGGAAAATAAAAAATGTGGAAGCTGAAAACATCAGAAGGGAATGAAGATTTGATAAGAAGTGTAAATAATAATATTGGAAGACAATATTGGGAGTTTGATCCAAATCTTGGAAGTGCTGAAGAAAGGGCTCAAATTGATCACTTCAGAAAACACTTCACAAAGAATAGCTCTCAATTTAAACAAAGTTCTGATTTGCTCATGAGATTTCAGGTGACTTTTATTATTATTATTATTATTATTATTAGCAGCTTCATTTTCTTAAAATTTAAATATTTTAGAATTTTTATTTACCTATATATATTTTTTGTTTTATATATTTTATAACTCTTATCATATAACTCTTAATGAAACGAGAAAGACCTATGAAGAGCTGAAGTATGAATTTTTCCAGGGACTAGTAATAGAGTGTTACGAAAGATAAGTAGTTTTTTGGAAAAACTCATATTTTAGTCTCTAAATTTAATTTTTTCAATTACATCCCAAAATTGTAAAGCTTTTGTCTATTGAATTTCTAAACTTTTAAAACTATACATTTAACCCTTAAATTTATCTACAAAAATATATTAAATCCAAAATGTACATAAAAAATAATAGCGTTCAGTTAAAGTCGGTAATCAAGAAAAATTATTTCGAAATTGATTTTATTAGTATTTTTCATATGCTACTGGAATTTATTTTCTATTACCTAGGGTCAATTTCATCCATGATCATTGAACTTACGTCTAATCGTCCAAAAGTAATCGATTTATTTTTTGCAACTTAAATATCACTAAATTTATCATCTTTTTGCATAAAAGTTATCTTGACCGATTTTCAATGATGATCTTTGCCGAAATGTTGATGTGACATACTACATCATATGTCAAAATGCTAATGTGACATACTACATCATATGTCGGGACTCGTGTGATATAACATGTCAGCAGCCACTTCATTGAAAAAAGTTATGTGTATCTAAATATATGATGTGACGTACTGATGTGCCATGTGATGTGGCATCTTGCAGTAATGTGACTGCTAATATGTTGTATCACGTGTATCTAGACATATCATGTGACATGCCACATTAATATTTCAGAAAAATTTATCATCAAAAAGTAGTCAAGATAACTTTTTCGTAAAAAAGTGATAAATTTAGTGACATTTAAATTATGAAAAATAACTCAATTATTTTAGGACTATTAGACGTAAGTACAGTGAACATAGCAAAATTAATTCCTATTACCTAATAATTAATAATTAATTTTATGAAAAAAATATGCTGCCCTCTACTTTATATTGGAGTTTGTTGGTCCAAATAAGTTACAATAGACAATGGGAAAACATATAATTTTGTACATATATTAAGAATTTTGAAAAGCAAATTATTCCAAATCAATGTTATTAAAATCGGATTGAATAAAAAATCGATGAACCTAGAGATTTTTGGTTCGATCGGTTCAATCGGGTTCAACCGAATTTTTTCTATTTTTAAAATATTATAAATTATTATAATTTTATAAATACTATTGTATAAAAATTAAAAAAAATATCCATCAAACATTAATATATGTCACAAATATTCTAATAATAAGTTATAAAATATAATTTTAATTTTATTATTACAAGTAATTAATTATATATTTTTAAATATCATATATTAGAAACATAAAAATACAATCATATCATGAAAAAATTTTATTTTTTAGATGGAGTACTAATGAAGCAAACACATAAAATATTAACCTTACATATATGAATATAATTATATTTAATTACAATAAATTCAAATAGATAATAAGTATATTAAATTATTAAGTGACATATTTAGAGTTTAAAATACTATATTTTTCAAAGAAATAAATCATGAAAATTTTATATATATATATATATATACACACACACACACAATGAACCAAATAGATAATAAGTATATTAAATTATTAAGTGATATCTTTAGACTTTAAAATACTAATTTTTTTAAATAAATAAATAATAAAAATTTAATATATATATACACACACATATATTTGATTACAATGAATTAAATATAAAATAAGTATATTAAATTATTAAGTGACATATTTAAAATTTTAAATACTAATTTTTTTCAAATAAATAAATAATGAAATATATATATATATATATATATATATATATATATATATATATATATATATATATATATATATATATATATATATATATATGTGTGTGTGTGTGTGTGTGTGTGTGTGTGTGTGTGTGTGGATGTATGGGGGGTGAAAAAATACAAAAAAAATTATAATTTTTTGCAATTTTTAGTCAAAGTTTGATTTTTTTCGGTTTTTCGATTTTTTGGTTCAATCCAATTTTTTCGATCCAATTCGATTTTTTACCAATTCGATTTTGTACAATTAAACTAACTAATTGACCTATCGATTCACAATTAAATTAGTTTAATTGATCGATTCGGTCCGATTTTAATAACTATGTTCCAAATCTTCACACTTTGTATGGGAGAAGTGAAGTAAAAGTATTGTTATTTGTAAAGTGTGTTGTCCCTTTCACCAAAATTTATTGATTTTTAAGTGTGAAAAGCATGACTCACTTCCAACTTTAATTATGATTAGAAGTTTGAGTTTTGTCCACACACATAGAGAGAGAGTTCTATAAAGGAAATTTAATCTTCATTTTATATTAATGAAAAAAAAAATATTTTTTAGATGAAGTACTAATGAAGCAAATACATAAAATATTAATATTGCATATATGAGTATAATTATATTTAATTACAATAAATTTAAATAGATAATAAATATATTAAATTATTAAGTGACATATTTAGAATTTAAAATACTATATTTTTTAAAGATATATATATATATATGTAAATAATGAATCAAATAGATAATAAATATATTAAATTATTAAGTGATATCTTTAAACTTTAAAATATTAATTTTTTTAAATAAATAAATAATAAAAATTTAATATATATATATACACACACATATATTTGATTACAATGAAGCAAATATATAATAAATATATTAAATTATTAAGTGATATATTTAAAATTTAAAATATTAATTTTTTTCAAATAAATAAATAATGAAATATATATATGTGTGTATGTATGTATGTATGTATGTATGGGGGGTTAAAAAATACAAAAAAATTATAATTTTTTACAATTTTTAGTTAAAAATTTGATTTTATCTGATTTTTCGGTTCAATTCAAATTTTTTCGATCCAATCTAATTTTTTTATCAATTTAATTTTATATAATTAAATTAATTAATTAATTTATCGATTCGTAGTTAAATTGATTCCAAATCTTCACACTTTGTATGGGAGAAGTAAAGTAAAAATATTGTTATTTGTAAAGTGTGTTGTCCCTTTCACCAAAATTTATTGATTTTTTAGTGTGAAAAGCATGACTGACTCACTTCCAACTTTAATTATGATTAGAAGTTTGAGTTTTGTCCACACATATAGAGAGAGAGTTCTATAAAGGAACTTTAATCTTCATTTTATGTTAAATTTATTTAATTTCAAAAGTTAGCATTTGACATTTATCTATTATTTTTTAGATTATTCATATTAATTTAATTTAAATTTTATATATTCTCTATTAGTCTCATATAAAATTAATTTAAAATGGTTATAAAACACATCAAAATAAAAACAAATTAAAGAAAAAAATCGACATAACACCTTTTATGTGTTAAATAATTTTATATTTTTTTAATTTTTTTATATTTTGATACCTTTCAACTCAGTCTTATTGTTTGTAAAGATATAAATAGATTATAAGTTCATCATTTTACAAGTTTAATTAGATAATAATAATAATATTAATAATAATAATAATAAATAGAGACGAATGCTTTGGTTGATTGCTCTTGGCAATTAGACGCGTTCTTTTTCGTTGGATTATTTGTTGGACGTCCACTAAAATAATAATGATGACAACAACAACCAAAAATTACAGTCTGCAAAGGAGAAAATTGATGAGGAAAAGCAAAGAAGTATGAAGAAGGTAAAAAGTGAAGAAGAAATAACAGAAGAAACGGTGAAATGGACATTGAGAAGGGCACTCAATTTCTATTCAACTCTGCAAACACAGGATGGCTTTTGGCCTTCTGACTATGGTGGCCCTTTGTTCCTTCTTCCTGGATTGGTAATTTCCTAATATTTTTACTTAATATCTTATTTTTCCTAGTTTTGTTTAATGCTCTTTAATATTTTCTTTATTACAAGAGAGGTATAATGTTTATTTTAACTGAAAGTGTTAGGAGAACGAATTGAATTCAAAAAATTTCACACTGTTATTTCTTTTTTTTTTGAAATAAAATGGACTAATTCATTAAAGCAACTGCTGAATACAAAGAGAAAGAAAAGAATAACTTACTCCTGAAGAAACAACAACGGTCCTAGCTAAAATATGAGCAAGATCATTACCTGATCTTCTAACAAAATAAAATGAACAATCATCAAACTCAGAACTAGCAGCTAAACAATCATTGACAATACAACCAAAAGGCGATAAAGAAGCATAAGGTTTAGTTAAAGCTTGAAAGAGAACGAGATTATCCGTTTTCATATGCAGTTTTTTTTATCCCGATTGACTTCATCCATTCCAAGGCTTCTTTCATGGACATGGCTTCAGCTAACAGCAGATCAAGGGGACACATAATGGATCCATGACCAACAGCCACAAATCTACTATGCGAGTCTCTACAAATCCAGCCAAATCCAACTCGATATTCATTCACAAAAATGGCAGCATCACAATTGCACTTGATGTAATTAATTGGGGGAGAAGACCAAACATCCAACACAATAGAGTCCATTAAGGAAGAAAAAGAGAAATCCTTTTGGTTAACCACAAGCCATTGATTTAAATTGACCCTGGCCAGTCGAAGCACTGCCCCATTGCTTATTCGCTGATGCTGCCAAACATAGTTATTTCTCCTAAACCAGATAGCCCAAACTATAAAGAGAGCAAGGTAAAGTTCATCACGCTGCAAAGAAGAAATACAAGTAGATAAAATCTCAGGTACTGAATTATTGTCATTAAAGCAAATACCAAGAGAGCTTTCATTCCAAATGCTTTTTGCAAAAGAGCACCCGAAGAAAGCATGATGGATGGTTTCAGCATGAAGAGGAGAACAAAAAGGGCAGACTGAATAATCAAGAGCCCATCTTTGAAAGAGATTGTATCTAGTAGGCAGAACTCCAATCACACATTTTCACAAGAAAATGTGAATTTTAGATGGAATAGGCAGATTCCAAAGTAATTTCCAAGGGAAAGAAGACTGAATAATAGGCTGAGTTAATCCATGAATCAAACGGGTAGCACTTTTAACCGAATAAATACCACTATTTTCATAGGGCCAGAATAATGAGTCAGCAGAGGAGAGTTTGTGTAGAGGAATTCAAAAAATCTGATCCACATCTTTACTATTGAAATGAGCCTGAATAACATCAGCATCGCAACCACTACCTTCACTGGATAAAAGAAAGGACACCTTGACATCAGCAAGACCAAGCGGAGGAGGTGAAGTGATCTTCGGATTTAAATTATCAAGAAGCCAAGAATCTTTATAAACACTTATAGAGGATCCATTCCCAAGACACCATCTGTTATTGTTACACACCAAATCTTTAACAGCCATGATACTTCTCCAAACATAGCTAGGGCGCCTACCAACTTGAGCTTGAGCTAAATCACAGTGTGGAAAATATTTAGCTTTCAAAACTCTGGCAACAAGAGAGTCACTTCTAGAAAGAAGACGCCAGATTTGTTTGCCCAAAAGTGCTAAGTTGAACTCATGTATATTACAAAAACCAAGCCCTCCCAATTTTTTAGGGGCACAAAGAGATTCCCATTTAATCCAGTTAATGCCACCAGCACTATTTCTGTTGGATTGCCACCAAAATCGATTAATCATCCGATGAATCAAATCACAAATACCACTGGAAATAAGGAACAAACTCATGATATATGTCGGAATAGCTTGGAGGACTGATTTGATTAAAGTTTCCTTTCCCCCTCCAGAAAGAAACTTATTTCTCCAACTATTAATCCTCTTCCATATACGATCTTTGATGAAGTTAATGACTTGACTTTTATTTATACCCACAGTCATAGGCATGCCCAAATAAGAATGAACATGATGAGAAGCCAAAATACCCAAGAGATCACAAAAGAGTTGGCACATGAACGTGTCCAAATTTTTACTAAAACCCAAAGAAGATTTATGAAAGTTTACCGTTTGACCAGAAGCTTTCTCATAAAGATGCAAGCACTCTTTAACAGCAACTGCTTCACAGAGATTAGCTCTAAAGAACAAAAAAGAGTCTTCAGCAAACAATAGATGACTAATAGCAGGAGCCCTTCGAGCAATTTTGCAGCCATGAATACTACCATTTCGCTCAAGCTTGGCTAAAGCAGCAGATAAACCTTGCGAACAAATAATAAATAAGGAGAAAGTGGACCCCTTGCCTAAGACCTCTTTCAGGAACAATCAGACCCATTGAGTAACCGCTTGTACAAACATGATAAGAGACAGATGACACATATATCATAATAAGCTCGATCCATTTTTCATGAAAACCCATCCTGCACATAATAGCTCTCAAATAGGACCATTCCATTCGATCATATGCTTTAGCCATATCAAGTTTAAGTGCAATAGTACCACTGGTACCCTTAGACTGACTATGCAAATAATGCCCAACCTCGAAAGCTAAAAGAACATTGTCTGTGATTAACCGTCCAGGGATAAAAGTACTTTGGTGTTCTGAGATCACATCATCCAGTAAGAACTTCATGCGATTAGCAAGCATTTTAGCCATAATTTTATAAACAACATTACATAAAGCAATGGGTCTATACTCAGTGATATATTTAGGCAATTTAGACTTTGGAATTAAGACAATGATAGTATCATTCAATGCTGTAGGCATCTCACCAGAATTAAGCACATTCAAAATGAAATCAGAAACTTCAAAACCAATTATAGTGTTATCTATCAAAGCAATTTTTAGTAATTAAATTTTTTTTTAATTTTATCATTTTAATCCCTACTTTTATATTTAAATTGTTAATTTTCTGCTCATCTTTTACATTTATTTTCTTCAAGATGTAGGATTGTGCAGACATACTAGACCATAGAGGGCAACCCACACATAATCTAAAACTAGAACAGTGTACAAAGACCATATCTAAATAGTTCCCATATCTTTACAGTCTGCTTACACATCTCAATCATTAATGCTTCGTCTAACTTAAATGTTTAGGAGTTATAATAGCTACTTGTGACGTCTCAACTATTGTAAAAGTCATAAAGTTTTATCATTAAGGACAAAAACAGCTTTCATATATATATATATATATATATATATATATATATATATATATATCACGATATATTGCGAGAAGTAGATATAAATACCTGTCGAATCGCAGATCGTTAAAGCGAAAGTAAAAATCAATTATTTCATGTTACCGGTAAAGCCTATCACCCACGTGTCACAAACTACGGGATGAAAGCATAGATTCATGAACTAAAAGCTCCTTAGACAAAGAAAATATGCGAGAAGACAAACTGACAGAATTTCGATATCTCTAAGTTTTCTCTTCCTCTTCAAATGAAGAAACTAAGCTCTTATATAGTGCTCTAATTAAGGAACACTTAATTTCCTTAATAATGATGAATTAAATTGTCAGTTACAATATTAATAAGGAAATAATAAATATGGCAGTTACGAAATTAATATGTAATTGTCCATATTAATGCATACATAAATGGTAGATTCCCTAATTAAGGAAAAAATCAATATAGAACTAATTTCATATAAATTATTTCCTTTTTTGATATTATTTCTATTATATCGGGACCAATTTATCATCTCGTGAGTCATGGGCGTATCCTAAACTCCTTCATCTCTCACTCGCACATGACGAAATAATTTTCAGTCATTTTCTCCAATCATACAGGCAGATAGTTCATGTAACCAGCATACGTCGAGAACACTAATGCTATACATCTGTTAAGGATATATAGCGTCTTGAGAAACAAGATTTTCTCACAATTGTATGTCAAATCCTAGATAGTTTTTTCATATTCGTTATTTTATCTCATGATCTCATAAAAACAATTTTCACGTTCACTATTGTGTCTCTACTTATAAAGACTACAATAGGTATATCGGTGAATCACGAAACTACCGAATGTGATCGAAAAATATATTTCTCTTTTTCTATATACCTTCCATCATAGTCCAACTCGCTTTTCTAGTTAGATCTGCCAGGTTGAAATTTTTCTATAACTCTTTGGAGACTAACTAAGCTAGCCATACTGAACTATACTTCAAGTATATGTTAAGAGTCCTAAGGGTCGGAAAAATTAGTGTCTCACACTAGGAAAAATTTGAGATCATTCACATAAATTTTTCTTCCCTTGGTTAACTCAAGCACACATGGTATGATGCATGTGTTATGGTGTTCTTTTCTTTCCCTTAAAGGAATGCATATCTTATTATTATTTAACACCATACATAAGCATAAGGTTGCAATGTATCGAAGCATTCAACTTTAGTTCTCATACTTTAGAGCCATTTGCTTGTTCACCCATAAATACGTATCCTTTTGATACATCAGAATATCGCACAAAGATACTCTTTTTAACCTCATGGTCCGTATTTACCAAATTTATTTGAGGTATTATGGACATAAGCAATACAACCCTAAGGTCATCAATATCTCAGGCCGAATTACTAACCAATCCACAACTCATAATAAGTAGAAGCAACAAACTTAGAGGGCACACATTTTAGAACACCATTTTATTATGGAGTTCGAGGAATAGATAACCGATGTCCACTCCCTTTTTCATCACATAAAGCTTTAAATTCATCAGAAAGATATCCTCGACCACGGTCGATTCTTAAAGCTTTAATTTTCTTATCTAATTGATTCTCAACAAGACTTATAAAAGTTTTAAAGCAACTAAATGCTTCAGACTTATGAGAAATCAAATGGACATGACCATACCTAATATAGTCATCTATATTAGTGATGAATAATAATAGGCCCTATGTCTTGCCCTAACATTCATTAAATCATAGACATCAGAATGAATCGATTGCAATGTAGTTTTGATTCTAGTTTCCTTTTTCTAAACGGTTTTCTTACTAGTTTTCTTTTCGAGTAATGCTCATAGGTAGGTAATTCAAGCTTATTCAAATCACCGATCAATCCTACTTTGGCTAACTGACTCATTCAGTTTTGGTCAATGTGGTATTATCTAGCATGCCATAATTTCACATTATGCTCATAACAATGTGAAATAGAAGAAGAAATTAGCAAAAAAACTAGTAGTATTTTAATAATCAGGATCAATATCCATGATAATAAAAATGTTCAAAACAAAACCAGAACCACATTAAGCATCATCTAAACATAAACGTG
Source organism: Excoecaria agallocha (assembly GCA_037975025.1). Classification (NCBI taxonomy): domain Eukaryota; kingdom Viridiplantae; phylum Streptophyta; class Magnoliopsida; order Malpighiales; family Euphorbiaceae; genus Excoecaria; species Excoecaria agallocha. The sequence continues at coordinate 93,870,460 of CM075806.1, forward strand.
CATTGTTATCCTTAAAATATAAATGAAATCTAGTTTCATTAAAGCAAAAATATAAACTAACCAGATAAAAAATCTTAATCCTTTTTGTCACAAGGTCCATTATTTCTAGATCTATCACGCCACAAAAGATGAAATTTAGTAAAAAGATATGACTAGAATACACAGATATCACTCACTCATGAGTTAAGATAGTGTACCTATTGGGACACATTAAAGTCTCTTACACAATGATCCTTTTATTGGCAGTTGAAAAAATATTTCACTCTTAAAATATTTATCCTTTTATTACCTTTGGATCTTATGTGATTCTATTTTTATCTTTTGCCTTTTAGGCTCTCAAGCCTTTCCTTTACCCCTTACCACTAGCTTCTATTCTTGTTATGGTTAGAACTTATTTTACTAGAACAGAACTGTGCCACGTGCACTACGACATTGATCTTAATCATTGCCATACAGTCCTTTTTCAAACTCAAAATGACAAGCGACATTCCTAAATATCTTAATCTTGTCCATATGAGTTAGTTGTATCTTCATATGCTCCCAACTTTAGGATAAAGAATGGATAATAACTTGGACCTATTTCTTATTGATCATTTTATGATCAGATTCACTAAGCTCACATATCATCTTATCCATCTCTTAGATGTTCCCACATTATATGATCAGACTCTTCTGATTAATATCAAAATTTGATCACTAATGATCAAAACTGAGTTAGAAACGTATCCGAATTTTTTTGCAAAATGATCCATTAGATCCATTGCATTTTGACACTTGCAAAATTTGCTTAGCAATATCATCATCCATTTACACTTAGCAATATGGTACGAGCAGTGGAACGTCTCTTTTTCATGCCACATAGGCATCTCGATCCTGCTTATTCTAGACTATGGTGTCATGCTTAGATTCAATCATAATCAAATTTAAGGTTTCTAAAATCTCTTACTTTTCAAGTACATATTGGATGTACATATTTCATTTGGATCATCTGATCACTAATGGAGTAATTATTGCACAATATTCAAGGAGATCAAGCAATACATGTTATTTACTATGCATCTGAAAAATTAACCTAATAAAGCTGTCTATTAGGCCCAAATTCGAAAATGTTACATAAAGTTTTCAATTACGCTCTAAGTCCTAATGTCTAACCTTATCGGTTAAAATTTTATGCATAGTAAATATTGATTGTTAGGCATTAAGTTCTTAAACTTAATTCAGGATATTATATATAAGATTATCTAAGTCTTAACTCAATTATCATGCAATCATTTTACTTATAAAATATTGTTAAGCAATTAACAATAAAAAAAAAACATTCATAATAAATGTTGAATGCCAATATAATATCCAAAAGATAAATAAACTCATTTATTTAATCAATCATTAAATATCCAACAATCTTAAAAAGAGAAAACATTTAAAATAAGATAAAAACATACTCGTCTTTAATCTAGTAATAGGAAACATAAATCCTAACCATAAATTCGTTAACTATTAATAACTTGACTCGCATGTCAATAACTCAAGGAACCTAGAATGTGACAAAAATAGTCTCGTCATTGGAAATAATTTCTCGACCCTTTCGAACAAATCGAGAGGTATGCCATAAAATCGATGATGAAGCCATAGACGATACACACAATGTCTGCTTCTGAGCACCATCTCAGATTTAATGTTGCTTCTCAACACTCCTCTTTTGGTCACCAAATACAAAAACTGAATAATGATTTTCTTATAAATTCCATTTTCCTTGATCCATGCATCAACCAACTAGTTTCTCATATCTGGATGGCGATAATCCTATCAACACCTCCTTGGTCCAGACCATTAGCCCAAATGCGCTCTTGCATCCTTTCATGCATACACAAAATATGATGCACTATTGCATCAATGTTATCAGATTGAATCTTCTTATGCATCCTCATTTTGCAAACTGTTTGTACTTTTGCTTCGGTTTCTATAATTTTTTGAGGAATTTGTGGACATCTGAAAGTCCTTATCTTCACTATTTCTATTACACATAATAAAAAATTAAACAGTAAGTACACTCATGCACAATCATGTATGATTGAAACTCATTTCAATCCAAAAGATATTTATATTCTGTTACTCATAATAGAATATAAATGGTCAATACACTCATGTACAAACATACATATGATTGAAACTCATTTTAATCAACAAACAATGAAATATCCACATAATATAATTTTCAAACAAATTTAAAAATTTAAGAAGGCAGAAAAAATAATTTTCTCAATTTTTATCAATTTTAAAATAATTTTTATAGGAATAAAATCCAAAAAATATTTTCTATTCCTCAAAAAAATTTCAAAAAATGACCAAAAAATCAGAAAAATTGAAAAAATTAGATTAAAAAAATTGAGCTAATTTGGAGGTCAGAAGAGGCCGCACGCGCCATCATGCGCTGGCGACGGTGGGCATCACGCACGATAGATGCACCACGTGCCAGCTAATGCACTCTGCCACGTGGCACGTCCTGACTAGGCCATATGGCGCTGACTGCCATGACCCCACTGACTTGTGGCAGTTATTGACTGGACCACGTGGATCCTACGTGGCTACAACTGGACTGACAAAATTGACATGTGGCATGACCACGATCTGCCACGTGTCAACCAGTCATTAGCTCACGTGTCGACATGTGGCATGACTCAATAAGCCATGTGTCAGCACCAACAAGCCACATGTCAGTACTGTAGGCTGTCACGTGGATGCCAGGTGGCATGACACGTAATGTCACGTGGCAAGACCTATGCCACGTGTCAGCCTCACAGGCTATCACGTGGTGACATGTGTCATCGTGTGGTTGGTCCATGTGGTATCACGTGGCATCATGTGGATCCCTCCATTGACACGTCAGCTGACACATGGCACTTCACCATAAGGCCATGTGTCGCTTTCCCATTGGGCCACATATCTGAGTGACGTTTCACTCAACGCTCGTGGCTAGGCGCGTGCTAGAGATGCGCTCTCTGGCACGCGCCCAACACACTGGTGATGCGTGCAAGCCACATGCGGCCTTCGCGGTGGTTTCAGGCCGCCGAATTTTTTTTAGGATGGGATTTTCGAGGTCCCTGAGTCCAATTGTGTGGTCAAAAATAAAAAATTTTCACTCAAAATTTTAATTACGGATTTTTTAAATAATTATTTAATTTCAATATCCAAAAATCACAAAAAAAATTTCAAACCAGAATTAAAAAAAAATTACATATAAAATATATCTAATATGCATATCAATTTAACCTATAAACATATCTGAATTTTCACAAAAAACAGATCTACATTATAGATATGTCGGAACACAAAAAACTGGCTCTGATACCAATGAAATAAATTATATATATCACGATATATTGCGAGAAGTAGACATAAATACCTCTCGAAGTGCGGATCATTAAAGCGAAAGCAGAAATCGATTGTTTCACGTTACCGGCAAAGCCTATCACCCACGTGTCATGAACTACGGGATGAAAGTGTAGATTCACGAACTAAAAGCCTCTTAAATAAAGAAAATATGCGAGAAGACAAACCGACAAAGTTTCGGTATCTCTAAGTTTTCTCTTTCTCTTCAAATGAAGAAACTAATCCCTTATATAAGGCTCTAATTAAGGAATACTTAATTTTTTTAATAATGATGAATTAAATTAGCATTTATAATATTAATAAGGAAATAATAAATATGACAGTTACGAAATTAATATGTAATTATCCATATTAATGCACACATAAATGGTAGATTCTCTAATTAAGTGAAAAACCAATATAGAACTAATTACATATAAATTATTTTATGTTTCTATATTATTTCTATTATATCGGGACCAATTTATCATCTCGTAAGTTATGAACGTATCCCAAACTCCTTCAATATATAATCATAAAATGGTGAATTAATTGTAATTGGCTTCTTTGTTGTAGGTGATTAGCTTATACGTAATGGGCGTCCTCAATAACATTTTGCCTGAAGAACATCAACAAGAAATTCGCCGTTATATTTATAATCACCAGGTAATTTTTGTTGCTACACGCTATTTCAGTAAGATATATATATATATATATATATATATATATATATATTTATATATAATATATATATATATATATATATATATATATATATATATATATATATATATATATAACAAAAATATCAAAATTATAAATATTTTGTTTCTTTTATTAATACAAATTACATTGCTATATGTTCACTGTGCAAATTCTCAAAAGGAACATCTTACAAATATTGACCGCAAAGGAATACAAATAATGAAACAAATTTATGGTTATAATAAAATCTCGCGTGGGAAGAAGAATAAACAAATCAGAAAAATTAAATAAAAAATGGGATAATGCATAAATTCTCTTCTAAATTATCACGGATTAATATATTAACTCTAAACTAATCAAATGCCGAATAACCTCTATAAATTTATCAAAAATATCATATTATCTCATATAAAGATATGTAACACTTTACAACAGGTGCGTAATGCGTAAACAATGACAGAAAAGTAATCTAACACTTCATAAAATGTGTATAAACAGTGATAAAATGGTAATCTAACATTTTTAATAAGTTCAAAGAAGTAATATGATATTTTTAATATTATAAAAATTTTATTCACATTTTAAACAAGTTTAAAGAGCTTATTTGACATTTAATCAGTTCAAATAGTCAAATTTGTATGGTAATAGTTTGAGTGGGATGTTATGTATTATCCCATAAATAAATATATAAATTGATTTGATTTTGATTAATTTATTAATTAGATGATAATAATTTACTTCAGTACTCTTTCTATGTCATTTCGAGTTTCGAGTTAAAAAATAATATTTATTTCATTTAAATGTTTATTTTTAAATTTCAAGAAGCATATATTACGTTTTGTTTATTTTAATTTTATGTTCAAATTAAAATAAGATAATTCCTTAAAAAAATTAAAAATAAGATCATTGCAAAAATAAAAATATATATAATGTTGGGAATTGATAAAATGATATCGTAATAATAAATTATAATAAATATTTTTTTTCCAATAACCGAAATTTCAATAAAAGAAGCCAAAGGACTTACATAAGGCTAAACTAAAAATTTATAGTGGGAGCTAAAAATAAATGTGAAGTATTTTTTCATATGAAAATTTTATTTTGAAGTGAATATAAATATTTTGTAAGTTACTATACATAATGATTATAATAAAATTATATATAATTTTGTATATTAATATTAATTTTTTCAGAAAAAAGATATAAAATTTCATATGGCTAAAATATAATATAAAAAATTTGAAGAAAAACGAATATTAGCTTTTGAAGAAAACATTAAATAATTTTATTGGTAAAATTCTAATTTTAAAAAATTCAGGGGGACATTCCTAATATAGATGGACTCTGTTGAGTGTGCGAAACAAAGGCCGCATTAGAAATTAAAAATTATATATAAGTATTAGATGCGTTTAGAAAAATTGTTAGAGTTGGGTACAACACAAACAATATATACCATTAAATAGGAATTCTTAAATTGCTTAAGCCCCTCCTAGCAAACCCCATAACACATTTGGCTAGAACTTCTCAATAAACACCTCTGGAAAGAGTTCCAAGCAAAACTAAACGTTACTTGAAAATGCCAAATTCTGAACATTCTTCCTCGAATTTGTATCAAATAATATTTCATCCGTTCCAAATAATAAGTTTCACTTTTCTTTTTAATCTGTCTAAAAATATAGCACATTTTTTTTATTTTATATTTCTGTTAAAATTATGTAAAAATCTAAATGTATTTATTGTTTTGGAACGGAATGAGGAATGAGCAATATTGATGTATTGAATCTATTACTTTTTATGCAAAGTGTTATGTTTATTTTGATTTTCTTTCTTTAGGTAGCGTTTGTTAAATCGATACGGATAACAAATTTTAAGAGAAATCTAAAATAATTTCTGAATCAAGATATAGAATATTCAAGATAAGACTGTAAAATATTTTAATTTTTTTTCTAATTATTTGTAAAAAATTTGAAATTAATTAAAAATATATATTTTTTTAATTTTTTAGTTATTTTTTATATGATAAAATAAAGGAATATATATCTTAACCTTATATCAAGATATGTATATCTTGATTTTTCAAGATATAGATAATTAAATTTTTTTTTGTGTGATTCATTTTTTTTAATGAACGTTTGAAAAGTTTGAAAATGCTAGAATAATTTTATTTTTTTTCCATCTCAACCTTTCTAAGGTTAACAAATGTTACCTTAAAAAATAGTGTATTTAACATCAAAGTATAAATATAAAATATACGGGACAAAAGTGATAGAAAGATTTGTGAATGGAAAACAAATGCAGAATGAAGATGGGGGATGGGGATTACATATAGAGGGGCACAGCATAATGTTTTGTACTGCTCTATCATATGTGACTCTGAGATTGCTTGGGGAAGAAATGGACGGTAATGATGGTGCTATGATTAAAGCTAGAAAATGGATCCTTGATCGTGGCGGGGCCACTTACATTCCATCCTGGGGCAAGCTCTGGCTCTCGGTAACACAATTCATTTATGCTTTTCTCTCGCCCTTCTGTTCCCTGTACACTATGTAGGACTACTCTATTGGTTAGTTCACATACACTATGTAGGACTACTCTATTGGTTAGTTCTGCTAAATTTCTTTGTTTCATAACAAGAGTCACTTTTAAAGTTTGAATGCCGTCATTAATTCTATTAATTTTTATTTTACTTTATTAATGATAAGGGTAAAATTGAAAAAATTGATTAATGATTTATTGATTTTATAAAGTGGTAATTTATGTGAGATAATATTTTTAAAAGTGATTTTTACTATGGAACTGAAGAAATAAATAAGAAAAATGGAATATATTGTGAGACAAATAAAAAGAAAACTAAGCCTATTTTATTTTTAGTAGACAGTGAGTCTGTTTATATAATTAAATTTTTGTGAGTGGCACTTAGAATAAAATGCTTTGGATCGCGTCAGATACTTGGAGTTTATGAGTGGAGAGGAAATAATCCATTGCCCCCGGAGATATGGCTACTTCCCTACTTGCTTCCTGTTCATCCAGGTTCTCTTCTTTTCTTATTTTTGATTTTTGATTTTTTTTTGAATTTTTACTATTAAGGTATATTGTTATGCTGTTAAGATAAAATAATGGGATGCAGGGAGGTTATGGTGTCACAGTCGGATGGTATATCTGCCAATGTCATATCTATATGGGAAGAGATTTGTGGGTCCAATCACCAAACTCGTTTTATCCATTAGAAGAGAGCTTTATGTTCTTCCTTATCATCACATCGATTGGGACAACTGTAGGGCTCTTTGTGCCAAGGTACATCAGCGTGGCCTTTTTCTTTTTTGTTAACACTTCTTATCTCACACTCGTCACTGATATGTATGCATTAAATTATTATTTATTGTGTTTAAATAAATAAAATTAAACAGAAATTGGTTTTGCAGGAAGATTTGTATTATCCCCATCCACAAATCCAAGATATGCTGTGGGATTTATTTCACAATGTTGGGGAGCAACTTCTTACCCTGTGGCCCTTCTCCAGGCTAAGATCATTGGCATTAAATACTGTTATCAAACATGTTCATTTTGAAGATGACAATACCAATTACATCTGCCTTGGCCCTGTAAATAAGGTAATTTTTTTTTTCTAATTTATAGGTAATCCATTCGTCTCTTGTTGTGGGTTAATTTTGAGAATAAAATTTATTCCACCTAAAATTTCATTTTATAAAACCGAAAAAAATAATTCATATTTTTTAATTATATTAATTACCAAATCAAACTTGAACTATAAGATAGTGTTCAATTTCAGACTAACAAAAAATTTTACAGCATCAGTTATTCTTTCAATTTAGGAACTCTGTTAATTTTTCTGTTACAACTAACGGAAATTCATTTTTTTTAATTTTTCTAGTAATTAATATTTTTGAAATTAATAATATTTTTCTATTATTATAATTGATGAATGTTTATAATAGTTACCTATAACAAAATAAATTAACATTAAAGTAATTATCATGCTTAGATTAATAATATTTTTAATTTTTAATTATATTTGAATTTTCATTAATTTTAACAAAAAACTAACGAAATCTTTAAATTGAAAAAACAATTGAGGTTTGAAACTAACATGCAAAATCTATTTTTTTTTAGGATTTAAAATTAGAAACTATTTTATAGTTCAGGTTTAATTTTGTAATTAACTCTTTTCAATCTTACTCCTGTAATTATTGGCATCGGAAAAGACCATAGAAATAAAAAACATACCAAAATAAAGCTTCATTTCTTCCTAGTATTTTGGTGCACTGAGAAGTAATTTTTATTTCTTTTTCAAGATTAAGACAATTCAGTGATTGCATTAATATTTTATTCAATAGCCAAAAATGATTTTTAGCATGCAACGGAGAGAGTAATTCTTATGCATTATATACAAAAGTCATGGATTATACTTATAATTTGTCCAAAATTAATGAAAAAATAGGTGTTGAACATGCTTTGTTGCTGGGTAGAGGATCCAGATTCTGAAGCATATAAGTCTCATTTACCCAGAATCAAAGACTATCTGTGGATAGCAGAAGATGGCATGAAAATGCAGGTATAAATTACTATACCTAAGTCTTCTTATGCCAGTCATAAGTATTATATTTAATGCTCATAAAGTTCAAATTTTTTAAGCTAAACTGATTGATAGTCCCTCAGTCTCAATTCATAAAAATTTACCCTAGAATTTAGATAAATTTTCAATATTTTATCAAAAATATTTTTATTTAATTTAGCATTTACCGTATAATTAGAATAAAGAGATAATGAACTACTATGAATTGGTCTCATGGCCAATATTTCATAAAAAAGTGTAGAAAGTCTCAAATTTGATTTCTTCTAATTAACGTCTTTGTAATTAAGAATTATGCCTTTTCTTGTAACAAAATAAAAGGAGAGAGAATGAGTAGGGAGGGAGGTAATTTAGAAAATCAAAAATATATTTAACGAGTGTAAATATGGAAAAAGAAATTTAACACTACCGAAGTGATAAATATTTTCAAAAAAAAGTAAATTAAAACAAAAAAGTAAATTATTTTGAGACGGAAGCAATAAATTACAAAATAGGTACCTAATTGCATTTATGGTCTTTATACAATTAATTCTACAATTCATTTATTCAACTATCTTTAAAGATTTTTTATTTTATTTTATTTGTGTTATTCTAATATTCTCTCACTCCATTTCAGTTTTTGCATGCACTTCAACTTCATCCTCATTATGGTTTCATTTATTAATGAAACATTTAATAATTTCATTAATAAATTTTTTAACACTTTCTTGACTTTTTTTTTTATCATTTTAAAACACTATTGAATAATAGCAACATTCATTTATTAATGAAACATTTAATAATTTCATTAATAAATTTTTTAACACTTTCTTGACTTTTTTTTTTATCATTTTAAAACACTATTGAATAATAGCAACATTAAAAAAGTAAGGATAATTTGTACAATTAGTCATCCAACCATAACTCTTGTAACATTAAAATCTCTTATTTTCAATTTGTAATAATCATCCAACTTTAATTATTGTAATAAAAAAATCTTCCAAATTGCTATCGCATGTTTGAGAGTGCTATTAGAAATGGCAACGAATAGGATATCACCGAAAATTACTATACCCAAATCTAAATTCAAATAAATATATAGATATCCCAATCCGATTAACATATAAATTTTTATTAAATTAATAATATATTTAATTGAATATATTTGATATTAGGGTAGACTTTAATTAATAAAGTGTGTATTAAATAATTACGTGACAATTACCATATGCATGTACCTTTTTCCATTTTTCCTCATTAACATTATCTATTTCTATTTTCTGGTTAATTTTCTTTCTTTTAACAACAATAAATTTAATAACTGATGTATATTTTAAAACTCATATTTGGTAATTATTTATTAATTAGAAAAAAATGATACAATTTTTGTCAAATTTAAATACGTAATAGTACTCTTGCAAAATTTAAATGTGAACAATTTTTCAATCAAATTTAAGGGAAAAAATATTGTCTTATAAAAAAAAAAAAACAAAAGATGACACCCATTTTTAAAGCTTTAAAGGTACTTTTATATTTAAAAAAGAATCTTGAAGGGTAAAATAATGATTATTTACAAAGTATAGCAACAAAATAGTTGCTTTTTCCATTACAGAGTTGATGGCCCCTTCGGAAACTTACTAGTTTAGGTACAAAGTTTTACCCAATTGTGGCCGATTGAGCAAGGGAAGAGAGCTGAGGAATTGTTTAAGGGCTTTAAATGCTGTCCGGCACTCCATAGTTTGCTCAAAATTCTTAAAAATTTTTAATGTCTTGTAAAATGGTAAACATATTTTGGCCGAACAAGAAATGAACGTTGCAAGAGCTGTGATCTCTTCGTTCAACATATGTACTTCTCTAATTAACTTTGATGGCTCCATCTTTAATATGGCCTCGATTTTGGTCCAATTAACCTCTATTCCCCTTTTGAAATCACAAAGCCCAAAAACTTGTCAGACCAAACTCCAAAAGCACACTTCTCCGGATTCAACTTGAGGTCAAACTTTCTAAGAGTTGAGAACATCTCTTCAAGCTCTTTTGGCAGATCTGCCAAGGTCTTGCTCTTGACAATCATATCATCAATATATACTTTCATATTCTAACCTATTTGATCAATGAATAACTTGTTCATTAACCTATGATAAGTTACTCTAGCATTCTTGAGGCTGAATGGCATTACTCTATAGCAGTAAGTTGCCTTGTGAGTGATGAATGTTGTTTTTTTTCCTTGTCTTTTGAGTTCCGGGGGATTTGATGCTAACCAGCTGATGCATCTAAGAAGGCCTAAACTTCAAAATCAACTGTTGAGTCTACTAATAGATCAATGTTCAGCAAGGGGTAACTATTTTTGGGACAGGCTTTGTTAAGGTTGGTAAAGTCAATGCATTCTTCATTTTTCATTGGATTTCTTCACAAACACTACATTGGATAACTAGTTTAGATAGAGCACTTCTCTAATGAACCCATTCTTCAACAAAGTATCAGTTTCTTTATTTATCTCCAGTTGTCGCTCGGATGCTTGATTACACTTCTTTTGCTTGATTGGCTTACACTTTGGGTGGATAATCCCGGTAATATCTGAAGGTTGCTAGGCAAACATATCTTCATAAAATGACAAAACTTTTAGTAACGACTTTACGTCTAAGGTAGTTTTTCCCGAGGCTATTTTCACCACTTTTTCTAGCAATAACTCTACTCTTTGTAATGAATCTATAGGCTCTTCCTTTTGAGCTGAGTCAATAGAGACATCCAATGTGTCTAAGAGTAATGCCCAATTTGCTTCTTCAGTATATTGACATATGTTTCCTTGAGCAACTATCTGATTTCCTCAAAGTACAGTCGTTCCTTATGGGGCAAAAATTTTAAAGATTAACTTCTACATAGAAATGTAAGCATCCATTACGGCAAAAAGAAGTCGGCCGAAAATTGCATTATAAGATAATGTCATATTTACCACCATAAAGCATGTTTGCAAGACCCGACTACCGAATCATCTCCAAGCTATAAAGGTAGGTTAATCGAATCATCTACCTTAACAGGCTACCTTGAAATACTAATTAATGGCACAATGACTTCCTCCAATGGTTTTGATATTTCTAAGGCTTTAAAGGCCTACAAGGTGATTAAATTGGTCGTACTACCCGTGTCAACGAAATTCTCTACACTAAATAATCCCAATCATTGCTTCAACTATTAGTGCATTATTGTGAGGTAACTAAACAAGCTTTCCATCCTTTGATGAGAATGGGATGACATATGTTGCAATAGGAAAACTAGTTCCTAGCTAGAAAACTTTTTTAACTTTGTATTTTTTAGAGTTGTCGAACACATCATAATATTTTTCTCTTGCAATTACATGGATTACTCCTGTTAGAGCCTTTTTACTGCTGCTTCCTTCCCCTATATTCAACTGCCAAGGTGGTGATCGTCGATCATCACCCTTATCCCCCTTAACGAGTTGCTTCAGTCCGTCTTTCTTAATTTGATATTCTATGTCCTTTTTGAGCTATCTACAATCGTTGGTTTTATACCTTTTGTCTTTGTGAAAAATATAGTAAAGGCTCTTGTCCCTGTTTGGATCCTCCCTTATAGGCTTTGGCCAAGTAACCTAATTATTATTCTTCATCTAAGATAAGATTTATGCAAGGGAAGTATTTAATTTGGTAAATTACTTTTCACTTCGACTATTGGAGTATGATTTTGGAACCATATATGCTCTATTCAACCCCCTCATAGCTTAAGAATCACTCCTTCTTGAGCTACCTCTGTCTCGATTTGTTCATCAGGAATTCTCATTGTCCTTTTTCACCTGCATGCTATACTTCAACCATTGAGCTTCATCCATTCAAATGTATTTGTTAGCTTGGATTAGAAGTTTGGTGAAATCAGATAGGGGCTTCTTACTTAGTGAGTCGCTAAAATCTTGATATCTTGTATTTCTGCCAAGGGCATTAATGGCCACCTCTAAATTTAGATTCTGAATGTCCATGGCTATCACATTAAATCTTTATACATAACTACATAGAGGCTTTCCCTTCTCTTAGACAACCTGATGTAGATCAGCTGAAACTTTAGTTGGTCGGATGATGGCTACAAACTTTACCACGAACATGTCATTGAATTATTGAAAGCTATCTATTGAATGTTTTAGTAAGTTTTGAATAAGATCTGGGCAGACTCTATCAAAGTTTGCAAAAAAACTTTGCAAATAGCTGCATCTTCTATTGTGTAAATTAGTATGGTGTGATGGACTTGATCCAAATGTGCTATGGAATTTGCACTTTCATTATACCTCGATAAATTAGATAACTTTATGTTTGAAAAAGGAGTAGAGAGTATGGCTCTATATAGAGGGAAGTAAAAACTTTTTTGATATTGCAAAGTGTTGCAATTCTTCAATGATCTTTCTTCAAAAAGCCTCTCGAACTCATCCATTGTCAAAGTAATTGTGGATGCTGGGGCCGATGGTGTGGGTGTAAGGTTTTGGATTTTAGGGTTTAGGTAGTATTTATTAAGGTGGCAATTTGAGGTGATGGCTTGGGTGGTGCCTGTGCTGCTAGACTTGATAATGTCGCTAAAAGAGCTTATACAAGCTGCGGGGTAAGGCCAAGTATGGGGATTGTGGAGTTTGTAGGAGGTAGGTTGGTGATGGGGAGATTGGTGGAGGCATCTGAGGGAGTAAATTCTAAGGTTGGAAAATAAGTAAGTGTAGGGGTAGTGGTGGTGTGCTTCAATTGTTCCCAGTTTGGGTGTTTTAAGTGTCTTGATCTTAAGGATTTATGGTTTTTAGGGATGAAATCCACACTCACCACACCAAGTGATAACAATTAAAAATTATCAGGATGTTACCTATATCTAACTTAAGTGACAACACTCTTTACAGCTTCAATGATACTTGATAATAGAGAACTCTTGTAGGTTTTTCGATGAGAGGAATCTCCGATGGTCAAGTTAGTCAAAGCACTAAAGAACGTATCTAAAAGTAAAATTGATTAAGAGGGAGAAAAATACCTGATACCCTGCTTATTTATAGGAATAAGAATCCTTTTTAGCTAGCATTCCTAAGGTCGTAGGATTCCCATTGTGGAAGAAGTATAGTCTGATCAGGAACTAAACTAGATTTTCAAAATAAGTGTTCTACCCTCTTTAGGTAACCTACGAGTCCTTGTCTAATCATGACTACTTTAAACAACACCGCTTTGGTACTGGCTCAGATTCAGGATAACCAAATAATCTGAGTGCCAGCTTACTCGAGGAAGTTCGGTTATCAGGTAAAATAACGATTATTTACAAAGTATAGTAACAAAACTATTTTCCTTTATATTTATATGAGTTTTGGTTTACAAACCAACTTTTAAGGACATCAATAATGGGTTATTTGACACGAAGTTCATAGAAATGGATGCATTTAACACATCTTCATTTTCAAGTACACAACATGAAATTTATGAAAAAAAATTATCCTTAATATTTGACAAAAAAATATAATTTTATTTTTAATATTTTAATAAATGCAATATTACTCTCAATATTTTAAAATTGAGAAAAATTTATCCATTTTTTAACAATCTTTTGATACATGTTACTGCAATAAGTAAATAAGTGACATACTGTGGCACGAAAATAACAATTTTTTTTAAATTTTAAAATATCAATGGTAACATTGTACCAACTAAAATATTAAAAATAAAACTGCACATTTTATCAAATCTTAGAAATAAAATTGCATCTCAAACCTATTGAAAAATATATTATAGTAATTATTTTATTTTTTTAATAGAGGAATTAATTAAAAGGAGTTTGTTCTAAATAAATAAAAGATATACTTTAATTGCAGGGATATAATGGTTCACAACTGTGGGATGTTGTCTTTGGTGTTCAAGCAATTCTTGCTACCAATTTGGGAGTGGAGTACAATTCTATGCTCAAGAAAGCACACAATTTTATTAAAAATACACAAGTAATGTCAATTTTTAAATTTTTTTCCTAAATAAATAATAAGAATGATTACGTGATATGATATGGTGTATGTGTGTATCTGGATCATTCGATGGATGATGTGCGCTTATTAGATGGTTCAAATATATATGCATGCACCATACTACTATTGAATAATTAAATATTCGAAATTAATAAATTTATATTTTGGTGGGAGTGGAGAAAAGATTAGAAGCAATAATAATGGTAATTTAAGGCAATGGTATCGCCATATTTCAAAAGGGGGATGGTCTTTCTCTACTCCAGATAATGGTTGGCCTGTCTCAGATTGTACAGCTGAAGCCCTTAAGGTAATATTATTTTTTCTTTATTTTTCTTTTCTTCTTTTGAATTAAAAAGTTATTATTATTTATTAGTTCTTTAATTCTCTCTTGGGTATATTATTTATCTCAAGATAAAAGAATATATTTTGGTTCACGGTTTAAAGATTCAATGAAATATATGAATGATAAAATCAATAAATTTTAATATTTTAATCCGTTTCATATAAATTTATTTGTAATAAAATTTTAAAATTTTAATATCCATAAATAATGTTAATATTTACTATTTACTAACATTGTAATCATAGTAAATGGTTAATGATAAATTCTAAGATTTTATAAGAAGGAGAGGTTGTTATAGTGGTTGAGATAGTTCCATATTAGAATGAAGATAGTAGTAGGATCCATTCGGCTTGGGCAGTGTTTAGAACCAGCAAAAAAAGGCTAGCTTGATCGGACCAGGCATTAGCACTTCAATGCTTAAGTTAGTAAGAAATTTAGAGAGAGAAAATAGAGAGAGAATCTCAAGAAAGCAATGCATGTTTCAAGTGTTAGATGACCTAGTATTTATAAAAGGGTTTTGAGGACCACTTGAGTGGTCTACTCAAGTGTCAGAGTAGATTTACGACGATGTCATGCAAAAAAGGTAGCAGAAGGGAAGGATACATGTGTCAGTGGACTATGAAAGGATATGCCTTGTCCTGCCCGAACGGATAGTCTTATCCCATTATTTCCCATCAAGCCTTAGGGGTACTAGGCTTAGGCTTTGTTGGGCCATGCCATCTAGTGATCCTTTGAGCCGAGCTTGGTTTAAACCCAATCAAAAAATAATGTTGAGCATTATCTTTTGTCCTACTCCCCACCGTCCCCCCCTCCCCCCATTTTAATTGACTAGTCAAGTTGGAGGATATAAGTGCTTAAGTAGCTAAGACTTGAAATTTTGCAAATGATGATGTCTCCATAAGCATTTATTTTCAGTTTTTTACTCGCAACATTCTGATCAACATAAGGAATCGGAGGAAAAAAGGCATTAGGCTATTGATGTCTGGAGCTTGCAATTAGTTCATTTACTTGCACTTGACTTGTTCAGGAAGCCAGTCCTTGCAAATATAAATAGTTAGTTCAGAATTATTTTTTAGGCCTTTTGGAGATCTTTCGTTCTTTAAAGCTTTGAATTTTTTTCCTTCAAGCTTTTCAAGTTTCAGCTTCAAGATTTTCTTCACTTCCTTTAAAATTTTTGCGAATTCTTGCCAAACAAGTTTTTCCTTTCTTGGATGTCTTGTAATTTTGTTTACATTTCAGACTCAGATGTGTCTTCATCTTCATCTTTATCTTTGTTTTCACCTTTACCAAGCCCTTTTTAGGGTATGCTTCTTGGGAGCATATTAGGAATTCTTTTTTGATTATTCCTCCTTTAGAAATGGCTTTAAGTGATAACCATAGTGGATTTAGTGTCGATCTGATCGTCAACCTTGGCTTTTTAGAGTCATGTAAGACTGAGGATCCTATAGAAAAACTTAGCAAATTAATTGAATGCTGCACAAGTGAAAGAGTTAAAGAGAGATGTCAGTTGTGTAACACCCTTTTATTCCTTTATTTACATAACTATCACTTTTCACTATTTCTTTACATATTTATCCTTGGTTAACATTCATTTACATGTTTATCCATTTTTCATCATAAATTGTCAATCGAATTACTATTTTACTGCCAGTAAGGAAATCCTCAAGCTAGATACGCAGGACATAAATCCCACAGGTCTAAAATAAACTGGAGTGACCACATGGAGTGATCTACGACTATAGTATATGTTAAGGGATCACATAGAGTGATCTACTTCTCAATTGACAATTTAATGTACATCTCATTAATAGGTAAACTGATGGTGTTCTATAGTCCAATCTCGATTGATCATTCTACCATGATATATGTATTCCTAGAGGTAGCCATTGTACCTTATACCTCTGGTTTCACTATTAAATACTAAAGGCACTACCATTTCCATCATTTCAATATAATACACATTAATCTCATATTTTCACATCATTTCAAAAATAAACTTCATGCCATATAAAATATATTCATCACGTTATTACTTTTCATCATTTAGCATATTCACATCAAATAACCATCACATACCATTTGGCTATCAAGTATCTTTCATACATATTATTTTATCACACTAGTTCATTATTTTTATGTTCAATTATTTCTCTCATATTTTCACTTTGTCATTACATATCAATTATCCATGTTTATCATACATATTCATAATTTGGCCCATATGGTACTTTCATCATTAATTTCTCATGCCTCATTATCATGCTTATTTTCACTCATACATTTCAAGTTTTTATTTGTTATTTCCCATCAAATAACTATGGTTTTTCTTATCATCATCATTCGGTCAATCTAACCTTTAATTACCATTTATCATGTTTTCATCCTAATTTGGTTAATTTAAGCTTCTATTTAATCTTATACCTACAAATTCAATTAGTATACACCTAGTATACAATTAGTATACAACTAGTATACAAGTTTATATCATTATGTTTAATTCGGCTAGCATTACATTTAAGTATGCTTTATTGTTTTAATATTCATATTAGGTTCAATTACCATTTTAATGTTCATTCCATGCCAAATATTCATTTAAACATTAAAATGTTATCTTGTATACCAATGTATACCATTCGGCTATTATGCATACACAACCTTTTCCATACTTTTTCATATTATAATTTATTCCTATCATAATTTTAAGGCTTGAATCATACTTGTTTCCTATTATTTTGTTATAATTAACATTTATTTTGTTTAATTTTACCTTAACACTATTTGGCCATATGGGTTTTCACTCATATCAAGTTATTCATTTCACCCAAGTCATTCCAAACATGTTTTCTATACATATTTAACATAATTTTAACCTTTAATCAACTCAATTCCTTACATAACCTTGATTTCTCACACTTAAAAAATAGATTTCAATACTAATCTTACATTTTTAATCTTGTTTTCATGCATGTAACTTCATAAATGTCATTATTTATTACTTAATTTTATTTATTTACCATTTATTTGAATTAAAACACATGTTACATACAAGAATCCTAGGTGATATAATAGGTTCCAATTCCATTTTCATGCTTTTAATCACACTTTCTTGCATTTTATTTCATTAATCACATTATTTAACATCTAATTTCATTTATTTTTCATCGACCTAATTTTAACTCATCTCACACATAAAAATCTCAACTTATATAACCTTAATCATATGAAATAAATTAGTTTATGTATCCACTTACCTATTTTTCCAAGCTCTTTCTCTATTTTCTCTTCCTTTTTCTTTTGATTTCATTTGATTTTTCTTGTATTCCATCCTTGGATGAAACCCTTCATGCATTCTTTTCTCAATTTTCTTAATCCATGATTCAAATATACTCAAAATATTTATCTTAACCTCAAAATTTATCTAAAAATCCATTAAACGCATCACAATTTCACTAAATTAACTTGAATTTTTACTCCAAACCTTTTCTTCACAATTTCATCCATTTCTCCACTTAAAATAGGTTCCTAAGATGGCTAAAATTAAAATTTTGGGCCATTACAAGTTACATGAGGACGTAGTTGTTTCATCCTATCATTTATCTATATCAATGGCTGATGGATCATTAGAGAACCCTCAAGAAATGTTCATGAGTTTCCAAGGTCGTTCAGAGAGCGGATTATTGCACCCGTTCAATCAAAGCATTATTCGAGGTGATGGGATCGCTCCTAATTAGTTGAATAAGATCGAATGGAGAATAGTTACCCATTTTAAGGTTTTGTGGAAATCTTTTAAAGTCGTTCCTTCTCTTGAACTTTTCACTTATTTCTTTTACTCGTCCGGGAGGATGGAATAGGTATTACTTTACTGTAAGAAATAAGAGAAAGCCTTTTACTTTACCTTGGTCTGCCAAAGATTTTAGTAAATATTTTTGCTGATTGGGAAAAGAGGAGGTTTTGGCATAAGCCTTCACTGATCGTCAAAACCTGCTTAGTTCAGAAACCTTGTTAGCTTTTCTTAATGAGTACGAATCCTTGGAATTAATGTCATTTTTCATGTGTGGATGTTTATTCCAATCAAATTTTATCTCCTTATAATTAATGGATACTTATTATTCCGCTCTTTTCTTTTTTCCCTTTTTAGCTTCCAGTATCCTTGAAATGAAAAGACATATAAATGATTGGGCCAAGAAGGCTTGAGGAAAGTAAAAAGGCTAACCCCAAGGAATAAAAGTTTTGAGGGGGTGGAAGAGGTTATTTTTCAAGTTAGTATGACTTCGTTCGAAGTCTACAAATGTTAAACTTCCCGAATAGAAGTGTCATGCTAGAAAAAGGCATGAATGACATGGGTTCAACTACTTCCTCAGGCAAAGAGTTAGCCGAGATTAATCTTGAGGCTTATCTGGTAAGTTTTTGTGAATTACATTTTTTTTTCAAATTTTTCTAAGTATCCTTCTTCCAATCTTAAATAGATTATTCAAAGGGCCATACATCTTTACTATGAGAATTTGATTTTAAGAGAGAGACTCGCTATGAGGACCAGATTAGATTAGAAACTAAAAAGGATCTAGAGGCCTTTAAGTTTGGATATGCCTCTCAGCTTCAGTTTGTCCTATAGGAGTTATTTTTTTCAAACAACTTAGTTGAAGGAGCTTCAGGTGAAGGTAGAATCGATAAAGTCGATCAACTAGATACTCCAAGAAAGATTGAAATTTATTCACCAAACTTATTAGAAGGAGTTAGCCAATCAAAAGGATAAATTGATGGACCGGCTAAGGGATCTCTACGATGACTTTATCACTTGCTTGCAGTTGGAATATGAGAGGCGCTTCTTTGATCATGATTTTAGTTTTATGAAAGATCTTACTTTACTTTTCAACCTTCATGCTAAAGGGGAAGGCGAGGAAACGAAAATGAAAAAGAAGAAGAAGAAGAAGGCCCAAACGGAGATGCTGGGGATGCTTGAATATTAGATACAAATTAAGACTTCCTTCATTTTCTCTTTTTCTTATGATCTTATAATGATGACTTTTTTTTTCTAATAAGCTTGTTTGTTTATTCCAAGCATGATATTTTAACAGTATTATGAATATATTGCTAAATGCCTATTCTCTTAGATAACCTTTGTCGAAAATTATTCAAGTATATTCATCAAGTTTCAAGTGCATATTAATTAAAGAATCCAATTCTTGACTTGAGATAATATAAAATTTGAGTCTTGCATGCGTACGTAATCCTGCTGGTTTGAGCATAAAGCCAATTTGAATTGTCATAAATTTGATTAGAATTGAATCTTTGTTACCTCTTTAACACTTAGCACTTTAGTCTGATCTAGGTTGAGATACGATCGAGGGCAATTCTACTAGGATAACTAAGCATCAACCATAAGTTCGGGATTTAATTCATCGATTGAGAATGCATTAACCAGGAAAATGAGTACTTTGATAAAATCATCAATTGTATGAATGGGATTTAATACGTCGAATTGAGAGAACTTCAATCGAGAATATGAATAAGATCACCAACCATGTGATTGGAAAATGATTATTTGTCTTCCCCATTAAATTATTCGATCGAGCCAAAATAACCATCCATAGGTCATCCGACCTTTTAAATTCTTCTAGTTTCATTAGACTTAAACGCTTAATTTGTCTTGCCTCTTAACGACATTGCTTCTTAAAATGATAAACTTCGATTAACTGGCATATTTAGTGATTATCTTTTCATTCTCTATGCTTTATTACAACAATTTATTGCCCTTTAAATTCGTGGAGCTTCGATTTTGATTCTCCGTCAATTCAGAATTATCGTATGGCTATTTACATTAAAGGCTTTTCGGATTGGGAAACATATCTTCTAAGATTTCCTATAAATAGGTGTATCCCTCAAATTTTCTTGAAGTGTTGAGAACCTTTATTTCTTTTTCTTTTTCTTCAACTTCTCAATAAAGTTGCCTAAGTATTTGGAAGCTCTTCGACTTTTTTATTTTTTCTAACTTTTGCCATTTAGGAAAATAAATGAATTTTATTCCCTTGATGGGTTTCCCTTTGTCATGGCCTCACCTACCGATAATAGGTGATTGGCCATTCAATTTGTATTTCCCTCTCTATTTTCTCTTTTTTCTTTTTTAATTTCCATTTTCACCACTTTTTGAAGTTCAGACATATTGTGATTTATTGATGGGGAATGGCTAGGAGTTTATGATTTTCTTCTTCGTATTTGATTTGGCTTTTAGTTAAACTAGAGAAGAAGAGGATTGCAGCATATCAAGAGTTGATGAGAAGTGGTCTCAAAACATTAAGTTGTTGTTTATAGAGATTTAGATAGGAATCTAATGTATCTCTTTGTACTTGAAAATCTTAATAAAATTTCCAATTTCTAATTTATTTATGCTGCCCTTTTGTTCTTTTTATTGTATGGCGATAATAGTCGACTAACTCAGAAATATAAGTAGAAAATCATGTTAATGACTTTTAAAATTTAATTGGGATTATTTAAGGAATGAGCTAACAATCCGACTTAATAATTAAAACTATCGAGCCTTGATTGAGGAAGATGAAAATCTTCCTCTCGATCAGATAACTTGACAGGGGCAAGCATTGACTAAAATAACTTTGTTTAACATAAATTTTTCATCAATTATTTGATATTAACTTCATTGATTTGAAGTGCATTAATTGGAAAAGATAGTAATTTGTATATGAATCATTTTGATTGGAATTTAATTTTTGATTAGGAAAAACATCGATTGGGAATAATAATAACTTGTACATCATTCTTCGATCGAAAAAACTCCAATCGAAATAATAACTTATACATCAATCTTTCAATTTACATTATATTTTTTGATAAAAAAAAACATTGATCAGGATAATAACTTGTACATCAATCTTTCGTTTGGGATTAAATTTTTCGATCGAAAAAAAGCATCAATTGGGATTACATATATATACTAAAAAATGTAACATTAAATAAAAATTGTATTAACATTCTAAAAAAATTATAGGGTGTACCTTTTAGGCATTTTCCCATTGCAAGACCTTTGTGGTGTCTTTGCTCTACCCACTTTAGGTCTTCCTTGATGCTTGGATGAAAGGGAGCTTTGAGGTTGATGTTTGGAATATTTCTGATCATCAGGTGAAGAAGACCATAAAAGTGGGAGGCTTTTAGCTTGTTACATTCAATCTCACTTTGTTTCGATTAGATCATTTCTTATTTTATTTTTCTTTCCAATGCACTCTTTCTATTATATGGGTGTTATTGACCCTTTAGTGTGTTTGGCAGCTTCTTTCTGCTTGATGACCATCGGCGTAGAATGTGACTCATTTCATCTTTACTTGAAACGAACTCATGTTCTTTCATCTTAGCTTGGAATGAGAGCATTTCTCTCGTTGCATTTCTTTCCCTCCTATTGATTTGTGGGAAAATGGAGGAAAGGAAACTTTATAGCCTTCTTTAGTGCCCCTTCGGCAGAAGAGTACTGGGAGGCTCGTGCACTAGTGTGTAATGTCGACTTCCTTTTATGAAAAGAGTTCCTCATCTTTAAAGGGATGTTACATCTCCTCTTGAAAGGGTTATTTACAATTTGGGGAGGCACGTTTCATCTTCCTTCAATCCTGGCATAGGATATTTCTTCTTTTTTTAGTCCTGGTACCTTTCTTCAAAGATTTACACCTCCTTTTTAGGGAAATTGCAGCCGTCATTTGGAACTTTTCAATATAGTCTTGGAGACTTTTATATGGTCTTTTGATTAGGCCACGTGAGTTAGTGATTATTATCGACGACAGATCTTTGAGGTTTATCCCATCTATCAGTAAACCCAAATCTACTTTAATCGTTGTTGGATTAGGCATTTCGAATCTATCATAAGATCTCAATGAAAGTATCAAATGATAAATCTTGAGATTTTATAAGAAGGAGATGACATTATGGTGTTCAAGATAGTGCCGTAACAGAATGAAGATATTAATAGGATCTATTTGGGTTGGACAACATTTAGAACATGTAAAAAAGGCTAGCTTGGTCAGATTAGGAGTTAGCACTTCAATACTTAAGTGAGTAAGAGACTTAGAGAGAGAAAATAGAGAGAGAATCTTAAGAGTGCAATGTATGTTTTAAGTGTGGGATGACCTGGTATTTATAAGGGGTGTTGAGAACCACTTGAGTGGTCTACCTTGGTGTTAGAGTAGTTTTGCGGTGATATGATACAGAACAGGTAGCGGATGAGAATGATGCATGTGTCAGTGAACTGTGAAAGGATGTGCTTTGTCCTGTCCGATTGGATAGTATTATCCTATCGTTTTCTGTGTATGTTCGTTAGCTCATGCACCAAGCCTTAGGGACACTTAGGTTTTGCTGGGCCTTGCTGTCAGATCATATTTTGGGCCGATTTTTTTTTCGAACCCAATCAAAAGATAAAATTGAGTATTATGAGTTAATAATTTTCAAATTTCAATAAACAAGTATGAATGGATTTTGATAATCATGGCTATATATTACTTGACAGTAACATATTTTATAAAAAAAAATGAAAAATATATGCAAAACCTCAGAGATAATTAATGATTTTCAACTTTTTTTTTCTTTTTGCAGACAATGTTATTGTTATCCAAAATGCCTCGAGATGTTGTTGGGGAAGTGATGCCAGCTGATCAACTATATGATGCTGTTAATTTGCTTTTATCGTTACAGGTATTTTTTTTTTTAATTTCAGAAAATCATCATTTTTTATAATATTTTTATCCACCACTGAAAATTATTTAATTTTTATTGAAATTTTAAGTTACATAGTTTACTTTCCAAAATTTACGATCTCTTCTATGTGTAAATTTTGGCCACCTCAATCCCACATTTTGGATCTTTCTTCATATTAATAAAAAATAGAGCTCTAAAAATGATTAAAGAGAAAATTTTGTTGAAATATTCTTATTGATTTGTTGTTTAAGGAAATAAATATTTATTGGGAATCTCCAACTCATATTAATAGACTTTTAGATAATAGTATTATAAAAAATAATAAATAATTACATAATTTTTGATTTGGTAATTTTTGATCCTATTTGTATCTGTGTGAAAACCATAACATGAATTCAAAATAGAATGGATTGAAAAATTTAGGATCGAATCCGAAACAAAAAAATTCGTCCAAAAATACTTGATACCCGGTCTGCATCCATGACTTGATTTTTTCAAGATAATATATAGATTAACTATAATGTAAAAATGAATGTAAATAATATTTTAGGAAAGAATGAAAAGGAAAGATAGACAAAAATTATGGAATAAAGGAAATAGTCATTATTTAAAAAGAGTAAATTAAAATATAGGTCTATAAATAAATTTCGAAGACTATTCTGACTAATATTATTTATTACAGAATACAAATGGAGGTTTTGCATCGTACGAGCTCACTAGATCATATGCGTGGTTAGAGGTTAATAATTTATTTATTTTTATTTGTACTTCAAATTGATCGGTCAGACGGTAATTTGTTAAAAAATTTAATCAACATGCTTAATTTGGTTATATTGCAGATGATTAATCCAGCTGAACTATTTGGAGATATCATGATAGACTATCAGTAAGATTGATTAGTAAAAATTTATATTTTACTGTCTGAATTTTTATGCAATGTGATTCTTAATTCGTATGGCTTTTACAAATTATTTTTTCATAATACATTTTTGGGATGAAAGAGAATTGAATTTAAACTCTGATCAAATGAAAAAGTAAATAGACTCTCATCCGTTTGAACTATAAATAATTTTTAGACTTTTACAAATTATTATTTGGCTAATGAAATGAAAAATATGTATAGATATGTGGAATGCACTTCAGCAGCAATTCAGAGCCTGAATTATTTCAAGAAACAATACCCATGGCATAGGAAAAAAGAGATAGAAGCATGTATTTCAAAGGCAGCCAATTACATTGAAAGCATTCAATTACCTGATGGCTCATGGTAATACATAACATATTTAGCTAATATTCTGATTCAAAAACATTTAATTTAATTTTTTTTTCGTAAAAAAATGAATTGTCATCCTATGCAAATGTATAGATATACCGAGTATTGTATACTGTTCGATCAATGTGTTTTTTTTATCAATTTTTATTAATTAGACAGTGCGCTGTACTCAGTACATCCGTATACTATCCTATCAGCATGTCTTTTTCACTTCATGCTGACCGACATTGAGTGAATGTGTCCAGGACTACATGTGTAATTGTTGCCTAAAACATTTTTATTAGTTAATTTAGTAAAAAATAAAATAAAAAGAATTGCAATTCAGGTATGGATCATGGGGAGTTTGCTTCACATATGGAACATGGTTTGGAATAAAGGGTTTAGTAGCTAATGGAAGCAATTACTACAACAATAATTGCATTAGAAAAGCTTGTGACTTCTTGCTATCTAAACAACTTCCTTCTGGTGGTTGGGGAGAAGGCTATCTTTCAAGTCAAAACAAGGTCAGTCTATACTAAAACTTTTAATATTTCGTATTCAAATTAAGCACAATTTTTTCATAAACTATTATTATTATTATTATTATTATTATTATTATTATTATTATTATTATTATTATTATTATTATTATTATTATTATTATTATTATTATTATCTACTTCAAATTTTATATGGAAAAACACATCCCAATTTATTTGAACTTTAACAATTGTTTTTTTATATTAGGTCTTCGAATTTTTAAAAATTTGCATTAAATTATTGCAGTTTTTAGATCGCTTACATTAAATTTAATTTAAACAAAATTGACGAAATTGAAATGTACATTCTACTAATCTCGTATAAGTTCAATTTAAAATGATAGTAGAATCCACTAAAACATGAAAAAATTAAAATAAAAAGTCAACTCATTACATTTTATATGTTTGAAATAATTTTATATTTATTCAATTTTTTAATATTTTTATGGATCACACTGTTATTTTAAAAGTCAACTCATTGCTTCTTATATTTTCGTGGATTTTGATTAAAGTATTATTGTGAATAGGTGTACACGAATTTAAGAGGTTATAAGTCCCACATTGTAAATACTGGATGGGCAATGTTAGCTCTTATTGAAGCTGGGCAGGTACGACATTTCATATAACTCAAAATAATTTTGCTCATTGGTGCCTCACTCTATATATGTATATATATGTTTTTAACTATATAATTTGATAAATTAGGGCCAAAGAGACCCCCAGCCTCTACATCGGGCAGCAAAAGTGCTGATAAATTCAATGCTGGAAAATGGAGATTTCCCGCAGCAGGTCAATGTTGTTGTTGTTGTTATTATTATTATTATTATTTCTTGCAAAAAAAAATTAGCCAAACAAAGAGCAGAATTAAATCAATTAATACTTTTTATAAAAAGTATGGTAAAACTCAAGCAGTGGCACGTTTAAGTGAGGATATATATATATACACACACACACACACACACACACACACACTAAGAATCTCCTAATTTATTTTAAGTGTTCTTCTAAAATTTTAATCTAATAATTATTACATAATTTTTTAATTAAATTATTAAAATTAAAATTAAATAATCCAAATCCATTTAAATAGAAAATCAAATAAATGGTAAAACCAAATACTTTATCTTTTACCCGAAAATAAAATTACATAAAATTTTTTTAAAAAATAGAAAAATAAATGTCAATTTATTTAACAATTTAAGTTTATAGCAAAAAGACGAACACACTTTTTATTTTTTATTTTCATTTTCATGCATACTTTTCTTTCTCTTTTTTATTTTTTTATTGCAATTTTTGAAACATTTCAAATTTAAAGTAGGACTAACAAGTATTATTTATCACTTCAATTGACATTTGGTAATAAAATTTCACTTTTCTTGTAATTTTTAATACTATGTTTATTAATTTTTATTTTAATTGATTTTTTATTATTATTTATAGATTATTTAGATATTGTTAAGTTGAATGTGCATTTTAATATTGATCTCGAATAAAAAAATAGATAATTTGAGTGATGTGATAATTAATTAAAATAAATTTTTTTTATTAATTTTGATAGTATTGATATTGAACTAATTATTCAAAGGTTTCAAAATATAAAATTGCATCGAAAACAATTGTGAAATGTATTTTTATTTGATTTTAAATATTATTCTTTTTCAATTTTAAATGAAATATATTATTATGCTATAGTTTATGTATTTTTAATTTTTTATATTAAAATTAAAATATGTGTTCCCCACTGATTTTGAGATCCTAGCTCCTCTACTGAACTCAATTATAGGTGGTAAAATATTTGAATTGATTTAGATTGTATAGTGACAAATCGGGTTAGATATGAATCAAAATTTTGAGGACCATAAATCATTGGATCTAGTTGGATTGATCATGATCTAAACTGATCATTGTTCAGCAGATTATAAACAGAGCAAATTTTATAAAATTATTTTAAAAAATCATTAAAAATAAGAAATTGTTGGATGTGCTATGCGTGTGTATCTCCCGATTAGATGAAAAATAATATAAAAACTGTTTTATGTCAATCTAACGATGTGTACGCTCACATATTGTTACATGCATATACTGTAACAATATTAAAAATAATGTGCATATAACCTAACAAAATAATTATAAAATTTTTAAAAAATAACATATAAACAGATCACAAATAAATCGAATAATATAATAATTGAATTCAATCAAATCACTTTATAAATAAAATAAATCGAATTAAATCTGTAAAGATTTTTTTATGGACAGATTAAATTAAATTCGGAGATGGAGTCAAAAATTTACTGCCTTCAACTAAAAAAGCAGCGGGGACCTACGGGGATCCCCAATTTTTATTTTTTATTTTTTTATTAATTTTTTTTCCTAAATCCTTATAAATGTACGTTATTTTTATCCTAGTTTTTAAACTAATCAATGCAACTTCTTATTTCTTACAGTTTGGTCACCCTTAAAATTTTTAATCCTCTATTATAATATAAATTTGGCTGCTCTCTTTACTATATCTTGCATCCACCCCTAAGTAAAAGAATTATTTTAAATAATACACACATATTAACTTAAATTTAGTTATAATTTGGAAATGAAATCTTAATGTTTAATTCAATTGTTTAATTGAAATCCGAGTAAAGTGTGTTGTTGATAATAGTAGTGTTTGTATAAAAAAATTATAGTAGTGTCAATGGAAAGATTTAACTAAATTAAGAGTTTTATAATTTTAATCATCGAATAAATTAAAATTTTATTACTGCAGAAATTATTAGGTAGTACATGCTCATATTCTTGATCAAAATAAAAATTTTGATAGGTAAATATTATATTCTAGTTTTAAATATTTCTTATTTTTTAATATATATTGAATTTATTACTTATATATTTAATTATATTTTTATATACAGGAAATCATTGGGGTATTCAACAAGAATTGTACGGTCAGTTACTCCAATTATAGGAATATCTTTTCCATTTGGGCACTTGGAGAGTATCTCAACCGTGTATTGCTGGCTTCTGGAAAGCACTAAAATGGAATTTAATAAAAAATGAATTATGCAAGATTCTAATATAAAAATAATTAATAATGGAAAAGAGACTAACCTTAATATTTCTTAATTATTCTTAACTTAATAATGGATTTATTCCATTAATTCTTCTCTTTGTTTCTCTTTTTGAAAGTGAAATTAAAATTTACAACTACACAACATTCAAGTGCTTAGCTCTTAACTTGAGCATATAATACTGTAACAAAAACAAGCAGGGAGAAGCATATTAATGTTCACCCAGCAGTATATTCCAATCCTACAAAGATTTACATTAACAATGGAAGAGCATAAGAGCTTACACAAAGAAGCAGTAGCATCATGACTCCAGACTTGGAAACATCTAATGCAGGCAAAAATGTTCTTGTTATTTCCTCATACAAGGCGAAAAGATCGGTGAGACTTTCCATCACAAAAACATTTTAGCGATTTGCATCGCTTACTGCATCTTCTCTTCAGACACAGACCATGTACAATCCAAATAGGCCTTACAGAGTAAATGTCGCATGGAAAGTTGAACACGAGCTCCTATAAGTAAACTGGACTTTCTCGTGTTATACAGCTCCTAAAAGGCAAAACCACTGTACCTCATGACTCGTGATCTACGCTACACATTCTCAAATGCCTTTTCTTGTTCTTCCAGAACTCGTCTTTCTTTCCTTTCTTCTTGACTTTCAATATACCCTTTTGGCTATTGATTATACCAAGCAAGGCACTCCTGTCCTTCCTGTTTTTAATTTTAGCTTTTACATCCAATATTGCCCTAAGCTTTTGGTAAGACTTGGCATCTGGCACTTGCCCACTTTTTACCATCAGTTTATGATAGAAGAATGCCCTCCTGAAATCACGAACACGAATATATGCATATATCATTGTCAAGTAAGTAACAGAATCAGGTTGTAAATTGAGAGTTGCCATTTCTTTTAACAACTGAGGCAACTTTGAGTGTTGTCCCCCCCGGCCATATGCATTCATCAGCATATTAAGTGTCATCACTGTTGGCTGAATTCCAAGCTTCCCAAACTCATATATCACATCCCTTGCTTCCATGTATTGACCTTGTTTAGCAAACCCATCAAGAAGAACGTTGAATGTCACTCTTGTCCCTTCAACTTTTTCACTCATCATTAATTTCCAAATTTTCATAAGCATTTGGGTGTCACCAGCACGCCTAAATGCATCCAGCAGAGCTGTGTAGGTTTCTAAAGAGGGTTTAATTCCTTCCCTTTGCATATTCTCAAATGCAATGTAAGCTTTCTCATGCCAACCACTGACAGAATAAGCATGGATAAGAGCCGTATAAGAATGCGAAGTAGGTTTTATACCAGCTTTCTTCATTCGTAAGAATGCATCTGCAGCCATGTCACTCAGTTTCTTCTGCCTCCCATAAGCACTTATTAGACAAGTATATGACTTGGCATCAGGCTCTAAGCCTGCATCCTGCAACTCCAGCAGCAACTTCTCAACTATCTCAGGTTGCATTCGTTTACTATATGCATCCATAAGAATGTTGAAGGTGGGAGTTGTAGGCTTAAGGCCTTTCCCTTTAATCTCAGCAAAGAGACCTTCAACTTCTTCAATTTGGTTGGATTTATTATAAGCATCCATTAATGTGTTATACACAATAGTATTAGATAAGATTCCTTTCTTTGCCATTTCCACTTGGATGATTAGAGCTTCATTTTTCAATCCCTCATCACAGAATAATTTTACCAGAGCACCCATAACTTCTGGACTCCATTTGGCTCCTTTCCTATTCATTTTCTCAAAGAATTCCCAAGCCTCTTTTGCAGAGCGGCCAGTTTTCCTCATAATTGTAATCGTTATAGAGCATGTCACATGATCTGGAGTGATATTGTTTACTTCCATGGCTTCATGGACCTTCCAAGCATCATCATACCTGATATTTACCAATAGACATCAATAATGAGCTCCTAACAGGGAAAATTTGAAACAACTTAGTCCGTGCAAAATTGAATTGGCAGCAGGTAATCTGTTGGATACAAACAAGGAAAGGAAAAAAAAGACCTGCACAAAATACTAGTGTCCAAAGTAATTCCCAGAGGTACAAGGAAAGAATGCCAAATGATTCTTTTTTTCCTAATTGTTAATTGAACTTTTCACAAGGAAAACAAAACTCTGCAAGAGATTAACACAATTGCTCCTGTCGCACAAGGAAGCTTAATTTTTGTCATTTTCCTATACTCACAGGTGCTAGTGAAATAATTCGCATGACCTGATATTCAATTAGGCACATCAAATTTGCTCTCAGCAATCAACATAGTGAAGTAACTACCAACAAGAACTCATACTACAAAGGAATGCTCTCAGGAATTAGACTTACTTTTCCTTTGCACCATTAAAAAAAATGATAAACTGACAGCCTAAAAAAGTTTAAAGAATGTTGTACCTCATGCAATGGAGAAAACCAGAAATGGTAGCATTGTAAACATGAACATCTCTGAAGTCCTTATTCTGAGGCAAGTTCTGGAACAAAACCATCAACTCATCACCCATTTTTGCCTTTCCCAGTAATGGAAACAGAATAGTACAAGCACGAGGAGTAACGAGAGATGGCTCCTGCAATCGCATCCACTCAAAGAAATATAAGCAGCAACTCATCATACCCTCCTCCCCCATTATTTTTAAAACCTCCACACACTCCTCTGCAGTAACCCTTCCGTCATAAACACCCAGTTGCTCTCCCAAAGTAGTATTCCTGGGTAAGTTCCTCGCAACTTGCATTATATCCCCAACAATTCCCTCAGGCAATAGAGACAAATTCGTGTTTGAAGAACCTATTTGTTGATTTTCCTCCATAAAGACAGCATCTTGAATATGATGTTCAGCATCGGATTCGAATTCAGAGGCAAGGCGCCACTGGGTGCGCCGGTTTGTTTGGAGAGAGAATTTGCCTAGGAGTGGTGGGTCTTTGGTTGAAGTCTGGGACTTGAAGAATCTGATTATTGGGTCTGAAATTTCATCCGTCGTTTCCTTTTCCTCCTCCTCTTCCTCTTCATCTTGTTCTTTGAGTTCTTCTGTTTCTTCTTCTTCTTCAAGGAAAGGAAGGAAAATTGAGGGTGCAGAGTGAGAAAGAGGACTACGTTGGGTAGCAAAAATAGAGAATGACGGCCTAAAGAGTGTAGAGCCTGAAAAAAGCTGAGGTTTTGAATAATTTCGATTTTGGCAGGAATAGTTCGAGAAAGATGAAAAATAAGGACAAGCTTGGCTTGTTAATGTAGCCATGGGTTTTGGGATTGGATGCCACTTGCACTCTCTACGATAAAACAACTGGTATTGACTGGTATTGTTTCAGTTCTGGTATAGCAATTCACCTTAATACGAGTAAACCAGGAGAAGCAAGCTGAAGGGTAAGTATTGAAGAGAACATCAGCAAGCAGCAAAGTCAGCGCCGAGGCTTCTAACAGGGGCGAGCTTCAAAATTTAAGATTGAAAAACAAATTTCAATTTGGAAGAAAATTGTTAGATATCGTTTCACAAAATAGAATTTGTTGATAAAGAATAACGCTAAGTATGTTTCGATGGAAGGGGCAGGAAGCGAAGGGAGAGAAAAATATGTTTTGAAACTCGGTTTGACTCAGTAGGTCGAACCGGTTGGATCCTGAATGGGTCAGAAATTTGAGTTGATCCAATATTAAAATCGGAAGTAGTAAAAACTCGATTTGGCTAGGAAAACGAAAAATCGAATTGAATCGAAATTCGGAGACTCGGATCAAAATTCGGTTCAACCTAAAAATGCTGCATTTTGAAGGAATTTCATTTTACCTTATTAAAAATTGCTAAAAAAACCCTAAATTTTCTTCCCTTTCTCTGCACCTATTTCACGCAGCCGTCTTCTGTTCTCCTCTTTTTGGCTTCTTCTTATTCATTTCTTCTTCAACTTGAGCAGGACTTTCGTTTGCGGCATTTGTTTCTTCATTGGAGCTCTCTGCATCCAGGTTTGTTTCTTCAATTTTATATACTATCTAGCAAAAACATATGCAGGCCATGTTTGATTTCGATGACGCATTTGATGTCTTTTTGCTTTTCTTGATTTTTCTGTTCATAAATTGGGTAAATATAAAGGATGGAATTATTGAAGAATTTGGTGGTTAAATTAGGCGGTGCTTCTTAGACAAAACAGAGTGCTTCTTTTCATAAATT
Organism: Excoecaria agallocha; assembly: GCA_037975025.1. NCBI lineage: Eukaryota > Viridiplantae > Streptophyta > Magnoliopsida > Malpighiales > Euphorbiaceae > Excoecaria > Excoecaria agallocha. Next base: position 93,903,111 of record CM075806.1, read on the forward strand.
GTTTTGTAAACTTTCAGTTGGCATTTTATAATTTAATATCTTCAAATTAATTAACATTTAAGTTGGCATTTCAGTTGGTGATGTTTCTATTGTTTTATTAGAGGATTGTTGGGAAACTAAGAGCATTTGGTACCGTTGGGCATTAGGAATGGGTAATTGGTGTTTTAGTTTTGGTCGGGATCAGTTGTTGTCATCAGGGGCTGTACAGAACATCAATGTTTTAAAAGAATCATTTGCAATTCAAGTGGTGTTCTTCTAAAGGCCATATCTCGACGTCAAACTGAGATTTTCACACCCACTCTAGCAGGAGCTATTGCACTTTGTCATCTACTAAGCTGGTTAGAATCGGAAATGATAATTCCTGTATTTATGTGTATAATTACATATAGTAGCACGTCACCTTGCTTGGAATGATTTTCCAGTCTCTTATTATTGTTAGCTTTTATAGATACATGTAGTTAAATGACAAGGATTTATGTTAAAAAACTAACAGTATAACAGTTGAGAATTTGTGTACATTGACTCAGAGAATTACATGGAGCCAATTTTTCATTCAATGAAGTAGCTTTTTAATTGGTATGAGAATGATAAGGATGGTTTTTTTTTTATGGAGTCATAGTGCCCATTTCAAGAATTACCAGTTCTTTGTTCTCGACCTTGTATAACTTTCTTGTTCTACCTAGAAATGGCAAAAAAAAAAAAAAAAAAGAAAAAATGGAGCCAACACATGAAGCAGAATTATACAGTAATTATAAATAATTATATTTAAAAAAAATAAAATTCCGAATTAATCCGATTTAATCAATTGACTCTTAAATCAGTTAGCAGACCGGATCAATTTTTGAGCGGCTTTTGAAAACATTAAGATGGACATGATAAATTTACTCTTTTGACCTTATATATTAATGTTATCCTCTCCATCCTTTAGTAGCCTAGAACTAAAATTGAAAGTAAAAACCTACTCAGATCCTATCGTTGCTGCCGCCGCCTGCTGCAGCACGCTCACCACTCCATAGGTATTGGATTTCTTTCCCTTTCTCTGTATTGATTTGATTTTCTTTTTTACTTGAGTGTGAGATGGTCTGTAAGTTCTTTTAATCTTCTTCTGCATCCGACGTGCTGTATGGTTTGCATAGGACAATCAAATCCTCTGCACGGATGGATTTATCTTTTTCTTTTAATTCCACTTGGTATCAAATTTGTTTTTCAAAAGTAAAATTTTGGCAATTGTTTGTTAGAGTGATGCTCCAAGAGGGTTCTAAGTGTTAGGTTATAAGCTTTATTGAAGATCATCCTCTTATCAATATTGATGATTAAGATGCTGAGAAATTTTAATTCCTCTGGTTGATGTAATTTGTATCAATGACTTGGATATGAACATAGTAACTTCTGATTAGAAATACGAAAATGTAAGAGTGGAACTACAACTTCTGAATCAAAATATTAGAATGTGCCCCTTTTTCTTTTCCAAATGTCCATTTAAGCATTTATTTTGGTCTGCATATCTGTTAAAAGAAGATATATTTATCTTTCTTTCTTTCTTTCTTTCTTTCTTTCTTTCTTTCTTTCTTTTCTAAATCTTTTTGTAAATGGAAACGAGCTTTAATTTTACTTTTGATTTAAAACTGAACTATTGTGTTTTTTATTTTTTCCCCTTAATGCTATGCACAAATCATTGAACCTCCTTATTGGATTGGATTGCTCCCAATGACCAAATATTTATATGCTCCGATTCTGTTCTGGATATCAAATATCTAAATTCCTCCTAATTTTGATTTGATTCAGATAATCAAATCAAATCTTGTGGCCTGAACCATGGTCACACGACTATAGGAGGCATCTGCATTTCCTGTGCATTTTGAACAATGGTGTAATTTTGGTAGATATTCTAAAAGGAAATAAATAAATAAGTTGAGTGGGGGATGTAAACTGGAAACTAGCAAACTCTTTTTTTTTAGTGGCTGGAAGTTTCATCTTCTGTCTTATACTTGATTATTCATAAAATATTACTTTGTAAGAGTTTTTATGTTCTGATGCATTTCATTCTTTAATCTGGTCTCATGTTAATATATGCAAAATATTAAATGTTGATATTTTTATTCTTTAGGCTTCAAATGCTTCTTGATGGGGTTCATGAGTAGTTGACATATATCATGATTAGCATTGTATGTTAGCACACTGGCAGTTATTTTTAGCCTACTGTTACCTTTTATCTTTAAATTTCCACTTTTATATGTTATGTTATTCTTCTGCCTTCTTCGTAGTAGTGCAACTCTAGTTTGCAGAATGACATACCTAAAGGTGTGGTAATGGGTCATGCAGGTGTAAACTTGAAAACATGAGTGCATTCAAGGCTTTCAAAGCACAAGTTCCGATTGCATGGAGTCCTAACTTATATGTAACCTTGGTGAGGGGCATTCCTGGAACCAGGAGACTTCACAGGCGTACCTTAGAGGCATTGCGTCTCTGCAAATGCAACCGAACTGTCATGCGGTGGAATACTCCTACTGTTAGGGGAATGCTCCAACAGGTTTTCATAGTCTGATTGCAATTATGTGATTGTTTACAGCTCATTCTTTTCTGTTATCCAGCTAAATAACTATATACAATTCTCTTTCCATTCAGGTGAAGAGGTTAGTTGTGGTTGAGACCGAAGAGATGTACAAGGCTCGCAAACAAAATGACGCGAACCACAGAGCTCTTCGCCCCCCTTTGGTCATTAACCATGCGCCTGCAAATGAAAGCAGTTCTTCATAGACTTTTGCACTTGTTTTATATAGTTGTTTAGAGGCTAGCTCTCTGTTACCTAAAAAGCCTGTATTCGTTGCTTAGGGGTTCTTCTTAAGTTGTGTATTTCCAGAGAATAGGGCTGATTTAATCAGCTGAGTTCTAAAGAATCCTCTGTAGTTAAATGATGTATTCAGATTTGTTTATCAAACTTTTTGGTCTAGTGTTATCCCAAATATGCTTTAGAAGCTCTCACTTAGCATCCATCATTCACAATTGAAGGCTATGAATTTGTTAAGCTTTTTGTTTTGCAAAGTCCTCATAGTTGCTCAAAGTTGGAGAATTCTGTTTTGACAAGTATTGGGAATAAAAATACAAGTCTGAGACTTATTTTGTCTCTCTTCCACGAAGTTCAAGTCTTTTTTCTCTTAAATATGACGAATTTAATTGCCTTGTACTTTATATATATGACACCTTGCAATTGACAGTTGCAAAACAGACTTTCAATTTCATGCTTCTCTTGGCTTCAAAAGGGAAACATTAAAGTGTAGGACCAGAATAACAATAGGAAAGCTGAAGTGATGAGGGCATCATACTTGACAATAAAGATCATTGGAAGTTTTACCAGAGGCAGGTGGTTGCGGGACTTTGTACTGATGTTTCATTGCAAACACGAGGAAAACTATAAAATTCAATAATTCTTGCACTGGAAACTACCAATAGAAGTTATAACAACTTCTCTTGTTTTTATCTTAGCCAGCTCTTTCTGGTCACTCTGCCAACTCGAGAGACCAACAAGCTATGATAAAGTGAACCATACACAGTGTACATAGGAGAAGCATTATGCTGTCTCAGCATAATACCAGCCCTCTGTAATTTTGTGAGTCCTTGAGTTTTGTGGGTGATATTAGAGAAGAAATGGTGGAGATTATTTTATGTTAAGCATATTCATCATCTTTTCCTTCTTGAATTTTAGATGCTTCTTTAAGTAATTGTCAGTGTAGGAGGTGCCCGATGTTTGTATACATGCTGTTTTACTAGTAATACAGTTTGAAATTTGTGAAAAATTAATTTCCTCCAACGATCAAAGACTTAATAGTCAGAACCATATGCCTCTTATGGCTGATAACAGCGACAGGCATATAAATGTCTTCTGATTATATGCGTGAGCAAAATTCTTGTGGATTTTACTAATGCATGAGCCCTATAAGTTATAAGGTCTCTACTGATAACAGGGATATATATATATATAAGGTCTCTTCTGTTTTACTAATGTTGAGATTTTCAATTTGGGAATCTTGAATCCGATCAAATCGGAATACATTGAATAAAAAAGTTTGAAATATAATTTACAAGACAACTATACTTGCAATGTAAATAAAATATTCAAATGGCTTACACTTTCTGTTCCACTTATTACAATAATTTTTTTAGATTTGGATTATTGGCAAATTATATTGAATTTTCAAATCAATTAAAGGGTCGTGACATAATCGAATTGAATTTCAATTTCCAAATCAAGATAAAGGAGGATCATGACTAGATTAAATTAAATTTAAATTGATTTTGCAAACAAATTGGAAAATCTTTGCTGAATTAAATTTAACATTAATTGAAATTCAATTTCACTTAAAATTTCAAATCAATCTAAACTTCAATAAAATTATTGAATTTCAACAAACCAAAATTGAATGTAAATTAAATTACTAGCTTACAAATCGATTTGAATTAAATTTTGAGCAATATCAAATAAATTATTTTGCAAAAATATCACGAATAAAAATAAAAATTTTGAGCAACAATTTACTATTTTTGAACACAAGAGTAAATGACAGAATATGATGAATTCTCGCTAACTGAACAAAAAAAACATGAGATAGTTTTTTGGGTTTTTTTTAGATTTGGATTTTTTTTTGTAAAATTATTAGATTTTTGGTGTTACAATAACAGTGAAGTTGTTGTTTTTTGTCAGAACAGAATTCACATGAAGAGTGATGTAATTTGTCAGCAAAACGGCAACTTTGCAAATGTCAAAACAGCATTTTTTGTAGGTTGATTTTTTGGTGGGAAGTGGATTTCTGTCTGACAAAAAATTGTAAGTTATGTGGCATTTTTCAATTTTTTTTAATATATCTGTTGTAGGTTAGTTATATTAATAAAAATAAGCCACCTGACTAGGACACTGTTTTTGCAAATTTTTTTTAAATTTGATACTGTTTAAAAATAAAATTGAAAAAATAAGGCTGTTTTTTAACTATTTGGATAAATAGAATCGGTCAACTCATTTTCGTAATAATTTACTACGGAAATGGACATGTGGGGCCGGCAAGAGAATGAGAGCTGATGATGGTGGAGCCTTCTTATTCATTTCTGCCACAAAGGGCTGCGAAAATGGACTTGTATTAATTACTCCGTCCATGTAACGAAAGAATACATTTACTATAATGACAAAGGTGCACAATAATAAACTCAAAGGTCTTGGGTTCAATTTCCATAGAGAGTAATATATTAAATTTTTTTTCTATTTTTTAAGATTAAAATTTACAATTAATTTTTATACATTAATTAATTAAAATCTATAATTAATTTTTTAAATTAAATAATTTTATAATCGATTTAAATAATTTTATATTATCTTTATTTTTTTTTCAATTTTTTAAAAAAGCAATTATAAATTTTAATTTACACTGAAAAAAATTTTAAATTAATTTTAATTGAAAATTCAATCTTCATACCATTACTCTTATAATTTATATTGATACCTACAAAGGAGGTGTATGAAAAAATAAAACAAATTAATAATAATAATATATATTATTAAAATGTAATATAATTAATGTAGATTTTAATTAATATAATTCAAAAATCAAAACCTAAAAATTAGAAAACAAATATGGTAGAAGTAGGAAGCAGCTATAGAGTTTTCTATATACACATGGATTTAATTAAGCAATTAAGTAATTAAAACATAAAAAATGTGCATAAAATAAATCAAAAGGTCATGAGAGTGGTTGGAAATTAATGTAGAGCTAGAGAAGGAAGTTTCTAATCTATTAACCGTGATTTACTTTTCCATTTTCTGACTCTTTACGTTATAACTTTTCCTCAGTGCTTTGCCTTTTTTTTTTTTCCAACCCCTCCATATATTATTCATTTTAATAATATATATTATTGTTATTATTAATTTATTTTATTTTTTTGTACACCTTATTTGTAGGTATCAATATAAATTATAAGAGTAATGGTATGAGAATTGAATTTCTAATTAAAATTAATTTAAATTTTTTTCAATGTAAATTAAAATTTATAATTGCTTTTTTAAAAAATTGAAAAAAATAAAGATAATATAAAATTATTTAAATTGATTATAAAATTATTTAATTTAAAAAATTAATTATAAATTTTAATTAATTAATGTATAAAAATTAATTATAAATTTTAATCTTAAAAAATAGAAAAAAAATTTAATATATTGCTCTTTGAACCCAAGACTTTTGGATTTATTATTGTGCACCTTTACCATTATGGTAACTGTGCTCTTTCGTTACATGTACGGGGGTAATTAATACAAGTCCATTTTTGTAGTCCCTTATTGCGAAAATGAACAAGTAGGTCCCACCATTATCAGCTCTCATTTTCTTGTTGGCCCCATATGTCAATTTTTACAGTGAATTGTTGCGAAAATAAATTGACCGATACTATTTATCTAAATAGTTTAAAAAACAGCCAAAATTTTCCAATTTTGTTTTTAAATAGCATCAAATTTAAAAAAGTCCCATGTTTTTGCAGTAACATTGATGAACAAAAACATGTCTGCCCTGCTTTAAGAAACCGCTAAAGGGCGAACATGAGGCATGATAGGAAGTTGGAAGCACAACACCGAAAAAAAAAACTAGTCCAGAAACTTTTTCTTGTAATTGGATGTTCAGGGATCTTTGATATGAATATTCCTGAAAAAATAAATTTATTTGCCCATATCTATAAAAGGAACATTGAAAAAGAAATAGTCACAATAACACATGGACTTGACAGAACCAGATAAATAAAAAAGGCAATTCAAAGGGGTTAATTAGTTCCAGCTTTTAACTCGAATGAGAAAAGAACAGATATATCATAGAACTATAGAATTAAATACATAAAGTAATAAGAAAATTACCAGAATCACAACCATGATGATAAATTTATTTTGTTAATTAAATTTTAATTTATGATTAACTTTATTTTTATTTTTAAATTGTAGGTGCTGTTAAGTTTGCAATATAATTCCGGTTAATATTTTTAAAGGCAAGCTATTAATATTTTATTTATTTTAAAAAATAAATTTAGTTTAAGATAAGATAGTTAAATTTTCATGCGGCTTTATTTAACTGATTTTTTAATTTTTTTTTATTCTATGAAGCATGTAATTTGTCCGGAAAAGGCAAAATATATAAATTAAAAAAATATTATTAGGTATCGACATATATATTATCACCTAGTTAAAAAATTGTATTTGCATAATTTGTATTTTAAATTGATAATTGAAATTTTTTTTTGTATATTTTTTTGTTTATATTTAGAAATTATTTTTAAATTTTAGGTGTTGTTAAGTTTGCAATATCTTTCCGGTCAATATTTTTAAAGATGAGTTATTATTATTTTATTTATTTTGAAAAATGACTTCCGTTTAAGCTAAGATAATTAATTTACACATGCTATTTTATGGTTTATTCAGATATATTATGAATAACATATTGCTCTACAAATCTTGATGAATAAATTAATTTACACTTGCAGCAGATATATTAAAAAAAATTCAAAAAATGTTACATAGGTTGCCATTTTTAGTTAGACTAAAGCCCACTAAGAAATCAACATGCAAAACGGTGCCGTTTTGACACTTGAAAATGGCAAAAGAGGTTGCCGTTTTTTTTAACAAGTTGCATCAATCTTCGCATGAATCTTGATTTGACAGAAAACTGCAACAACTTTACAGTTTTCTAACACAGCAAAAACCTAATTATTTTTACTTAAGCACCATAAATTTAATAACTTTACAAAATAACCCCAAATCTATAAAAATCCTAGTTTTTATATACAGAGGCTATCACACATTTAAGTGTGAATAACCATTCTTTTAACACGCTACCAACTAGTAATAGCTAATACTAACAAATTAGCAACTTGTAATGGCCCAAATACCGGGCTAATCGGAAATAGCATTTTTCGATGATGAATAATAATACCGGGATAAATAGTATCTCTTGAAATCGAAAAATATTTTATTTGAGCATTAAAAAGAGTAAGTCAGCAGTAATCCAAAAATGTAATTTGGACGAAAAAGGAAATCAAATTGACCATCAAAAGTCAAAAATAAGAAAAAAATCATGGTTCTAGTTCATAGGGTGCCCAGGTTGATTAGAGTTTGATCAGGACCTTAAAAATAGTTAATGACATCTAAAAATTACCATAATTTTCAGATCTACATAAATGCGATGTAGAATCATATTGTAATAAAAAATTAATTTTACGGCAACTTTAAAAATTGAAGTATCGGATTGGTAAAAATGAATCAAATTGGGAAACAGTCTCCGAATGACTCAAAAATATTCATGGAGCCTGATGAATATATTTTGAGGGTTAAGAAAGTATTTTTAAAGAGGTTTGACCTCAAGAAATGAGAGAAAAATAATAATTTTGATTTAAATAGCCGGTTGTCTGTAGGCTGATCGGGGCTTTAAAAATAGCAAATAATTTTCAAAAATTGTAAAACTTTCCAGTTGCCATCTAAATGAGGTATAGAATCATTTGATAGAAAAAAGTTAATTGTTTTGTAACACCACGAATTTGCTAATCGGATTGGTAGGAGTGAATCAAACTAAAAATGGATTTCAATTGAGCCAAAAATTTTTATGGAGGCTATATTGATGCGGAACCCCAAGGTCAAAGAACCCAAAACCCCTTGAACATATACTTTGATCTCAAAATGCAAAGAAGACAAACACCTTCCCTATTGAACCCCCAAAAAATATGTGAATGGAAACACAAATAATTAGGATAAGAAGAATAAGAAAATGCTACAATCAAATGATTAATAAGTAATCCTAATTCTTGATGCAATAGAAAAGAAAGCAAGCAATCTCACAATCTCTTTAAAGAATTTCGGCTAAGCCAAGAGAAAACTCTCAAAAGTTTATAATTTGATTCAATAATCCTCTTTACAAGTTATAATAACCTATTTATAGCCTCCAAACTCTAAGGGAATGTGTATACATAAGTTCAATAGGTTTAAAACACTAAATTCTACCTAAAATTGATGAAAATTTATTTGAACCCTTAGTCTCACTAGACTGCATATAGAGTGAATAGGATATCTGTAATGGCCTTAATACCGGGTCAGCCGTGAATAATATTTTTCGATAGTGAATAGTATTTTCCGGACTCGAAAGGACACCCAAAAGTCAAAAAATATTTTATTGGACCATTTGAAAGGAATAATCATGGTGAGCCTATGATTGAAATTTGAAGTGAATTTGAGGTCAAATGGGCCTCCAAAAGTCAAAATACAATAAGGTAGCAAGTCAATTTTCTTGGTAGGGAAGGGGACTTGATTTTGCATAAATAATTAAAAATAGTAAACGAACTCCGAATATTACCAGATTTTTGCATACCTACATGAATTTTTATGTAGAATATTTTGGTGATAAGAATGAAATTTTTCGGTGACACCGGCAGTTGTCGAATCGGACCGATAAGTTTGAATCAGATCGATAACGGACTCTGATTGAGCCAAAAATTTACGTACTTCCTATTTTTGATGTTTTAAGAATTATGGAATCAAAATTGAAGTGATTTGGAGTGAGAAAGTGAGATATTTCTGGTTGGGCTTTTGAAAAATGGAAATTGGGCCTTAAATTAAAATAGTTAGACCCATTAGAATTGGCCCAATTTTGGCCCATTAGGAGAAGTATAAAAGGCAGAAATATCTGTGGAATTCTAGCAAATTCCACTTTCTTCTTCAGCTCCTCTTTTGGCCGAGACACCCTCCTCCTTTTACTCTCTCAAATTTCTTCATTAATCACTCAATTTTTCTTGGAATTCAACCATCTTATCCCTAATCCTATCCCTCTAAATGTTTATTCTAGCCTCAAACCCTTGATTTGGAGGATTAAAGTAAGAAAATTCAAAAGGGAAAGCTTTAGGGGTCAAATGGAGGTAAGGTATTTTTAAGGTCTTAAATTTATTTTAAGGTATCTTTAAGTAGTTTTAGGTGCCTAGAGTCCATTTTTATGGTTAAATTGGGCTAAAAAGGTTGATATCATAATGATTCCTTTGTTGAAGAATTCGGCTCCCATTGGTTTTCATGGTGAAGGATGGATTTCTTTGGTGTCAAGTGAAGAAAAGTGAGGCTTAAGGAAGATTAAGCTTGGAAAAAGGTAAGTGACTACAAAATCCTTTAGTTTCCCTATTAATATGATTTTTTCTTAATTATGTAATTAAGATAAAAATATGTAAAATTGTTAAATAATGAAATTATGTTAGGGTAAATGAAATTAAGTATGAGAGGAAATGAAATGAAAGCTTTAATGAAAGAAAGAAAATTTTTAAGGTGGAAAAAGGTTGATGGCCGAATTACCTAGTAAAGAAAATAATGAAAAAAATGCATGAAATTAATGTATGTTAGCTTAAATTAATAATAGACATGATAATTGATGTCTATAAATTTTTAGAGGACATTTGGAATTAATTTGGGAATTTTTAAGATTCTGTATAGTGTATGTATTGAATGAAAATTATGATTTAGAGTAAATTAAGTGATTATTTTGATGAAAAATGGCAATGACTAATAAATAATGCATAAATAAATTTTAGTGAAATTTATTGAATTGATTTGGATTTTATTGGAATTTTTATGTGAATATGTACAATGAAAATAATTGAATTTTTAATGCATAATTGTATAAAAATGACAAAAATGATGAATTAATGTGAAATTAAATTAATGTCAATAACAAGAAATAAAAAGTCAACCGACGAACTTTTCGAAATAATTATTGGGTCGTGAAAATAATAAGAATAATGAATTATTGGTAAATAATTCATAAATAAATGGAAATGATGGAGATAAATGGACACATAAATAAAAGAAAGGTAAAATGAGTTTTAAATGGAAAAAAAGGACTTAAAAATAAGTAAGAAATACTTAACAAGAGTAAAATAATAATTTCGGAGACTTAACTTTGTCAAAAGATAAAATTTCCATGATATGGGGACTAAAATGTAATTTTACCCGAAATTGATAAAATAAAGAATAAAAGATGAATAATGGGAGAAAGTATATAATAAAAATGAAAATAAATGATTATAATGGCAAAATCGTAATTATGTATTTGAAATGAACAATCCGAGAGAAAAAGTCAAATTATACATGTTCGAGGCATAAGATACTAATTGATACTAATAGAGTTCCTAATTACATAAAAAGTAGAAAAATAAAGATGTGACTAATTTATCAAAATAAATTAGTTAACAAAAAGTATTAAAAGAGTAAATGATTATAAAAATAATTTGCCGACGAAATAAAAGCCGGTATACCGAAATTGATAAAATAAAGAATAAAAGATGAATAATGGGAGAAAGTATATAATAAAAATGAAAATAAATGATTATAATGGCAAAATCGTAATTATGTATTTGAAATGAACAATCCGAGAGAAAAAGTCAAATTATACATGTTCGAGGCATAAGATACTAATTGATACTAATAGAGTTCCTAATTACATAAAAAGTAGAAAAATAAAGATGTGACTAATTTATCAAAATAAATTAGTCAACAAAAAGTATTAAAAGAGTAAATGATTATAAAAATAATTCGCCGACGAACTAAAAGCCGGTATATCGAATAATTAAAAAGTTGGACTGAAAAAAAAAGAAAAATTGTAAAAACGTAAAGCCTAAAAGTATTAGAAATGATTTGCAAGAATTATATAAAAAAGAATAAAAGAAAATTGTGAATTATAATGCTATAATTCATAATTTATAATCTGTATAAAAAAATTGAAAAATTTAAGTATCTGAGTGAATTATCGAAGAATAATTCTCAAAAGTGACTGGAAAAGAGAAAGTAAATAAAAGGATAAAAAGTTATTGAATAGTCAAAGGCACAAAAGAGTGCATTTGATCAGAATAAAGTATAGTAACAAATAAAAGAAATAAATTAAAGAGTTTTAAATGTTAAAAAAAAAACGTTTACAAATGTGATTGATTATGTTTGCCCTTAGCGATAGACATATATTATGATTCTTGTTTTGAATATAATTGGCTAGCCATAGGAATACCTTTGTACCGCGGTGCAAGTCATGGCGACTTGCTTAGCTATGGGCGGGATCTTTGATCTCCATAGCTTCAGTGAAAGTAAAAATGTATCTGTTTCTGCTCTGTGAGACTTGATATTTCGAGATCATTTCTCTATCTGTTATGTGGGACCTTCGGGTCCAGTCCCGAGTATCCTTTGTGGGAAACCTGTTATATTACACTAGGGGCACATCGAAATGAATAAATAAGTACTGTTTAATTGAATTGAATATAAAAAGTTATAACGAAAAATGATTCGTTTGAAAGAAAATGCAAAGTTGAAATAAATCTGTAAAGATTTCTGAAAAGTGTAATTAATAAGAAAAAGAAAAAGAAAAGTTTCATAAGAATAAAATATTAAATCAATGTTTAGTTAAACTTTTATAAGAATTTAAAATATATTTTGTTTTACGTGAAAAAGATAATTTTAATTGATTGGTAATTCTTGTACCAATTACTATTGTAAAAATAATGACAAGTCTGGGAAATAATATTTATGTTCCTGTTTAAAGTTAGAAAAGTGATGATATTAACATGACGTGAAATTTAATAGATAACGCTTTTCTGAAAAATAAGTTAAATGAAAATTAAAACGATATAAAGGCATAGAATTATACAATGAGGAAAAAGTAAAAGATATAAGTCCTAACAGATAATTGAATATGGGTAAATATATAAAAGAAGGAAAGAAAGTTATGACTACAAAGTACTCCAAAATAGCTATATCGCCTTGCAATAAAGCATATAAACCTTTTAACAGTAATGTATTTATTAGATTAAAGTTAAAGTAAAGTAATAGAATAAATAGTAAAAAGTGAAGTTAGAATACAGATTGAATAATTGACCAGTAAAGCAAGTATTAAAACTAGTTTATTTTGGATACTAGTAAAAATACGAGTACCAATATACATTACTAAATGAAATAATAATTAAATCGCTATAGCCCAAAGATACAACAAAAGTAATGATAAAGTAAAAATTATAGTAAAGAGTATCGTAAAAGTATAAGTAAATTCGATATCGATCTACCTAAAAAGAATACTGTAAAGTAAAGTTGAGAGTTTAGAAACAAAAGAACAATAATTACCATAATGCGAGTTAATAACATGATTATTGTTAACCGAGATAAAAGAAAATGCTTAATGAAATAATATTAATAGAAGCATAAATTATGAAGTTATGTTTATTCTTGGAAAATTCTTGGATTAGTAGTCACCACTGGGCATGTTTAATGCTCAGCACGTTGTGTTTACTACGTGCAGGTTCTGAAGTGTTTGGGAGCACAGTACATTGAAGGTCCAGATCAAGAGAGAAGATTTTTATGTTAGTTGGTGTAAGCCTTTGGCATGTATATACTTAGACTATTAAGGTAAAAGCTTGAAATGTATTTTTAATTGTCTTAAATGAATGGATAGTATAAGTTTTGTTATGATATTTGGTGTTTGTTTTAATTGTTTATAAGACTGTTACTTGATTCTGGAATTATTGTGAAAGTATTTTAAGTGTTTTTGAATTGTTCGGAAAAACAAAAACTTACCGGTTTCAGCTAAGTCTCGTTCGGAAAGAACTGTTCCGAGAAGGGTGTGACAGTATCGTTCCAAAGGGAACGTGGTAATTTTTGTATTGAAATAACAACAAGTAGATGGATAGGTAACAATTTCAATTGGAATCATGCAATTAACGTAATAAATAAACTACTTAAAATATATTAAGTTAATTTTGGATAATAGATCACTTAAAAGTTGGGATGAACATACATTATAGCCAAGTAAAACAATTTCGTCTTTGAATCATTTAATAATTGTATGAATGGCATGATTGGAGAATTTAGCCAAGTTTCTTTAAAGCAATTCTCATTGTCATTAAAGGTGTTTTTACTTAGAGTCTATAAGCATTCTCATGACATTATAGAGATAAATAAAAACTATGAAGTTCTATGCCAATTCTTTAGCCCCTTAAAGTGAATTCCTTATCTCTAAGTGAATTCAATGCTTCAAGTAAATTTTATTTGTCTTTCCATCAAAGAATTCCAATTCTCATTGTGAATTAAATGACTAACATGCTAATTATGGTGATCAAGAATAATAAGCAAATTAAAGTACCCAAATAAATTTAAATCACACTTCATACATAAAGAAAATAAACATTCATAAGCAAAGATAAGTAGATGAAAAACAAATTGAATCAAGTAGTTATAATGTACCAAAAGAACTTAGCCAAATACAAATTTACAATAGAAATGAAATAAGAGAAAAGAAAATCATCACTCCTCAGGGTTTACTTTCTATTTAGACCTTCTAACATATCTCTTATTCCTTTGACTTTGTTCTTTGGTCATCCTCTAAAAACTAGTAAAAAGCCAATGTCCAAAAGCAACTAAAAATGTTCTTAAGTAAACAATGAAAATTTCTTTTGATTTTTTTTCAATCCTTATCCAGAGTTTTTCTCCCATATATATAGAGTTTAACTCTACAGATATGTCATCTCAGAAACCACAAAAGGTTGCTTTGAAAAGACTTGATGTTTGGCTGAAAGATCGGGTATAAAAAGGTGTAACGTTTGGAAGCAGTATCTTGTCCGACTCGTGAACACCCTCACGAGTCGTGAACGCCACCTAGATTAATGAACTCGTGAGCTTTCTTTCGAGTCATGATCCACTTCACAACTCGTGAACATGTTGTCGAGTCATGAGCATTTCTTCTCTGCCTCACTCGTGAACTTCAGTCCGTCTCGTGAATTCCTGTTCGAGTCGTGATCCACTTCATGACTCGTGAATCACTTCCTTGAATCTTCACCATTTCTTCATTCTTCACCAGTTTTAGCCTAAAAACACACATAAACACATAAACTAAACATAAACACACAAAATACACATAATATAACATACTTAAGCTACTTAAACATAAGAATATACATATTAAAAAGTAGACATTTTACAAAGCATCAAATTCCCCCACACTTAAACCTTGCTTGTCCCCAAGCAAGAGAAAAGTGAGAAAATTTAATCCCAAGTTAAACTAAGTAAGTTAAATTATAAAACATTGCTCAATTTTCACTTAAAATAAGATTGAGATGAAGTCAAACACCTTAACACTCAAAATAACAGTAAATCAAGACTTAAAACATGCATTCTAAATTATCAAATCACCTAAGTTTACTAAATCCAACATCAAGAATATAAAGTCTCAAGACTAACCATGCTCAAGAAAGAAAATTGATTATAAAACTTTAGAGTTTAAGACTATAGTTGCCTTTTTGGATAATATTCAAGCACTCATACCTTTAAACCAATCTCGTGGCATTTTTAGACTACATTTTTCATTCTTTTTCTTCTTTTTTTTAAGCATGGGTATACTTTTAGACTTTATCCCATGAGTAGCAAGAGAATGTAGTATTGGGTGCGTTTTACGCTCCATCCCATACTTAATTAAGCTTTTGAATATGCATCTTGCTTTATTTTATTTTTTAAATTTTCATTTTTTAAATTTTCATTTTTTTATTTCCACTAGTCCTCATCCATTATTGAAAGGCTAAAGGTAAGTATTATGGCTATAGTTTCCATGAGGCAACAAAATCCTAAAATCTTAAGCTAAATGATAAAATTCGAACCTTCAAGCATAGTTAGTAAAGAGACTAAACAATCTAAAATGTTGAAAGAAGTAAAAAGAGATAACTTGAAAATATAAAACATATGCCAAAAGCTTTGAAAAACTAATCAAGTGAGCACAAAAGGAAAATGACTCTTTATAACAACCTATATTATATACAATATAAGCAATACTTATAATAAAACTTACTAAAAAGATTAGTCTAAATAAAGAAAAAGATACACACCCAAACAAACATAAAAAAACACACAACATAGTTAATATGCTCCCCTACACTTAGAACACACATTGTCCTCAATGTGAAGGAACAAAACATAAACAACAAAAACAAAAACAAAAAGAAACAACTAAAGAAAAGAGAGGAAAGAAAAGTCCTCTAAAGATCATAGTGAAGGCGGAGGCGAAGACACCACATAACCCGATTGAGTAATGAAGGCGTCCACCTTGTGCTCAAGACGGCGTTGACGGCGAACCAATTGGGAGGTAACTTGATCCAAGGAAGTGAGTTGATGTTGGATGGTGGACTGGTTTTGCAGCAATTGATTGAACATGGAATGGGTAACATTTGAAGAAGATCCAGTAGTAGGTGAAAAAACAGGTGCATAACTAGGGGTATCCTCCATAAGATCATCACTTTGCCCTTGCTCTGTTGGCCTTGACTCATCCGAAGTACTTTCCAAATCAGCCACTTGTGGAGTAGAGGTGCTTGGAAGTTCCTTCCAACAAGAACGATGTATTGGTGGTATGTATTGAAAGGAATGATTAATCACTTCTCCTTTTACAAATAGATGTTTGGAAAAATATAAGTATGGAAGTACAGTGTCATAAGTGCGCAAATCAATATCAAGACCCCTAGCAATAGTAGCAATGACATATCCATGTGTGATAGGGGACTCTGGTCGACCAACACAATTCAATAATTGTTTGAAAATCCAAAAAGACCAACAAACAGACTTGCGATTATGCACACACTACATCAAAAATAGCTCATGACTAGAGACTCGATTAAATTCAGGCTTGTTAAAGACAACAGAGGCAAAGATCTTATGCAAAACCCAATATTTCAAATCTAAAATGAACATTGATTTAGCCTCTCTAGCCCTATATGGTGTAGTTAAGCCAGTGAGAAAATTCCAAAAAGCATTGGCCGGTAACTCTTAGGAGGATTACATAATCCAGATGGTTTAAAGCCAAAAATGCGATGCATCATGAAATATGTAAGTGTATGATCAATGCCATTCAAACGAAAGTCCACTAGCCTAGGATTGTCAGCATTCTCTTTCAAATTGGTGTAAAATTCCAAGACTAAATCAGTGTAGAATTGTTCATGCATATTAACAAAACGCAATAAGCCACAATGAGATAACATTTCATTCACTTCATCAAGCAAACCCATTTGTTCAAGTAAAGAGTTTGGGAAATACTTACATTGAGAAATTGCTCTATCCTTAAGAACAAGGAATCTATTACCTTCATGGATAGAGGAAATGGAAAAAAGGTGCACCAAAATCTGTCTGTAAACTCTCTAGTTGTGCTTCATCTCCCCTTTGTTGACCCCTTGAAGTTGAGACATTCTTGGTTCTCACCATGATGGTTAAAGAGAAAGAGGCAGAGAAAGAAATGCAGAAATAGTAATGTAGGAAGAGAAAGGTAAGAAAAGAAACACACAGAGATGGAGGACTAGAAGAGAAAAACAAGAAAATGAAAAGAGAATGCAAATAGAGTGTGGATAGAGGGAAATGCACGAGTGAAATAAGAGAAAATAACTGTGTAAAGAAAGAAAGAAATAACTGTAATATTTATAGAGAAATGAGGGAGAAAGTGAAACGGTGTTTTGGTTCAGTAACCCTAGGTTTTGAATTTATAACCGTTCCCCATCATTTAATTGAACCTAATTAAAGGCAGTTAATCTAAATTAAAACTGCAAAGATGACTAATTAAAATAAATAAGAGTTAAAGAAAGAAATAAAAATGAATTAAAAATAAGAACATGAAGTAAAAATCACGACTCGTAAATTTGGAACAGTGCATCACGAGTTGGAGGAAGCATCACGACTCGTGAAGGAATGAAGTAATTGTGGCACCAAAAGGGAAATGTTCACGAGTCGGCATAAGATCATGACTCGTGAAAAACAGAATGCAGGCAATGAAAGAAAATGGTCACGAGTCGGACAAACTTCACAACTTGTGAGCAGGTCCTCTCTGTGCTACTCGTGAAACACTTCACGACTCGATATACCATTCTTGACTCGATAGACTGCTGCCTCTGGAACACTCTTGAACATGCTCATGAGTCGAACAACCTTTCACGACTCGTGAACATGTTACAGTGCTACAATTGTTTGCTGCAAAACATGCCAACCTCTATCCAAAAGTAAAAATTACAGAAGAAAATAAATCAATAAGAATATAAACTATAAAATACTTAAAACATAACAAAAAAAAACCATAAAACAAATAAATCCAAACTAAAAGAGCTAATTATAAATAAAAATATTATTATTGTGCAAAAGAGGAATTCAACAAAGAAACTTTTTGAGTAGGAACTAATACATCACCAATGAAATAAGGCTTCAATCTATGTCCATTAACTTTAAAAACCTTCCCTTTATCATTAGCAATATCAACAGCCCCATAAGGAAATACTTGCACTACTTTGAAAGGTCCTGACCATATTGACTTTAATTTTCTAGGAAATAGCTTCAATCTAGAGTTATACAACAAAACCATGTCACCAACTTTAAATTCTTTCTTTAATACATGCTTATCATGCCATAATTTTGTTCTTTCCTTATATAGCTTAGCATTTTCATATGCATTCATACAAAGCTCCTCTAATTCTTGCAATTGAAGCAATCTCTTCCTACCAACTTGTTGCATATCAAAATTCAACACTCTAGTTACGCAATAAGCTTTATGTTCAATCTCAACAGTCAAATGACAAGACTTACCATAAACCAATTGATAAGGAGTAAGACCTATAGAAGTTTTAAAAGCTGTTCTATACGCCCAAAGAGCATCATCTAGCTTAAGTGCCCAATCTTTTCTTGATCTAGAGACAATTTTCTCCAATATCCACTTAAGCTCTCTATTACTAATTTCAACTTGTCCACTAGTTTGGGGTGGTAAGGTGTAGCAATTTAATGAGTTACATTATATTTTTTCAATAATTGCTCTATAACTTTATTACAAAAATGAGACCCACCGTCACTAATAATTGCCCTAGGTGTTCCAAATTTAGGAAATATGACCTTTTTAAGCATCTTCTTGACCACCTTGGCATCATTAGTAATGGTTGGAATTGCTTCCACCCATTTAGATACATAATCAACCATGACCAAAATATGCCTAGTTCCCAAAGAACTAGGAAATGGCCCCATAAAGTCCATACCCCAAACATCAAACAATTCAACTTCTAAAATGCCATGTAAAGGCATTTCATTCCTCCTAGACAAAGTTCCCATTCTTTGGCACTTATCACAACTAAGTACAAAGTCCTTGACATCCTTAAACAATGTAGGCCACCAAAAATCAGCTTGCAAAACCTTAGAAGCTGTCTTAGAAACCCCAAAGTGACCCCCTACAGTATAGGAATGACAATGAGCCAATACCTCACCAACTTCTTCATGAGGAATACACCTCCTAATCAGCCCATGAGCACATCTCTTATATAATAAGGGCTCTTTCCAATAGTAAAACTTTACATCATGAAGGAATTTCTTCCTTTGCCTATAATCTAGACCATATGGAAGCATACCACTTACTAAATAGTTTGCTATATCAGCAAACCATGGAACTTCATTGGAAACTACACTAAAAAGGTGTTTCCTATGAAAAGCTTCATCAATAGGCACTCCATCATTATTATCTTTCAAAACACATTGGGTTAACCTAGATAAATGGTCAGCAACTAAGTTCTCCTTTCCCTTTTTATCCCTTATTTCCCAATCAAACTCTTGTAACATTAAAATCTATCTTAACAACATAGGCTTAGCATCATTTTTACTCAAGAGGTACTTAAGGGCAACATGATTAGAATAAACAATGACTTTTTGCCCTACAAGATAAGCCCTAAATTTATCAAATGCATATACAATGGCCAAGAGTTCTTTTTTCAGTTGTGGAGTAGTTAATTTGGGCATCATCTAGTAATTTTCTAGCATAATAAATAACAGAAGGCTTCCCATCAATTCTTTGTCTTAAAACAGCCCCAACCGTATAATTACTAGCATCACACATCAATTCAAATGGTTGCTCCCAATTTGGTGGTTGCAG
This sequence comes from Excoecaria agallocha, assembly GCA_037975025.1. Lineage (NCBI taxonomy): Eukaryota > Viridiplantae > Streptophyta > Magnoliopsida > Malpighiales > Euphorbiaceae > Excoecaria > Excoecaria agallocha. Next base: position 93,923,054 of record CM075806.1, read on the forward strand.
CACTGGTGAAGTAACAAGAGCATGTTTAAGAGTTTCAAAAGATTTAAGACATGCCTCATTAAAATGAAAATCAATTTCTTTGCCTAGTAATGTGCATAAGGGTTTAGCTATCTTAGAAAAATCTTTTATGAACCTTCTATAAAATCCAGCATGACATAGAAAGCTTCTAACATCTCTAACATTCTTAGGAGGAGGCAAATTAGCAATAATTTCAATTTTAGCTCTATCAACCTCAATCCCCCTATTTGAGACTAAATGTCCTAAGACAATACCCTTTTGTGCCATGAAATGACACTTCTCCCAATTTAAAACCAAACCATGCTCCATACATCTATCAAGCACCTTAGAAAGATTAGATAAACAACTCTCATATGTAGTGCCATAAACACTAAAGTCATCCATGAAAACTTCCACACATTGATTAATAAGATCACTAAAAATAGAAAACATTCATTTTTGAAAATTGGCTGGTGCATTACACAAACCAAAAGGCATTCGCCTAAATGAAAAAGTTTCATATGGGCATGTAAAAGTTGTCTTAGATTGGTCATGTGGATGTATAGGTATTTGATAGAAACCACTTAGACCATCTAAGTAACAAAAATAAGAAAAATTAGCCAATCTTTCTATAACTTGGTCAATAAAGGGCAAAGGAAAATGGTCCTTTCTTGTAGCCTTATTTAATTTCCTATAGTCCACACACATATACCAACCCGTGATAGTCCTAGTAGGAATGAAATCATTGTTATTATTACGAATTACAGTTAAGCCACCCTTCTTAGGGACAACTTGAATTGGACTCACCCACTTACTATCACTTATGGAATAAATTATGCCATTATCAAGCAATTTAATTATTTCTTTCCTCACAACCTCTTTAAGAGTTGGATTAAGCCTTCTTTGACCTTCAATGGAGGGCTTAGAATCCTCCTCTAACAAAATTCGATGCATACAAACTTTAGGTGCAATGCCTTTTAAATCACTAATAGAATATCCCATGGAATTTCGATGAGCAAGTAAAATATATCGTAAAGCACTCACATTATGCTTATCAATTGAAGAATTAACAATAAAAGGTAATTGAAATTTTGAATCCAAGAATTCATACCTTAAGCTTGTTGGTAATGGCTTGAGTTCAAGGTTAACTTCCTCCTTAGAAGTCTTTGTTGACATATCCTCATCCTTTCTCAAAGACTCAAACTTTGAGAATTTTCCATGGGAAGGATATGAGGAAATTTGAAAAACCTCATCACAACTTTCATTTAAACAATAAGGTGCAATAGGGTTTTGACTCACACAATCATTCACAACACTATCAACACACTAATCAAGAATATCATAATAATCAATTCTATTTACTACTTCTATTGGTGAAGATTTAACCATCCCAAAAACATTAAACTCATTTGTTTCACCATTAACTTCAAGAGAAATTTTACCATTTTTCATATCAAAAATAGCCTCAGCAGTGATTAAGAAAGGCCTACCAAACAAAATGGGAATTTTAGGATCTTTATCCATTTCTAGCACAACAAAATCAGCAAGAATCACAAATTTACCCACTTTGGTAGGAACATTTTCTAGTATGCCTATAGGGTGTGAAATAGACTTATTTGCTATTGATAAGCACATATTGGTAGGCTTTAAGTCACCTAAATCAAGGTTTTTATAAATTGAGTAAGGCATAAGACTAACACTTGCACCCATATCACATAAGGCTTTATCAAAATGTGTGCTACCTATAACACAAGGAACCGTAAAACAACCCGGATCCTTTAGCTTAGGTGGGTATTTAAAATACATAGCCTTAGACTTTTCTACCAAAGAAACATATCAATGTTCTTCAAGTTTACCCTTGTGACTCACAATTTCTTTTAAAAATTTTGCCCATGAAGGCATATCCTTAATTGCATCCACAAAGGGTATAGTTATAGTAAGTTCCTTCAAATAATTCAAAAACTTGCCAAATTGCTTATCAAGATTTCTTCTAATGAGTCTTTGAGGGAATGGCAAAACATTCAAATTAACTTTAGGGTCATCTTCCCTAGATAAGATTATCTTTTCCTTAGGTTCATTAGACTTATTCATCACCTTATCATTTTTACTTGCATCCAAAACATGATCACCATTCACAATAAGATCCTCATTACCTCTAATATTACTCTCAATCTTTTTTCCACTCCTTAACATAATGGATTAAACCGATTCATGAGGCAAAAATTCAGGTTGACTCGGGAGCTTGCCTAAAGGTTTAGCACTAGAAGTGGCTTGTTGAGCCAATTGGGTTTCAAGCATCTTATTGTGGGTGACAAGTTGGTCAATCTTAGTATTTATTTGCTTAAATTGTTCCTCATTTTGCTTGTTAGTGGTCATTTGATGGTTAACAAATTGCTCCATCAAACTCTCTAGATGGGATTTAGGTTGTTGGGGGGTTAAAAGGTGGTTTATTTAGAAAAGTTGAAGGGTTAGGTAATTTGTTCATAAGGTTACTATTTGAAGGGTTCAACTGGGCATTTTGGTCAGACCAAGAAAAAATGGGATGGTTTCTCCATTGAGGGTTATAATAATTTGAATTTTGGCCCATCCTTTGATTATAATTCCCTTGAACAAAACTTACATCCTCACTAGACCCCTCACTACAATTAGCATACATGTGAGGTCCACCACATTTCTTACAAACATGATTCACATTTTCAATATTAGAGTGAGAATTACTTACCATCTTAGTCAAAGCTTCAACTTTAACCGTCAAGAGATTAATAGAATCCAATTTCAAAAATCCCTTAGCCTTTTCCATAGTGGGTTCTTCTCCCATGTAGCCTTGTGAGGCTAATTCCTCCAACAAAGTTTCAACTTCCTTAGCAATTTTCTCTAACCATTTTCCACTTGAAGCAGCATTAACAATATTTCTATTTTCCTACATTAACTCATTGTAAAAGATTTGAGGAATCATCCAATCCGGCAAGCCATGGTGAGGACATTGCCGTTGGAGTTCCTTAAATCTTTCCCAAGAGGTATAAATGGTTTCATTAGGCATTTGTTTAAAAGTAGAGATTTGATTTCTAAATTTTGCTGTTTTATGTGGTGGAAAATACTTATGAAGAAAATCTTGTTTTAATTGGTCCCAAGTAGTGATTGTCTCACTAGGTATACTAGCGAGCCAAATTTGGGCCTTTTCTTTTAAAGAAAATGGAAATAACCTAAGTCTAATTGCATCATTACTCACTCCATTAATTTTAAATGTAGCACACACATTAAGAAAAACAAGGATATGAGCATAAGGGTTTTCCCCTTGCAAACCTCCAAATTTGTTATTTTGCACCATTTGAATGACTTCTAGTTTGATCTCAAAATTGTTATTGGCAATAGCCAGTGCCACTATTCCTCCAAAACTTTTTGAAATATTGGGCATTGCAAAATCACCAAGCGTTCTCCTTTCTTCTCCCCGACATAATTGGAATATTATGACTCTCCTCCAACTTAGCACTTTTTCTCCTTCTAATTGTAATCTAAATTCCTCTTGTTGCTTCCTTCTAAGTTCCCTACAAGAATTAAAAATACTTTTAGTCTAAGATCATTATAAAAACTCTAATACTATTATAAAGAATAAACAAAACATAATATAAAAATCCATACATCTAAATAACTAATTTTATATCATACAATCCAAAGCATCTACTCTTTTGTATCAATCAATAAAAATTCTTTCAAGCCGTTCCTTGGCAACGACACCAAAATCTGATGGGGATTTATTTGAACTCTTAGTCTCACTAGACTGCATATAGAGTGAATAGGGTATCGTTCCAAAGGGAACGAGGTAAATTTTGTATTGAAATAAGAACAAGTAGATGGATAGGTAACAATTTCAATTGAAATCATGCAATTAACGTAATAACTAAACTACTTAAAATATATTAAGTTAATTTTGGATAATAGATTACTTAAAAGTTAGGATGAACATACATTATAGCCAAGTAAAACAATTTCGCCTTTGAATCATTTAATAATTGTATGAATGATATGATTGGAGAATTTAGCCAAGTTTCTTTAAAGAAATTCTCATTGTCATTAAAGGTGTTTTTACTTAGAGTCTATAAGCATTCTCATGAAATTATAGAGATAAATAAAAACTATGAAGTTCTATGCCAATTCTTTAGCCCCTTAAAGTGAATTCCTTATCTCTAAGTGAATTCAATGCTTCAAGTAAATTTTATTTGTCTTTCCATCAAAGAATTCCAATTCTCATTGTGAATTAAATGACTAACATGTGAATTCAATGCTTCAAGTAAATTTTATTTGTCTTTCCATCAAAGAATTCCAATTCTCATTGTGAATTAAATGACTAACATGCTAATTATGGTGATCAAGAATAATAAGCAAATTAAAGTACCCAAATAAATTTAAATCACACTTCATACATAAAGAAAATAAACATTCATAAGCAAAGATAAGTAGATGAAAAACAAATTGAATTAAGTAGTTATAATGTACCAAAAGAACTTAGCCAAATACAAATTTACAATAGAAATGAAATAAGAGAAAAGAAAATCATCACTCCCCAAGGTTTACTTTCTATTTAGACCTTCTGATATATCTCCTATTCCTTTGGCTTTGTTCTTTGGTCATCCTCTAAAAAACTAGTAAAAAGCCAATGTCCAAAAGCAACTAAAAATGTTCTTAAGTAAACAATGAAAATTTCTTTTGATTTTTTTTTGTTCCTTATCCAGAGTTTTTCTCCCATATATATAGAGTTTAACTCTATAGATATGTCCTCTCAGAAACCACAAAAGGCTGCTCTAAAATGACTTGATGTTTGGCTCAAAGATCGGGTGTAAAAAGGTGTAACGTTTGGAAGCAGTATCTTGTTCGACTCGTGAACACCCTCACGAGTCGTGAATTCCACCTAGATTAATGAAATCGTGAGCTTTCTTCCGAGTCGTGATCCACTTCACGACTCGTGAACATATTGCCGAGTCGTGAGCGTTTCTTCTCTGCCTCACTCATGAACTTTAGTCCATCTCGTGAATTCCTGTTCGAGTCGTAATCCACTTCACGACTTGTGAATCACTTCCTTGAATCTTTACCATTTCTTCATTCTTCACCAGTTTTAGCCTAAAAACACACATAAACACATAAACTAAACATAAACACACAAAATACACATAATATTACATACTTAAGCTACTTAAACATAAGAATATACATATTAAAAAGTAGACATTTTACAAGGCATCAAAAATAAGCTAAAATAACTACTTAAAAACCTACTAAGGTAAAGTGATGAATTTGAAGCCCAAAATAAAAGACTAACTAATAACCCAAATAACTAAATAATCCCTTTAAAAGGAAGCTCACATGCCTAAGCCCACATTTACAACTTAAATGAGTCATGTGACTTTTAAACGAGGCATATGACTTGTACAATTAAAGCCCAAAGTTGTATAAGCCCAAAATAACTTAGACCCAATTCCTTCATTTGCTTCCAAAAGCGAAGTACTTTAAGCTTGTGATGTTGATTGATGAAATCATCATGACTTTCCCTCTCTATGGTCGTATCATTCCCTCTCTCTTTAGAAAAGATTCGTCCTCGAATCTTCATCTTGCAATAGTTAGGAATTGACACTTGAGGAATACATTCATCTTCGTAAATGATCTTCGGCATTAGTGAAAATAATATGAATGCTTCTTCATTGAAGAACTCATCATAATCCTACAAGTTATAAACAAAAGGATTATCCAAAACATGGTTAGTATTTAATATAGCGGTATGATTTTGACTTTCTCCACTTCCCATGTGCAACTCATTCTCCTTAATCAATAGAGAATCAACTGCAACTTGCGAATCTTCCATCACAACTACGTAAACGTCTTCACTTGCACTCAAACAATCAACAATTTCTTCACTTTCAATTATTTTTCCATTATGTACAACATCATTATTCTCTTCTACCTCTAAAACAACCTAATTTACCAAGTTTTCCACATCTTCAACTTCACCCAAAACCTTTTTTTCCTTATTATTCTCATCAACAACCTCCTCTTCATGGTCTTTAGTAACTTCACTATCAAAGCCTAAATCTATATCACCCTTTTTAGGTTCACAAATTATTTCTTCTAGGATGACTTTCTCCTTCTTTCTCTTCATTTTGCTCTCCTCCATTCTAATGCGTGGTTCAAAATATTGTCTAACCAACCGTTCTATATTATTAAAGTCTTGCCTTAACAACTTTATATCTTCCTTAACGCATTCCTTTTATCTTGATGTAAATGTCACTTGGACTTGTAATAAGACATCCTCACATTCACTCGTGTTTCACTCAAAATTTTGCTTTTACCCTTTTAATGTCCTCTCACTCTCTTGCCTTTTTCCTTCCAAGCTTGCAACTTTAAAATTGTACTTCAAAATGTAAATCATAAATTAAAAACTTGAGCACATTTAAGAAAATAAGGAAATAATACTAACAATAAAAGATAGCTCAAAACTAGAAAAGAAGACTCTAGACACAATGGAGGTGATACATGGCCAACAGTGGTGTACCACTTGATGATAACCAAATTAGAGTATTGGACAAGCAATGATACCCTAACAATGTAAATGGAACAAAAGCAAGCTTAAAACAAAGAAATAAGCAACAAGAATCAAGGAAAATGACAATATGGATAAAATAGATGAATTTGATTCACTACAAAGTAAACCAAATATAGAATCTAAATATGCTACCCAACAAAGAAAGGAAATCAACAAGATACCAATTAAAACTAAATAAAATATAAAACATGCAAAACAAATCAATTTTAGAGCCAATTTATTCACTATGCCGAACGATGTAACAAGCTTGATTAGTGTGTCATGTTGTGTAAAAAACAATAACAAAGTGATAGCAAAATGATGGCAAAAGTTTCCAAAAATGATAGCACAAATGGTGGAAAAAGTTTTCAAAAATAGTTATACAAATAATGGAAAAGTTGACAAAATGGTTGCATAAATGGTGGAAAGTTTTCAAAAATGATTACACAAATGATGGAAAAATTACCAAAAATAGTTGTATAAATGGATAGCAAATGGTAAAAATGATTGGCATAAATAGATAATAAATGGATAGCACAAATATTTTCCAAGTAAAAATCCTTGTCTAACTAGGATTAGGATTGTAATTCCAATTTAGATATGGACTAGGATTTTTGAAAGCCTAAACCCAAAGCAATAAGGATTAATTTTCCTACCTTTTAAAGGATTTTAAAATGTATTTGAAAAAGGTGTAAATGTAGCCCTTCCCAATCCTAAAGCAAAAAAGATTAGTTTTTCCTACTTATAAAAGGATTAGGATTTCTTTAGGCTATATAAACTACCATTGCTCAATTGCTCCTTACTTTTTTTTTCCTTCTATTTTTCTTCTCTTTCACGTTTTTCTCTCTTCTTTTTTTTGATGAACAGTACTAGAACAGTGCGATGAACGGTACCGTAAATAGTGCGATGAATAGAACCACAATTTTTTTCTTTTTTTAATTCAACACACCAATCTAAAGGCTATTACTACTAGAATTTAGTTTTTTATTCCAAAGATTAAAAGTTCAAGTTCAATTTCTAAGGCTTTTTAATGAATCAAAACACAAGGTAATGAAAGAACAAGGATAAATTTAATACACAAAGAACACAAAAATCAGAATGTTACTAATACTAATTTCGACATGCATATAAAGAAAATCAAAGAAAGAAACACAAACCTAACACTAAGATAAATAGAAATTTACCTTACTTTTGGCTCTGATACCAAATGATACGGAACCCTAAAGTTAAAGAACCCGAAACTCCTTGAACGTACACTTTGATCTCAAAATGCAAAGAAAACAAATACCCTCCCTATTGAACCCCCAAACTATTAGTGTAAGCCCTAGCCCCAATGCATTGTAATAAAGCACTTTGAATTAATAAAATGAGGCATTTGTTTTATCCTTTGTATTCCTGTGCATATCAATTGATAAAACTATCCAAGAGTGTTATTTTGGTTTAAGTTATCATGTGTGAAGCACATGGTTGTAAGACCTTGAAATAAATGAGACATCATTCTAAATATCCCTAGTCAGTCATTGTTATGGGAATAACAATGAATTAAGACTAGTATGCTCTCTCTGATATTATGAGTTCTGTCTTACGAATCATTAAGACAAGAGTGTCAATCAGAGATCATAGATACATGTTAAAGAACATGGTATCTGGATACGATCCGCTCATGAGAACACTACATGGTACATGTCATAAGTGTTTCTTATATGCAAGTTTTGTATCGGAGTTCTTAGACTTGAAATCTCTATGAAACTCTTTATGAATTACTGTGTACTTTGACATACACCTAACGTGCTCGTAACAGAGTGACAAGTACGGGTATGATTGGGTATGCATTAATTCATGTTAGAGAGCATGAGAGAAGTGAAGGGATTAGCCCTCTTAATAAGAGAGAAAATATCATCGGCCACTTGATCAGTGAACTGAGAAGTGTATGGCCATACCGAGATAAGATAATGAGTAATCATTATTTATCTAAGAGTTCAGTGTCACTGGAATATCAAGAAAGGAATTAATATATATAAGGATGACTAGTTCCATGCCTTATATTAATTCTGATATTTATGGGTAAGGGACTATACAAAATTGCATTAGGTCACTAAATTCCATATGCATTTTCATTTAATTTGGAATGCTATAATATCTTGCTAGAGAATATATATAGCCTTTGAATTAATTTATTAATTCATTGCCAATATTAAATGGACCTATAGGATCGCACACAAAGCATTGGGCTTAAAATACTTAAATTAAGTATTGGGCATTAATTTGGGCTTTTAATTAAAGTCAAATTAATGTATGTAATGGGTTATAAAATTGCTATTGGGCTTTGGTCCATGAGAGAGAGAAATTCAGCCCACAAGGTTTAATTTCAATTAATTAATTATGTTACATTAATTAAGTTAATTGAGTATTAAAGCCTAAAGGAATTTAAATAAAATTAAATCACTTATATAATTGATGAAGTGGCCGAAATTCCAAGAGGGAAATCAAGGAATTTTGGCACATGTTTATTTTTTATATTAAGTGTTTTAATTTAATTAAATGTCTTATGTTTTATTTCAAATTTGAATTTAAATTCAAAGGAGTTTAATTCAAAATATATTACTTATCTTTAGAAAGTGAAAGAGTTTGAATTAATTATCTTAGGATAGTTGAATTCAGATTAAAGACTTGCCAAAGGATAAGCATATATATTAAAAGAAATAAAACCCTAAAGGGAATAGAAGTTGGCGTGAAAAAAAACCCTAGCCACCTTGCTTTTGGCATGAAATCATTCTCTCCCTCAAAAATTCTCTCTTGGCCGAAATACACAAGGAGAAGGATTCTTCCTTGCTTTCTTGTGTTCTTAGGCATTAATATCACCTAAAAGAAGTACAAGATCAAGTCTTGTAGCTTCAAACAATTGCCATTACACAATACTTAAAAGAGAGCTAGCAATCTCTATTTTAAGCCATCTTTGCAAGTGTGTGTGTGAGAATAGAGGGAGTGGCGTTAAAGGCTATTCCTTGGCATTGGTGATTGAGACCTAAGGCGGATAAAGTCACCTTAGTTGCTGGGCATCATCAAATTTAATTTTCAAAAGGCATCATAAGTTGTAAGTTATACAACCCTAAAATTGCATGTTTCGATTCTTGCTTTGGATTTGTATGGTATTTGTGATGAAAAATTTTTGTTTTTTCGCTGCATTATCATCACATTCATACCATGTCATATTCCATCACAAACAACATGTGAATGGACACACAAATAATCGGGATAAGAAGAATAAGAAAATGCCATAATCAAATAATTGATAAGTAATCCTAATTCTTGATGCAATAGAAAAGAAAGCAAGCAATCTCATAATCTCTCTAAAGAATTCCGGCTAAGTCAAGAGAAAACTCTCAAAAGTTATAATTTGATTCAAAAATCCTCTTTACAAGTTATAATAACCTATTTATAGCTTCCAAATCCTAAGAGAATGGGTATACATAAGTCCAATAGGTTTAAAATACTAAATTCTACCTAAAATAAGCTAAAACAACTACTTAAAAACCCTACCAAGGTAAAGTGACGAATTTCAAGCCCAAAATAAAAGACTAACTAATAACTCAAATAAATAAATAATCCCTTTAAAAGGAAGCCCACACGCCTAAGCCCACATTTACAACTTAAATGAGTCATGTGACTTTTAAATGAGGCACATGACTTGTACAATTAAAGCCCAAAGTTGTATAAGTCCAAAATAACTTAGACCCAATTCCTTTACTTGCTTCCAAAAGCTAAGTACTTTAAACTTGTGATGTTGATTGATGAAATCATCATGACTTGCCCTCTCTATGGTCGTATCATATATTATATATTTTAAAAATTATGAAATTGATTTTGAGTAAAATTGAGCTTTGAAAGTGAAAGAAATAATTTATGGAAGTTATTGGGTAAGAAAGAGGAATAGGGCTTGAGTTAGGCTCAACCATCTTGGTTGGACTAGGCCCAGCCTAACCAGCCCCTATAAAAGACCAAAATCTCTATAATTTTCTAGAATTCTCACCAAGCTTCACGTTCTCCCTCCTCTCTCTTCCTTGGTCGAATGGTGTTCTTCACCATTTTTTTCTTAATTTCTCCATTTCTTTTCTAATTTCTCACTAAATCAAGCCTTCTTAACTAAATTTTAGCCCCTCTACTAGTCTATGAAGGTCTCAAGAGATCAATTAAGATGTTGAAAGCGCAAGAAATTGAGAGAGAAAGTTGATATGTCAAAAATAAGGTAAGTGAAAATGAAGTTTTTAATTAAGTTTAAAGGTTCTAATAGGTAGATTTAAGGTTGTAGAGTAAGATTTCATAGTTAGATTGAGCAAAGAAAATAAGGAACTAATGAATTTTCCCCCTTGTAATTTTGGCCACTTAAGAAATTTTATGGAGAAAAAGGTATTTTCATGGATTAAGGCTAAGAAGAGGAAGATCAAGGTGTGAAGAACAAGGATTCAAGGTTAGTGGATACTCTATCATTTAATTTTCATAAATTTTGTATGAGAATTTGATTATATTTATATGTATTTTATGTGATTATGTATGATAAATTGGAAATAATATCATATATGTGAAATTGGAGATTTTAATTGATGAGTAAAATGCTTATTTGGAAAAAATTAAATTTGGAATGCCCAAATTGTGGTTTGGCCAAAATAGGTGTGTGTGTGTGTGTATGTTTATTTTGGTTAAATTATGAAGAAAATGTTATAAATTGAAAGTAGGTATAATTTTAACGCTATACTAATTTAATGGGAATTTTTGGAATTTAATATAATATTTTTAAATTAAATTTTATATTATGTTTATAGTGGAAATATTGAATTTTAATGAAATAAATTGAATTTATTGCATAAATAACCATAATATTAGTCAATTAATTAATTGGAATTAAAAGAGAATAAAAAAGAATGGAAAATGATATAGTAGAGTGAGAAAGGGATTTAATTGAAAGAAATTAAAAGTTTAGGGATAAAATCGTAATATTGCAAAACATTGAGGAAAAAAACAGTTTAAGTGAACTAAAGATTTAATAAAAAATGATAAATGAAATGAGAATTTAGGCATGAAATGAAGATCAAGGACTAAATTGAAATTTTACCAATGAATATGGAGTTAGTATAAAAATGTATAAGTGATGGCAATTTTGTAAATAAGATGCAATGAAGCATATTTTCGTAATTTATGAGAATTTGAAGGACTAAATGAAAATTTTAAGGGAAAATAGTGAATTAATGGTATTAATTAGGTAAATTTGGCATTTTAGTAAATAAATTGAAAACAAAGGGCATAACCATAATTTGATGAAAATTTAAAGGATTAATATGTAAATTATACCCAATAATGATAAATGAAAGATTAATATGTAAAATAATTAATAATATGTAAAATGAAATATTTGTTAAGAAAATTTAAGATTTAATGTCTAGATAGTAATAAATAATAAGCTTAATAATTAAAATTAGTAATAAGGATAGTAAGTCATAAATTAATACAACAATCGTTAAATAAATTATTCAATAGTTAGATGTAATTGAATATTTGTATTTATATATAAATATGTAAGGTATGCGCACAAGTGTATATATGGCTTGTAGGAATAATGTGTATATTATATATGAATATGCAAACAAGTATGTGATAATTATGATTATGAAAAAATAATTATGCATGTACAGAACATGAAATATTGCCCTTAGTAGTCTGGTAGGAAAATCTAGTTGAGGATATAGTTGGCTAGCCATAGGGACATTTATACCGCGGTTCGGGTCATGGCTGTAATGGCCTCAACACCGGGTTAGCCGTGAATAGTATTTTCCGACAGTGAATAGTATTTTTCGGGTCGAAAAGTGCACCCGAAAGTGAAAAATATTTTATTGGACCATCGAAAAGTATTAGTTACGAGGAGTCTAGGGTTGAAATTTGAAGTGAAACCGAGGTCAAATGGATCTCGAAAAGTCAAAAATATGAAAAAGGTAGCGAGTCAATTTTTTTTATTGGGGAATTGACTCAATATTGTATAATTATTTAAAAATAGTAAACGAACTCCGAAAATTTCAAAAAAAATTGCAGTTAAGCCTAAAATAATATATAGATTATTTTGGCTGCAAAAAGTAAAATTTTCTATAATATCGATATTTTTGGATTGGACTGATAAATTTAAATCGGACCGATAACGGACTCCGATTGAGTTAAAAATTTATGTCCCACCTATTTTTGATGTGATAAAAATTATGGAATCAATTTTAATGTGAATAGGAGCTTTGAAAGTAATAGCAAAAGTTTCAGGGATCAAAATAGTAAAATTATGGATAAATAAATATATGAAAAGGAAAAAAAAAGAAAGAAGGAAAAAACAAAAAAAAATGAAATGAATGTCGGCAATTGTGGCAAATGGTCACAATCTTACAAATAAAAGAAAGAAAGAAACGTGGACCAAATGTAAAGAAAAGAAAAAAAAAAGAAAAAGAGAAGGTGCAGTGGTCGTCGACCAAAGAAAGAAAGAAAGAAAAAAAAAAGAGAAAGAAAAGAAGGGAAGAAGGGACACCGTCGGCCACCCCTCACGCCGACCACCACCGCGACGGCGACGAGCGGCGTGCCCTCTCCCTCTCATCGGCGTCCGGCCTCCGTTGTGGTGGTCCGATCGTCGAGTTTTCTAGTTTTAGTTTAAATGGGTTTTTTGTTCGTTCCGGCGAATCAAGGCATCGGATGGGGACACCGCCACCACCGATCAACTCCCGGCGACGAGGCGAGTCTTCCGGTGTATTCCATCGCTCCTCAAATGCCGGCGATCGGTAGATCGGAAATGAGTTTGGCGGGTGATTCAAGTCAAGATTCCGGCCAACCAAGAAAGAATTTGGGCACGTGACCATCGGAAAAGGAAAGAGGGGATCCCGATCTACGAGGTGATAGTGTCGGATTGTCGTCGGCGAGATTCCGACGACGCTCCGGCGACGGTCCGGTGAGGAAGTTATTAAGTAAATTGAAGCGAATTCGACCGTTAAGGTATGTGACTACGAAATCTTTTAATTTTCCTTAATTTATTGAATTTTTCCTTTAAATTTATTAAGGAAAAACTATTGAATTATTGATTAATATTGAAATTAGTGTTATTATTGTTCAATTAAATTTTAATTAAGCCTAATATAGTGTATAAATTGGGTTAAGGAAATTTATTAAGAAATTTCCTTTGTGAATCAAAAATTCCCTTGTTAAAGAAATGGATTATTGTGTTGTAAATTAATGAAATTATGTCCTAATTGATAGAAGATGAAATAATATATATCCATAAATTGTTATGGAATTTATAGAAATTTATATGATTATTTTGGAATATGTATTGAATAATGTAATTGATAAAGTAGATAATTTTTGTTGATTATGTTATATAATGATAATAAGCATAAAATAAATTGCCATAAATTTTTAATGAAATTTACGGAAATTAGAGAATTGTTAAGTGTATGGTATATGATAAATTATATTAAAATAATTCATGAAATAAGCAAATATGACAATAATTGAAAAGCAATGTTCACATAAATTTTTACGAAATTTATGTGATGTATGGATTAATTTAGAAAATAAATATGGAATATGCTGATTTGAAATATTGAATTATTGCGAAATAATTCAATAAACAATTAAAAGCGATAATTTAATATAATTTAATGTACATTTCGTATAAGGAAAAGAAAGAGATTAAATGATAAATTTTCAGAAAATAAAAAGTATAGTAAATAAATTAACCATAGTAATCGTATGAGTGAATAGTAACTGTATAAATGAATAGTAATCGTATGAGTAAATAGTAACTATATGAGTGAATAGTAACCGTATAAATGAACAGTACTGAAAGGAAAAATCGAACTGCAAAATAATTCATATTCGAATAAAATGGTGAATTATTATAAATAATTCACAACCCGTATTAAGTATTGCAATTTTCAATTAATTGCAAATTCATACCGAAAAGAGCAAGAGATTGACTAAGAGTCAAAAAGTAAATAAAATGACTATAAAAGTATATTTTTGAATTATCAAGCAATAATTCAATAAGTGTCAAGAAAGTAAAGAGTGAATTATCCTGATATAATTCACAAAATATGAGAAAAAAATAATATCGAGATAATTAATTAAATTATTTATAGTGAATTATTGACAAATAATTCACGCAAAAGTGATTGGAAAGAAAAAGGAAAACGAAAAGAAAAAAAAAGTTATTGTATAGTCGATAGCATTAAAAAGAGTGCGATTGACAAAATGCACTGTTTTAAGCAAAATAAAAGAAATTAAAATTATTAATGTTTGAAAATCATTCAGAAAGGCATTGACTGTTTTTGCCCTTAGCAATAGTCAGGTAGTGATATTCTTATTCAGGATATAATTGGCTAGCCATAGGGACACCTCTGTACCGCGGTGCAAGTCATGGCGACTTGCTTAGCTATGGATAGGATATTTGATCTCCATAGCTTCAGTGTAAAGTGAAAGTGAAAGTGCATATGTTTTCTGCTCTGTGAGACTTGATCTTTCGAGATCATTTCTCTATCTGTTTAGTGGGACCTTTGGGTCCATGTTCCGTATATCCTTTTTGAGAGTCCTGTCATATTGCATTAGGGGCATATTGAAAAGAATAAATTGGAAGTGTAAAAGTAATTGAATGTAAATGTTATAAATGACAAAGAGTTTGATTGAAAGAAAATGAAATCTTTGGGATAAAACCGAAATTGTTCCCAAAGGTTGTAATTAATAAGCAATAATGATAAGAAAATGGTTATAAAAATAAAATGTTTATGAAAAGACCCATGAGATTGAATTTGTAATTTGTGTACCAATTATTATTTGAAGAAAATAAAGAGTTCGAAAAATAGTGCTAATTATGTATTTAAAGTCAAACATGACAATACTGTATTTAAGTGTAAAATATGACTAAATAATAAATTCTGGAAGTAAAGATTAAGTAAAAAGTAAAATGATAATAAAACAAATGATTGTTTAGTTAAAATGAAAAATGTTCATTTAAAAAGGAAAGAAAATAAAGATTTGTATGCAGAGTGATCCAAAATACTTACATAACTTTGCAATAAAGATTATAAGCCTAAAGTTTAAAATGAATTAAAAGAATAGATAATGAAAATCGTATTTGAATTACCTAATGGAACTAGGAACAGAAAACTTGCCATTAAAGACATGAGTATTCCATGTAATTCGTTAAATGAAATGACAACTACGTCAAGTGATGCAAAAGTATAAGACAAAAGATAAGTAAAAGTAGAAGTAAGAAACGTAAAAGGAAAAATCAATTTGTAATCGAATCGCAAGGAAAGTGGTGTAAAGTAAATTGAAAAGTATATGAACAAAGTAAAATGGTTACCAAAAATGTTGGTAAACAATGAAAATAGTGTGAAAGAAATTAAAAGTAAATTTCTAATAAATAAGAATAGAAGTTTGCACAATTTATGTAATTATGTTTAAATTGGAAAGTTCTAGGATTAGTAGTCACCACTGAGCATTTCTAGTGCTCAGCACGTAGTGTTTACTGCGTGCAGGTTTTGAAGGGTTGATGGAGCTTAATACACGGAGAAGCAGAACGCGAAAATGAAGAAAATTAGTTGTACTTTTATTTTTAGTATTTGTGGCATGTATATACTTAGACAGTGAGAATATAGAACTGAACAATATTTAAGGTAATGTTTGTTAAATGATAATTATTGTTATTGTTCTGATAATTTCAGTTAATGAGTTGTAAATGACTATTATTGATATATGATTTGTTGTGCCTCTGAGAGGCTGTGTGGATTGTTTGAATTTTTCAGGAGGCTAGTAAGTTATAGCCATTATGCTGCCGAAATTTCGTAAATTGAATAAAATATTAAATTGTATCAAAGTTGTTTGACAATGATTGAAGTTTGAAAAAAAATTTTACCGTTTACCGCTAAGTTTCGCATCGAAAAATACTGTTCTGATAAGGGTGTTACAATGGCAACTCGATTCGGTAGGCTATTGATGGTTTACCCCATGTTATATGTTCTCAGTTACAAGTATCATGTTCATGTCCCTATCCCATGTATCCAGTTCGAGATTTCTATTGGACTATCACTGAGGGCAATTCAATGAAACAAAGAAATATATGTATGTAAATGTAACTATGTATGTATGTATGTATATGTATGCATGTAAGGTATGCATATGTATATGTATATGTATATGTATATGTATATGTATATGTATATGTATATGTATATGTATATGTATATGTATATGTATATGTATATGTATATGTATATGTATATGTATATGTATATGTATATGTATTCATGTAAAGTATGTATAAGTAGGTATATGTATGCATGTAAGGTGTGTGTGTGTGTGTGTGTGTGTGTATATTCATGTAAAGTATGTATATGTTTGCATGTAACGTATGTATATGTATGTACGATATATACGTATGTAAACGTATGTATGTGCATATATGTATATGTATGTGAACGTATGTATGTGTATGTATGTATACGTATGTGAACGTATGTATATGTATGTATGTATACGTGTGTGAACGTATGTATGTGTATATATGTATACGTATGTGAACATATATATGTGTATGTATGTCTATGTATGTGAATGTATGTATGTGGGTATGTATGCATGTGCAAGTAAATGTATGCGTGTATGTGATTTATTATGGAAAGTTTGGGATATGTATCCACCACCGAGCATTTTGATGCTCAGCGCATAGTTTGTTGATTGCGTACATGTATGAAGATGTTAAGATTTTAGTGGCTAATATTACGGGAATAGTCGAGTCCAGGAAAAGCAACTAGGCAGAAATAAATTTTGCCATGTATATGTAGGTACGAAATGTATAGCAACTGTACAAGTTCAAGACTAAAGTTTTTGATATATGCTTGTATATTATTGAAATACAGTTGTATAGTTGATAATCATGTTATAAGTATGTTTACGGGTACTGTATATATAAAAAAAATTCACTAATTCATGTATGGTTTTAACATCCGATTACCGCGTACACTGTACAACGGTATAAGGGTGTTACACAACTGGCTATGCTTAATAATAAATAACTATAGTTCTCATCCCCACAAGTTGAAGCTTGTTGAAGATGAATCAAGCCTGATTTGGAGATCAATTGCTAAAAATTATGTGTAAATATATATTTACTGAGAATATCTTCCAATTAAAGCTAAGATGGGACATGTTGAGTAACAATTTGTCCACTTTTTTATTTATCTCTCGACAAGTGACAATTTATTTCCAAATGCTTAGTATGCTCATGGAAGACTAGATTTTATGTGTTTTGAATTTTTGCTCGGTTCTTACACCACAACTTAATAAGAAGAGGAACTAGAACATGCAAATCCTGAAGCAGATAAGTAACCCGTTTTAGTTCACACATAGGAGTAGGGATGATCACAGGGTGGAGAATATCCGACTCGGTGGGGACCCGACCTAAATGGGGCTGGAAATCCTCGAATTTTCCCCTTGCGGGGATGGGGATAAAAAAATACTCGTTTGTGATTTCAAGGCAGGGGCGGGGGAATGGGGTATTCGCCCCATGGGAATCCCTGCCTCGAGGTATTATTACATATATATCCGTAGATTTTTATTTATTTATAAAAGTGCCATTGTATATAAATAGACAACCAAAATTCTAACTTCGATCCAAGTCTCCACTCTGCCATTTTCTTCTCTTTCTCCCTCATAGCCGCTTCTCTCTCCTCTCTCTCCCTCACAACCACTGATTGTATCGAAGGCCAAAATCATTGCCAAAATCTCTCCGTGACCAAGACCTCTTCTCCTTATTTCTCTCAATTAGGGTGTTTAAGCAATACCCAAGCTAACAGTTTAACTTTACTCTTCATTCTCTTAATACTCTCACCAAAGGTCTGTGATTTTATTCATTCTTCTCCTTTTTTAACTTTATTCTTCTCGTTTAGAAATTTTCAATTCTCATAGTTTATCCCCATTTCGTTTGTGTAGTTTTGGTTGCATTATACGAGCATAATGAAAAACCCTCCTCTACTCTTGAGTAAGTCTTGCTTTCCTTTGATATCTCTTTTTTTTATATAAAGAAGTTGTTTTGCCGATCCCGATTTTCTTATTATCTATCTTTGTCTAGTTCTCTATTGTTTTGCCGATCCCGATCCCATTTGAAGTTATATCCTTTTTAACATAAACAATCAAGGTTTGATTTCTTCTTTTTTCTATTTAACGTTTATCAAGATTTTTTTTGTTTAATAAATCTCAAACCAAAATTTAATTTAATTCCCTGTTCTTATCATGATTTCTTATTATCATGATTTTCTTCTATTTAATTTCCAAATCGTGATCTTGAAGCTTTTTTGAAATCTAATTTTTTATGTTAATACGTTCATTTTGATTTTTAATTTGCTTTGAGCTGAAAAAATGGAGCTACGAAGATTATTTATCCTTTGGAGAATCTTTTCAGCATATTCACATCATAATGTTGTTTTTTTAGTATTATATATATTTTTAGTTTGAGGAAGTTGTGTTGGTGTCTGAATCTCTCTTATTTGGTTGCTGAGAAAATCCAAGAAAGAAAAAGATATTGAAATATTTGTTCCATTTTTAATTTGTGCAATAATTGCCCGCTAAACAAACGTTTCTATTTTTCCTTTTTTTTGGATTTAGAGGCGGTAGGGGTCATTCGATCTAGTCTTATGTATTTGATTTAATGCAAGCGAGCTTTTTTTGGTCTTAAGTGAGAATGATTTGCTGAATTCATTTTCTTTCTTATCTCTTTGGCTCCTAAAAGTATTTGAAATCGAGTTTCTATTAAGATTTAAATTTTTGCACTTATATACTGCAATGCAATTAAAAATTTTCCATTTTAAGTTGCATCTATATTGAGTAAGGGTTACTTTTCTACATTCAAAGTGATGTATAGCTTTTTTGCTAGAGCTGGATCGAGTGTAGTTGAGCTTACAGTTTTGAGTTACTTTGAAATTTACTTTAGCTAGAGTATTAGTGGGTTTTGATGCATCTTTCCATATTTCTTAATTTGCTCAATGATCTTTTTACTGTAAACATTATGTAGACTAGGATATGCATGGATTGTCACTAGTGTTTATAGAGTTCTGTTTCAAGGAAAACAATATAGTGTATTAGTGTCTTGTAATAAACTAGAAATGAGTGTACTATTTGTGCTATCACATGCATTCCTTACTAATTGTCCATTTAAAATTGAGTTGTGACCAATGGCATATGCTTTTCCTTTTCATATATAGGCTCTTACTTTCCTTGACTTCAACACTTTGCAAAAGTAAAATTTAGGCTCTTTCTTTTCCTTTTCAATTATAGGCTCTTATTTTCCTTTTCAATTATTGCCACAGTTTAAAAATTCATGGCTAGATCATTATGATTGAGATATTGGCTGATAAGACATAAATTGAAATTTTTTACTATTATTAATTATTAAATTAATTGATTATTTTAGCAGATTGACTCTATATATGAGAATTTAATTGATTATTTAGTGATTAATTTCTCCTTTTGGTAGATTGACTCTATGTATGATAAATTAATTGATTATTTTCGTAATATGAGTTGTTATTATTATTTATTTATCAAAATAAATTATGTTTAGGTATTAATTAATCATATGCAATGTATGTTCCAACACTAGTTTGTTTTTCCTTTTCTTTATATTGATATAGGTGCACTAATATTAATATAATACATAAGTGGTGGCAACTTTAATTTACTTTCAATCTGTATATTAATATATAACTAATATTTTTATGTTTGATTAATTGATATTTTAGGTTGATATTCATTGGCTGCTCTACCTCAACACCACTCCTGAGAGAAGGGATAGATAGAACCGAGCCCGCAGGTAAGGGTGAGAGGTCAGAAGGGACCGATGGAAAGGACCCCCTAGGGAGTTGTATTCCCTTAGCCCAGGATTGAGACCTCCGTACTCCAAAGAATAATAGAATACCTAGAAAAAAAGGGTGGCCAAGGGAGTACGATGTTGAGGAGCTTGTGGAAAAGTACCTAATCATAGATTGGATCGCATGTCAACTATGTTTTAAAAGGCCCACACCTCGCGCCGAACTCGATCAATAGTTGCGCCGATATGGTAGATGCCTTTTAACTGAAGATTCTATAAAAGTAGTCTGACTAATATAATTGAATCACAAATTTGTAAATAATTATGTATTTATTTCTTGTATTATTGTAAATTGATTAACTTTTGGTTATTTATATTTAATTTTAAGATTATTAAGTTTTAAATTATATTTAATTTTGGATTTATCCATGGTTAAAATTTATATTAATTTAATTCATGATTGATTTTAGATTTTTATTTATTAAATGTTATATTTTTATTTTAATTATTTGTAAAATATTATATTTTAAATTTAAAAAAAAATTATTTTTTTTGTAGGATCAGGGTTCCCCGCGGGGGTCGAGGATGGGGGAAATCACCTCCCCGGTATTGAATCGGGGGCAGGGTCAAGGAAACCTCGCCTATCGTAAGGTAGTGAGTGGGGGTGCATTTGCCGCCCCACCCCGTCCCATGATCATCCTTACATAGGAGAACCAATACTTCTGTATTCTGCCTCTGTAGATGAATGAGAGACAATATGTTGTTTCTTAGACTTCTAGGAAATCAATGTAGGATCCTAAGAATATATAATAACCTGAAATAGATCATCTTGTATCTTTATAGGTAGCCTAATCAACATTATTATAGGCTTTTAAAATTAAGGAATTCTGAGTTGGATATAGTGAACCAGTAGCAAGACATCCTTTTAAATATTTGAGAAGATACAAAGCAACTTATCTATGTGTATCTTTGTGAGCTTGAAAAATTGACTAAGTTGGTGAACTCGATAGGTTATATCAAGATTGGTGAAGTTCAAATGCAAGAGTTTACCCATAAGTTACCTATAAGAAGATAGAGCTTCAAGTGGCTGACTATAATCAACTGTCAAAATTAAATTCTTAGACAAAAGAGTAGAAGTGGATTTACATCCTATCAAACCATACTCTATGATTGAGTCTAAAATATACTTAATTTGGCTAATGTAAATGCCTTTATTGAATCTTGCTATCTCAAATTCTAGGAAATATTTAGCTATACCAAGATCTTTTATAGTAAAGGTTGCATCTATAAATGCTTTGACTTGTTGTATAAGCTTTTCAGAAGTTCCTCTAATTAAGACATCATCAACATAAACAGTAAGAGCCAAGAAAACCTCTTGATAGCTATAAGTGAAAAGGCAAGTGTCTATTCATACTAATGAAATCCTAACTTATGCAGATGAAAGTGAACTTTTCATTCCACTGCTTGGATGCTTGCTTCAGGATATAAAGTAACTTTACAAAGTTGCCTCGGTTATACCTTGTCATTGTAGATACCGGGTCCTCAAACAGTCCAAATCAGAGTTATCCAGTAATGAAGAAAAATTCATATTTTGAACAAAAAGTGCAAACTCTGAATTCTTGCCATGATTTTCACACTATTCTAAAACATTTTTAATTTTGCATTTCTAAGGCATGAAAAAGAGTTTAAAAAATTCTCTAATTTGGGCATGTCTTAAGACAGAAAATTGTCCATCCATGACAGATGGTCGCAGGTCATTAGGTCAAAATTTTTCCACAGACGGTCGTCTATCATGGACATATGCCTGTTTATGGGATTTTTTTTTCTAGAATTCTCACATTTTACAATTCAATCAAAAATTTGTTTTAAATCGAGAGATGTGAGATAAATTTCGAGGGATTAAGGGAGGATTTTTAGGGATTCCAATTCAAAAAATATTTAAACTCTTTCCTTTGTTATATGAACCTAAAATTCTAGATCTAAAAAAGATAAAGGTGGAAAACATTCAGAAAAAGGAGGCTACATTTTTTAGATAGGAGGATTAGTTTCTGCTCCCAAGAACACAAGGGCTTCCACACATATTTTTATTAACAAAAAAACAAACAAATATTATTTTAAAACTTAAAAATCATTGGAGTAAGGAGCTTAGAATGCATTTTTCCACCATTCTTCCTGAGGGTAATATTCCAGGCTCTCTTCTCTCTCTCTATCTTAATATGTGTTTAATTTAGTTCGACAAGTATTAGTATGTTAAATGTTATCAGCTTATAATTTGCTATTAGTTAATTTCCTTCTGATGCCATAAATATGATCTGGATTCTTTGAACATGATTTAACATATATGAGTAAAATGGCACGGTTTAAGTTTTCAATCTCCATTAATGCATGTTTGAATTTCTTGATTATAATTCTATATTCATATTAGTTTAATTTTTGATTGCATAACATAAATATATTTTGATGTTTAGAATAGTTTGGCATGTTTTAGGATGTAGAAATATGTATGTTTAACTTAAAAATGTTTTTTATGTAATTTTTCTGCATTCTGCATCTTTCTGTTTGTGTGTCGTATGACAGACAAAAAGAAGGCTCCACTAACGGCTGTTGGTTATAGTGATTGATGGGCATAGTAAAGCCTTCTTTCTATCTTTTCTCCTTTGCTCCTTTGGTTGTCTGTCCCCTTGTGTAAGCTGTCTGTGGCCTTAGTTCCAGCCTTTATTGTTATTTTATGCTTCTTTTTTCATATCTAGCTTATTGGTATGCTTAACTAAATTTTAAATGTCATTATTAATTTTTATTTATGCATTTTAATATTTTGTATGTGTGATTTTAATTCTAGAATGCATTTTTCAACATTTTTTTGTTTTACTATTCATTTTGTTTGCATTACTAACTATTTGTTTTATTACTTTTTCTTTTGAGCACTAATCTTATTTGCATGGGCTTTGGTGACTTAAAGATTGAGATGCCTTGGAGAGTTGCCCTTGGATCATTCAACCCCCATTTATTTCATTTTTTTCTTTATTTTTTATATTTATTTCAGTTATCTATTATTTATTTATTTGGATGTATTTTATTTTGGGGATGTAATAGATAGTAATAAATAATTTTTGCATATTAATATAAAAATTAATATAAAATCATTTTTACTTAATAATTTGGGTTTTCATAACAAAGTGGACCAATTTCCAATCTTCGACCCAAAAATCACATAATAAAGTAAAAATCATTTTTTGTAAATATGCATGAGAAAACCAATGCTTCCAATCTAAGTAAGATCCCGATTAATGTATATTATTTTTATTTTTTGTTGGATAATTTGCTTATGTAATAGTTTAAGTAGTTTTCTTTCTTTTGATTTTTTTATCGCTTTTTATATGTTTGATGTGTTTATTTAATTATTTATTGCTTATGAATCATGTGAGAAGAGAGATGGTGGATTACTATTAAAAACTCATTTATAAAAATACCTAACCAGGGTATAAGTAAGAGTTTTTTTCCCAAACACCTCTCAAGTGTAGGCATTAAAAGTTAGATTCATTCCTAACATTTTGTTGGGTGGGGACTCTATGATACCTACCTTTTGGGCTCACTTAGACGCTATCATAGGTTGATTATCAACAATAGGATTAGGCCAAGTCATTCTTTTATTGTGAAGTGGCCAAATTATAAAATTTATGAGTCTCATCCAATCGTAGACCCTAAAATCGAGCCTCTGAGAGCGATTTTGGACATGAACGGGATTTGACACGCATCACATTCATACCCTTCAAGTTGAGACATATTGAGATCTTGATCAACAAACTTATGAAAGAATGCATTATTAATGTCTAGCTAATATCAAGCCTATGTATGAGCTATTGCAAGAGATAAAAGAACCTTGATGACAACATTTTTAGCTATAAGAGAAAAGCTCTCAACATAATCCACACCCTCTACTTGATTAAACCCCTTAGCCATTAATCTAGCCTTAAATCTATCTATGTTACCATCTGGCTTGAGTTTCAGCTTATAAATGCACTTAGAGTTAATAGGTTTCTCACCTTAAGGAAGAGTGGTCAATTCCCATGAATAATTATTTTCTAAAGCTTGCATTGCCTTAATCCACTTTAGGTGATATTTTGCTTCATGATAGGATTTAGGGTGATGAAAGGATAAGATGGAACTATATAAGTGGAAAAAAGGTGCATGGTAAAGTGTAGGGGGCAGTAAAAATATAATTACATAAAAATCAGATAGCCAAGAAAGGATATTTCTAGTTTTGGTGGTTCTTCTAAGAAAATTATCATCGGTCGAATGATGTGAGATGGGATTAGGAGAAATTGTTGATTCATGATATGAAGAATGAATATCTGGAGTTGTAGAAGGAATTAGAGTAGAAATAGGTTGTAGAAGTATCATCAGATGAGAAAACTAGAATAAATAAACATGGTGAGGAATCTATATTAGAAGCAGTACCTTATGCTACAAGAAAATATAAAAAGAGCAACGAAATTGAAGAAAAATAATTTTCATTGCTAAAATTGGTTAAACTTTGTAGATTTAACAACAGAAATATATTTGGTTATCTTCCATCGCTAAAAGTGGAGGAAATAGAATCGTATTTCTATTGCTAATTTTCATTTTCAATTAAAAATAGCAACGAAATTTATTTCGGTTGCTAAAATAGCAATCGAAATGAAATTCCGTTGCTAAATTAGCAACCGAAATAGAATTCCATTGCTAATTTACATTTTTACTGAAAAATAGCAAAAAAATTGGATTTCCATTGCTAATTTTCATTTTCAATTAAAAATAGCAACGAAATTTATTTCGGTTGCTAAAATAGCAATTGAAATAAAATTCCGTTGCTAAATTAGTGACTAAAATAGAATTCCATTACTAATTTAAATTTTCAATAAAAAAATATTTTCAATTAAAAATAGCAACGAAATTGGATTTTCGTTGCCAAATCACCATCATCAGCTGATGTGTCATATTTGATACGTCAGCAATCCATGTTTATCCATAGCTGATGATGTACATAGCTAATGTGTCATAGCTGATGATGTGGCAATAAATCCATCTCCATGTGTGTCTGATCAAAATGAATTTTTTGTAAAAAGATGATAAGTTAAGTGACATTTAAGTCACGAAAATTAAGTTAGTTACTTTTGGATGATAAGTCGTAAGTCCAGTGATCGTGGGTAAAATTGACCCAAATATGGGACGTGCCACATTTTTTCAGGCATATGATATGGCATGCCATATCATCAATCTAGCAAGGGTCCTAGCCAAAAACTGGTGAACATGACTTTTATGCAAAAATATGATACGTTCAGTAACTTTTAAGTCATAAAAAAATCAGTTACTTTCGGGTGATAAGTCGTAAGTCTAGTGATCGTGGATGAATATGACTCTGCCATGAGCTAGTCTTTCATACAAAAAATGAAAAGATAAGGAGATAAGGAATCACCTTGACAGACAACTCCCGTAGATTTGAAGATATCTAAAGTTTGCCCATTCCAAAGAATGTTTACACTAAAAGAGTGCTAAGAATTAAGAAAAACTAACCAAAATAGAAATAAGACACTCAAGGAAACCGGCTTTAATAAGAGTATCATAAATAAATTCACATCTCAAACGATTGTGAGCCTTTAATAGAGGTCCACTTTAATTATAACCTAACCCATCTTGCCTTTTTTGAGTTGCATATAATGGAACACCTCCTAGATAATAATAACATTATCAATGATTTGTCTATTCGATCGGGACAAAGCTGGATTAATCAATGCCAACTAGGGAAGAAAGGCAAGGCTCTATGCAATTGGTGATCATCAAAACTTTAAAAACCACATGAAGAAGGCTAATAGGGCAAAAATTAGAGGGAATGATAAAAATCCACCACATGATTATGCAAAATAGTATCATTAGTGCAACACTCACCATTTTCCAATTTGAGCCTGTCAATTCGCATTTTTTATTTCTTAATTTTGAATTCTGCAAGGAAATAAGTCATGTTGCAGTCACCCAAAACCAACTAATGCACTCCAGCCTTTTGCATCTGGTCTATCTCTTCTTAGTTAAGGATGGTCTTATACTCAAATCGAAGATAATTTTCTAGATGAGAAAAGGAAATTGAAATAGTGGTGGATAACACCCTATCCATTCCTCTTAAGTGAGCAAGAATTACTTTTTCATCTTGAACATATTACCAAAAACTTGTCGATTCCAAATTTGTGCCTTTGCCTATAAAACATGTATAGCAAAATAAATCTCTAATTTGTTATCCAAAACTTCTTCAACAAAACTTTTGAAATCAACATAAAGAAGCCATGCACCTAAAAAGCGAAAAGGGGCTGGCCTAGGCTTGGGTCGAGTATTATTTAGATATATAAGAAGAGGTCTATGATCAGACAACACTTCAGGAAGATGGTGAACAATTGCATTATCAAAAATGAGTGTCCAACTAAGGTTTCTAAGGGTTCTATCAATACTTTCCCTCATATTATCATGCTGCCAAGTCCAAATTAGGCCATGAAAGCCAAGATTAATCAATTGAGAATCATTAATACAATTCTAAAATAATTGATAGAGTTTAATTCCTCTTGGAGAACCTCCAATATTCTCATCAAAGAATAGAAAAACATTAAAAATCACTAATGAAACATAAAGGAAAAGAGTTATTAATTGTTGAAGAAAAAATCTCAACCCATAAGGGTTTTTAATGAGAAGTAATAGGATCGGCATAAACAACAAACATACAAAAGTTAGGAAACCATCTCCCTGAAATGTGAATAAAACCATCCAATAAGAATAAAATAAAACATTAATATCTAGATTATATCACAAAAAAAACCCAAATTTCTCTTAAATAACCAAAAGCTTCTACTCGAAAAGAATAAGAAAAACCTATATTCTTGATAAAAATATCTACAAAGTTCCCACTGATGTGAGTCTCCACTAAAATCATAACACCAACAACATATTGAGAACATATATCTTTTAAGAAATGAGGAAATTCCAAGAAAAAATATTGCAAGTCATGATAAGAGAAAAGAAATTACAAAATAGCATCACAATTACTTTTAAAAAGCACTATTGAAGAGACACAACCTTTGAGCCAACAACACCAACATCTTGATGTATAACGTCATTCACAGTATCGACATATATCTGTAATTGCTTATCATCCTTGTCAACAAGAGATTAGTGGGCATAAGACTTGTTCCTTGCTATGTTATTCAACTTAGTTTTTTTTAAGTTTAATGTCAGGAGGCTTACCAATACTATACTTAGCATCCCTAATTTGGAAGGTTTATAAATAACTCTATCCTTAATAGAGCCATAGGGAACATATTTTTTTCCTTCATAAGGTCTAGTAGCAAAAACTTCTATATGAGAGGAGGAATTTAGAATGTTAGAAACAAGATTCCCAAAATTGATGGTCTTGTTATTTTAAAAGGAGCTTCGGGGACCTCTTTGATCCTTTCCACTTCCATGCTATTTAGGTTCTCATTCTCTTTTCTTGAATTCATTTTGGAATGTTGGACTAGAGCTTTAGACAAAGAAAGGGCAAAAAAGCCTAAGCTTATCAATCGACCTAATGATTGTCTTATTCTTCCTCTCCTTTATTTTTTAACCTCTACATTAACAACATTTTCAGTGTTGTCTACTAACATATCATGCTTATCGCTGGCTCCTACAAGCTGAGCTTGACTCTCTTGACAGGCAATATAGAGAGGTTCAACAAAGGCTTTGTTATCCTTATTTTCCTTCTCCAAAATAGAAAAAAAATGTGAACCATTTTGAGTAGCTGAATTAAAATTTCTAAATGAGCCCATTCCTTATTTACTATTTTTATTCTGAATTGGTTTATGCCCTCTCCTTTGAATAAGCATCAAGGGACCAAATTTCTAGTTAGTGAAAGGAGAATTCTGAACAAACTCATCCTTACGACTCCTAAATCTAACCTCGCTATTATTACCATCACCAAACTAACCTTAATTTGTAGGATTAACTTGATAATGCTTCATCGAATGACCAACAAGGCCACTGTGGAAACAAATAATTGGTAGACCTTCATAAACCATAGGCTGCATCCTTCCCTTAAAGACAAAATATGATTGCAAAGGTTCAAAAAGAACCAACTTCACTAACAGTCTAGCAAACTTACCTCTGTCTGCTTGAGCTGTATTGTAATTAATTGGTAAGAGCTTACCAAAAGTTTTGCCAATAGTACGAAGCACACTCTTTTTGTAGAAATGGATAGCCACTTTAGGAAGATGTATCTGTAAGTCCTAAACATATACTTTAAAGGTAGGTGAATAAAGTATTAAAAATTTTTCAAGAATCGAAACAAATTAGAGCATTTGTCATATTTGAGCAGAGTTTTAAGACCATGATAAATCCATTTCATACAATTTACTCAAGATATTTATACTTATTTGTTTTTCAATGATTAATACATGCATGGACAAAATTATTCATGGACAAAAATAAAATCTCATGGTAGAACACATACAGATTATGAATCTATTCCATAGACCACGTAACATCTATAGAACATATAAGTATAACATAATATAAATATATAAAAATTGCAAAATTAAAGACAGTAAGGGGTAGAGATATTTAACATAATGATTTATAAAGGTTCGACCTTTGCCTACATTCTCTTTTTAAGACAACATGCTTTAAGAGTTTATCTCTTTTTAGAGTGACTCTATTTAGTGGGCTAAAGTCAAAAGCCGATTACAGGAAGCTTCCCAATTTTTTCTCTTAAGTAAAAACTCTGAAATACTTTACCCTTTTTTCCAATGAAAAGGATCCTAATACTTGATCTTTTTCCCTAGTAAAAGATATAAATACTCGCTAGTTTATTTCCCTAACAACCTAACCTCACATTATCTCACATGTTTGAGTTATTGACCTCACTAAACATGATTACAACATAAACTATAATCATTTTGAGGAAATGTGATTGTGATTGTTCATGATGATGAGATGAAACTTATGACAATGTAAAGTTCAAAAGCAAATGTGTTTCACTGGCATGTCCTAACACTTTAAAAAAATACCATTTTATAGCCCAAATAAAATGGCTATTGAGTGTGTAAATATTTCAAAAATGTTTTCTTAAGTAAAAGAAATCTAATTTTGTTTCTTTAGATAAAAAACAATAGCTAGAAAATATCTTTCCTTTTTCAAAGATGTATAAATGGAAAACTTAAGTTTTTGGAAAGAAATAAATTTAAATATGTCAAACTATGATTTTGAAAAATCTTTTACTGCAATAAATGAGTTGTATGTGAGTGTGTGAATCCTTAGAAATGATTTCGTAAAGAATCTTGATATTAACACACATTGTAGAGTATTAGGTTTGATTCTGAGTCTAGAGTAGAACATGTCTAGTCTATTCTGATTTGGATAAAACACCTGACATCAATTTTACTCAATTTGGACCTGCAAGATGTAAACTTTAAAAGACCTAAAACTTAATTGATTAGAAGGTTTTGGTATTCATCAAAATCCAAGATTGAGTATTAGCCTTTTGAGATAACATTCTTTTTCCTTTTTAATGATAACAAAACATTTACCAACTAAGTTTTCTTATGTTTGAGCTCCCCCTACTCCCTCTGAATATATGTTTTAAGACTAAAAGAGCACAAATATAAGATCAAGTTCTAAAAAAACACATTCATCAACTATTCATCAAATTTTCAAATTTGTCATCACAACCATAAAGAGACATGATATTTCCAAAATTATCAAAAATCATAGAAAGAGAGGGAAAATATGATAAGATGAAATCTTTTAAAACCTGCAAGGAAAGGAGTGCCCGATCGAACAGGGATAAGCACTTCGATGGTTAAGTTAGCAAATAACTTAAAGAGAGAAATAAATGAAAAATATTTTTTAGAGAGATAAAACATTACTAGGAGCTTTCCACTACAAGAAAATGCCAAAATAGTAACAAAATCATTTCCGTTGCTAGCAATGGAAAACAATTTCAGTTGCTATTTAGCAATGGAAACTAAATTCCGTTGTTAATTTTGGTGGGCATTTTTTCTTTAGTAATGGAAAGAAACATTGTTATCTTTCAGTGCTAAAAATAGAGGAAACTTTTAGCGCCAAAATTTTACGATGAAATTTAGCAATGAAAATAGATTTTCGTTGCTAATTTAGCAACAGTTTAATTCCATTGCTAAATTAGCAATCAAATATAATTTTGTTGCTAAATTATATTTTCAACAAAAATAGCAGTGAAGTTGTATTTTCGTTGCTAAATTAGCAATAAAAATCAAATTTCGTTACTAAATCAGAGGCATTTAAGTATTTTCATAGCTGTTAGAAATATAAAATAATGAAACTAAGAAATAAAAATTTGTGCCCTCTTCTACATCCATCTCCTTTCCCACTCCTCCCCTTACTGCGATCTCCCTCTCGCTCACCTCTCATTACCGATCTTATGTCGCCACCATCGTTCACGTATCATCCCTACCCCACAGTTCCAAAAAGATTTTTTTATAGCTCGAGACGACATTGAAATGCTTAAGTGACTTGAGAGCTTTATATCTAATGGAGGTTTGGACTCTCTTGAAATTTTGTGCTCCGTAAAAAAGGATATCTCTCAGATCATGTTCTTGTGCGTCGAGATGGATTGTTTCTGGTGTTCTATTGCCTCAAAACCTCAACATAATCTCTAGGAAATGTATTTCTTCTCTGCTTTCTCTTTTATTCTTTCTGATACACACTTCCACCGTTTAAGATCGAATCAGTAACTTTTGTGTTTACTTCCCCTTCGAGAAATACAGTAGGGAGATATAAAAATCAAAGGTTAGTTCTTTTCGGTTTAATTAAAATATGATGTTTTTGTATATTTTGTTCTCTACTTCTTTGATTTTTCCCTTTTTCTGTTCTGATTTTTTATTTTTTTTTGTAATTTGTCTATACTTCTTTTCATCACCAGCTTAACAGCTCTCCTCGAAAATACTTTCAATTTAAAGATTGAATTGGGTGTTTGATTCGTCATTTCTCATCATTTGTTCTTTAAATATTTGATAGGTCAGTAACCTATCTAGATTTTTTTGTTTATTTCATTTTTTAATTTTTTTTATTTTTTCATTGAGGATGGAAGATAACCACGATATTTGTTTTAATTTTTTGACTTAAATTCCATTTGAAAGCTTCAGATAACTCCGATATTGGTTTTACTTCTATTGAATATAAAAATGCCTATTTGGAAATTTAGAATCCTTTATGAATATAAAAATGCCTATTTGGACATCGCTAGAAATTTTGCTCTTGATTTTTATTTTGTCTCAAGGTGTCTTGTTAGAATTATTTTTTTTTTTGGTTTTAGCTATAGTTCTATTTTTTTTTGGTTAGCCTAGGTCTGTTTCTCTTTTAGTTTTTCAGTAGGCCTTGTTTTGTACTCTATTTCACTGGCTGGTTTCTTAACTTTTTTGGCTCCCAGCTTTCTTTCTAATAAAAATTCAGCCTATCAAAAATAATATTGACTATTAAACATAAATGTGAGGGCCAATGCTGCTGCCAAGGAGCTAGATCAAGAAATGGGACTCATCAGTATTTGCTGATTTTCATAGTTAGAAACATTCAGTAGTTTTAAGAATAAAAAATCAAAATTCAATAATTACAACTATATTTACTATTAATCTTTTGGTTAGTGATAACATTTGATTCAATTCCTTTGTTTCTATTGTAAAAGACTTTATATCTCGAGCATATTTCGATACGCACTTTGCCTTCTTTCTTTTTCTTAAGGTCTAAAGCAGAATTCTATCTGCTTGTTAGGAAAACTTGTTCTAATTTTTTTTTGTCTCTATTTGGTATTTGGTTTATTAACCAGTTATTAGGAACTATAATTAAGTATAAGCTAATCGTTGCATGACCTTACACTCAATATATGATAGATTTGAAGTCTATCTAAAATTAACTCCAAAATTGTTCAAATAATTTAAAGTAATATCAAATCTAACTACAATCCTTAAGTTCATAGATAGTAAGTATATATGCACTTATGTTATATTTTTTAATAGTTGAACCTCATAAAAGAAAGATTTATCAACTGTAAAGACTTGCTAATTTTGGATTTAGAGGTACTATAATTAAGTAGAAAAACTTAAGGGTATTGGCTGCATTATTGAACTATAGTTTTACTCTATAATTAGACCTTTTCATGAGTTAGGGATAGTACACTCAATAATTTTAATGCAAATTTCATTTTTATAAAATCAATAATTGATGATATGTGAAAGCTCAATAACATAGTAACATGTCTGTTAGGTAAGTATCTACATACAAGAAATAATCCATTGTAATAATACAAGAAATTTGTTATTGGTGACATTTTAGGTAAGTATCTATGCACATTACAGTTATATTGCTGTGAATTTGGTGATGATTATATGCTATGATTGCTTTAGGATATAACTACTTAGGAATAGGATTGTTGTTTTAAGTCTAAGCATATTCATTTAACCTGTATATTCTGAACTTAAAGGAATTTGATGCTAAGTTAAAGAACATCATGTCAAAATTGATCAGTAGCTTTTAATATGTTAACTTAATTATCATACATTATGAAATTTGGCCCCATCTTTTTTCATGCCTTAACATTATAAGGCATTTAGTTGGGCCTTCCGTTTGTATGCTTATAGATAGTTTCTTTAATTAACAACGTGTTTAACTTTTTAGACATTTTTTTCATATTAACTTGTTAGTTGTTGAGCCCATTTTTTTTATTGTAGTTTTGTTCTAGTTTCCATCCTTTTTATTTTATTTTTTCCTTTTTTTTTCCTATATAATAGGTTATTCTCCTATTCTTTTAGTTTGTAATATTACTTAGAATGTAATTTTTTATTACATTCTATTAGGCAAGTTATTTCAATTTTGATTTAGATGCAAATGTAGTTAGTATAGTTTAAACAATATTAAAAATTCAATTTGGTATCTATTGAACTTATTTTTTAACTTTTATTTCTTAGTTTCATAGGTTTGAATCCCTCAATGAAAAAAGGTCCGAAGTGGTGCAGAAACTATAAAGAGGAGTTTAAGAACTTGACAATGCTCTCAGAAATTGTAAAGAGGAGTTAAAGGAGTTTGAAGGCAGGATGTTAAATACCATGGGGATTTGAAGCACAAGAAGCAAAAGATTAAGAAACTCGAAGACAAATTGGAAAAGGTAGGTGAAAGATGAGTTTTTTTTTGGATGTTGTAAATAAGCATTCATCAAATGGTCTAACATTTGGCTGTTGTAACCTCACACAAAAAATAGAGAAAAGATTGTAGTTGTTGTTGTATAAATTAATACTTCTAAACTTTTTGATGGTGTAATTTAATAACTTAACCAAAATGGACTATCAAGTTTGTTTAATTCTTTACTTAAGGGTTACCGAGAGGAAGTTGATAATCTGACTAAGAGGGCCAAATTTAGTGAAAATTATTTTCTGAATATATATATCAAAAGCTTTATGAGGCACTGATCTATATCTAGCTCTTGCTTCAATTCTGTAAGTACCAGACCATTATAGTATTAATTAAATAAAAAACATCTATTTTGGTTTGTTTTCATGCAAAGTTTTTATGTTAATAATAAATCCTTTATTCTCTACTCGTGCATTTTTAGTAGCAACTACCATGTCTATGGATTCTATAATCTAATAACAAAGCAGCAACATGAAGCTTTACTTTTCCACCAAATTGAAGATTGTTGACTTGATAAGTTATGTTTTTATATTATTCCTTATTTTAGCAGTTTCTTTGTAAGTTTGCTCAATTTCTATTTCTCTCAGCTGTATTAGATGGTTAAATATGGCTGGTTTGATGCTCTATGTGAAATTGGGTGGTACCCAATATCAATCTTAATCATCTGTTTACTAGAGTATGTTTTTACCCTTTTGTAAGTAGAGACTAGCTTGGCAATTCACATAGAGGATAGCTTTGTAAGTAGAGAAAGATTACGTGATGTTTGTGATCTCAATTCATAAACTCTTGTTAAAGCATGAGATAAGAAAAGATGTTGTTGATGTACGATTATGTTTGGCACATGCTCTTGGGGAGGACATCATCATTTTCATTCCTTCAATTCATAAACTCTTGTTAAAGCATCTATTGAAGGTATGTTTACTAGAATTTTTATCCTATTTATTTTTTCTTCTTGTCTTTCTTTTTTGCTATTAATTACTCAATGCTTATTTTATCATGCCAAAAATAAATCTACCAATTGATTCACTCCATCATTTTGCTATTCTAATTATAATAATTAAAAAATTATAATATTCGTTTACGACGGATGGCACCGTCGTAAATTTTTTTATTGGTGGATAAAAATAGCAATGGGAATTAATTTTTGTTCTTAAAAATAGCAGTGAAAATTGAATTTTCGTTGCTAAATTTAGCAACAAAAATTAGTTTCCATTAGTAATTTTAACCAATTCAACGAATATTATATTTGATGGATTTTGCAACAGATTTTGTATTTCGTTGCTAAAAAATAGCAACTAACGAATTTGCAACCGAACCTTCCGTTGCTAATTTTGATTAGCAATGGAAAATAAACAATTTTCATTGCTAATTTTTATTGCTATTTGATAATTTTCTTGTAGTGTTGCATGATTTCTCTATTTATAGTATTCTAGTGGAGATAGGTTATTAGGCTTTCGAGTGCCTAGAATAGTAACCTATGGTAATGACATGACTACACTATAACAACCATACCGATTAGGTAGGTAATACCAAATTAAATACCAAATAAAATATAGAGGCCATACCTTTGGATTGATGTGACAATCTATCACATCAGTCTGATCGGATTGACTTTGGTGCTCAAATGTAGGCTTTTGTTTGAGGTGGGCTTTTGGGCCTAAAGATCCAATTACAGAACGATGTTATCATTTGTCCCCCCATAAATCAATCCAATCGACACTTAAAAACTCTGTATTTTGATTATTAAAAAGTTAAGGTTCATTTTAAATTTGAATTCCAAATTCTGAATGAACCTTGTCACTTGGATAGTCGTTAGTTGCTACAAGCAACCATTCATTTATCATGCCCTTAATAGCTCCTATTAACTCAAGACACTTCTTATTTTTCCATTAGGCACATCAAACTTGCCTGATAAGTCACCCTTTTCCCTATAAATGGGTGTAGGCGTTTTCTTTTCACACTTTTTCAAAATTCTCAAGCTTTATTCCCTTCTTTTCACTTAAATTTTGGGGCTTTGGAGTTTTTCGCGTTTCAACATTTTTTTTCAAGTCTTGGTCAATTTCATCAAGAAAGTTTTCTTTACTTGTATAAATTCCTTTAATTTTGTTTCATCTCCTTCATCTTCTGAGTTGACTTCTTCATCGTCAAAGTTAAATGTTTTTAAGACTATTCTAGAGTCTGCTACTTGGGATCAAATTAGGATCTTTTTTTTTGAAACTGTACCTTTTAAAATGGCTTCTAATAGTATCATTTCGAGTGGGAGTAGGGATGATCTGGTTATAAGGTTCCTTGAAAAGTACCGAGGGAAAGAACCCATAATCGAACATACTAAGGTTACTATTTCCATATTGAATGACCTCAAGACAAAGTATAAATTTTTGGAGAGTGTGCTGACTTTGGTTTACCCTATATCTATATCTAATTTTGATGGTCTGCTTAGGGAGAATGATAATGAATGGTTCATATGCCATCAGGGTAGTCTGAAATGCGGTTTATGATTTCTCATACCTCCTTTAGATGCTAGTATTCTTAAGGGTTATGAGGTTGCTTCTAATCAACTAAATTCGAATGGATAGAGGTCTTTTACCTGTTTTAAAATTATTTATGAGAAAATACAGGTAGTTTATTCCTTAGGGTCATTTACCCATTTCTTTTACCTTTTTAGTCATAATGATGGGAATGAGTATCACTTCTCAAGTAGGCATAAGAGAAGATTATTTACTCTTCTTACTTCTCTTAGAGGATTCAAAAGTAGATTTTTCTTAGTTAGGAAGAAGGGAGGTTTTGGAGTGAGCCTACACCAATTGGATAAACCATGTAATTTAAAGGATTTGATGGATAATTTTGATAACTTTAAGCTGGAAATTGAGGCATTAATGAAGTATATTGAGGATCACCAGGGCAAACCGATCGATTTTGATTTTTTATTAGCTTTCTTATATAGGTCAAGTTTTTTTGAGGCCGATCCCCCTATTCCCTATCGCTTTGAGATTGACGTAAGCATAATTTTCATGTGATAAAGTTTTATTTTATGATTCTCTTTCTTTTCTAATTCCTTTATCTTTTTCATATGTAGCCTTTATGGATGCTAATTTTGTAAAGAAGGTATCAGAGAACATTAAGAAGAATCTCGAGAAGAAAAAAAGAGAAAATCTACCCTGAAAGGTGATAAGTCCTCTCATCTTAAGAAATATCGTAAGGCTTTAGGGCTGGTCCTCTGAGATGAGCCTGAAGAAGTCACAAAAATTCTTCCTCTATATGAGGCTGAAAAAGTCACAGAGGCCATTGCTATCGCTTCTATCAGGGGTAACATCGAGACCCAAACTGCGCTTAAGGCTCAACCTATAATGGGTTTCATAAGGTTTTCATCTAAGCAGAATCCCTTTGAGGGGCATTCTACCATTCCCACTTCCTCACCATTACTTGGGATTGAGGCCTTAACTATGAGGGAGATCTTGTAGCACAAGTTGGGGATGAGTGTTCCATTAGAAATGCCTAAGTTCTTAATTTTATTAGTTAAGGGTTGATGTTGGAGAAAGATTTTAACGAGATAGGCCCTGTTTCTTCACCCTATAAGGAGCTGGCAGAGATTAACTTTGAAGCCATGAGAGTAAATCATTTTTATTATTACATTTTTAATGAAAAAGTTTTTCCAACAACTTACTTTCATTAGGTTATTCAAAGGGTAATGCATTTATGTATAGAGAACGTGGCTTGAATGAGGCAATTGGCAGACAAAAACAATGCCAAGCGAGAGTTAAAGGAGAAAATGGAAGCTATAAATAAAAAATTCAAGGAGAAATTACAAGCTGTCTGCTAGGAAGCTTCATCCAAGAATGCCAAACTTTATAGTCATATCGATCATCTTCAGAAAGAGATAAGCTCACTTTGCTCAGTTGTTGAAGATCTCCAAAACAAGGAAAGATATCTTTATGAGCTATATAAAAGAGAAATGGAATGGCAAAAGAATGAGTTTCCCGAGTAAGTGGGAGTCGTGCAATCTGGAATGACCACTAAGATTATTTAAGAGTGTTAGAAGCATTTTCCTTAAGGAGATTTTAGTTTCTTGACAGATCTTACTTTACTTTCACAACTTTTAATCAATAAAGAGGAATCAAAAGAAGACGAAGAGAATTAGGTTTTTCTTCTGTGTCCAAGAGAACTTTTGAATGAAATACTTCATTTTTTTATATATTTCTACTAAATGATAAACATAAAAGAAATATATGTTTGATTGGAATACTTGGTGAAATAGCTTGCACTGATCTTATGGATTGGGAATTACATTACATCATATATTTTTTGTGCACTTGCACATTCCAAGATCTAGGAATTTCAAATCCATCCCTTGACCTTAGTTTGTATGTGCTTTTACTTAGCACTTTTGCTATTTCATAAGGGCCTTCCCAGTTGGGCATGAGTTTCCCAACTCCCGCTTTTCCTATGCCAATTTTTGCTTTTCTTAAGACCAAATTTTCAACATTAAAAGTCCGAAGCCTTATCTTATTGTTATGATATCTAACCATTATTTGTTTGTAGGCTGCAATATTTGTATAGGCATCATTTCTTCTTTCTTTAATGAGATCAAGGTCTTCTCTTCTTTCTTGCTCATTCTTTTGCTTGAAAAGAGAGTTAACCTATTTGATGGAATTCTGATTTCTATTGGTAGAATCTCTTCTGATCCATATACCAAAAAAATGGTGTCTGATGTGTTCCCTTTCTTGAATAAGTCCTATAAGACCATAGGATGTTTTGCACTTCTTCAGTCCAATTTCCTTTAGCATTTCCCAATCTTTTCTGTACTCTTTCTAAGATTGTCTGGTTGGAAACTTCAATAATGCCATTGGTATGCGGATGAGTGACTAAGGTGAACTTCAAATCGATGTTCAAATTGGAGTAAAAGGACCTGAATATGGGGCTATCAAACTGCTTTTCATTGTTTGTAATGGAGACTTTTGACAAGCCATATCTGTAAATAATCTCCTTGATATAAAACCTTAGGATCTAAAAGAATCCTAAATCTCAAATCAATTAAGTTGTTCATACACTTAATATGCAGTCCAAAAGATAGATACTTTGAATCTTAATTCCAAAGGAAATTAAAACCTTAAACAGAAATAAATGATGAATAAAACTACACAAGATAATACTTGAATAATCCTAATTCTTGAAACAACATCAAAGCATAAACACTCACTTTGGAGGGAATAATTCATGCATGAATCAATGTCATTAATCAAAAATCAAAAGTCTATCATCAAGTTACAACATTACAAAGTATTTATAAGTAAAGAATTAACCTAGAGTCATTAAGATAATTGGGCTAGGTTAATTAGCCTTTAATCCTAACTAAAATAGGAAAACTAAGACAACTTAATACCAAATGAATGGGTTGCTTGGAAAGCCTAATCAATAAGCCTAAAACTAATCACACATAGTTTAAAGAAGTCTTAAATAAAACCTAAAATATAGCCCAACTTAAAAATAGGCCAATACTTAAGTATTGCACATGCTATGTAACATATGATGTGCACATTCACATGAACACATGCTTAGCACATGACTTTGCACATGTCAAAGGCATATGTTCGGCACATGACTTGCATATGTCAACTTGCTTCTTCATGGAACTTGGTCTAAGACTTCTCTTCATGGTCCACCTTGACTCCAAGCAAATGTACCATCTTCAAGCTCTATTGAATTACCCCAAGTTTGCTTTTCATAACTCCAGAGTCAACATTGTTAAGAAGGGTCTCAATTGCACCCGCAAAGAGTGTCATGCTCGCGATAAAAGACTTCTTCCTCAACAAACAATTGCATAAATACTTGCAATTTCTCTTTAATCTTCTTGGCTCTACTTATGCCTGATTATACTAATCCTTTTCTCATGCATTGCGATATAGTAAAATCAATAATTATACTATCATGTAGAAAGCGATAAAGTACATACATAAACCACATGTGTTTATGGGACATTGGTCCCAGCATATGAGGATCGAAAATAAATTGTTCAATTTTACGGCTTTGAATGAAAATATTTTTATTTATACTAAAAGAAAGGAATAAATTAATTAAATTGAATATTTATGTTAGAATAGCAAATATGCATAAATCAGGATATTTATTTAATTTGAAAACATTGGTTTTCCATACATATTTTTAGAAAATTATTTGGTGATAGGAATAATAGAATAGGATATTGGTCCATTTTATTTAATAAAACCCAATTACTTAGGTAGAAATAGTTTAATGAGATTTCCTTTAAATTTCATGCCAAAATATCCCTTTTTTACTACATTATTATAGATAAATAATAATTATATAGGCCAAAACACACAAATAATTAAAATGATTCAACAAATAAAATAAAATAATTAAATGCAAGCCTTCAAGTCTATCTTTGTCCATTCTTCCAAATAACTCCTATAGATTCTTTAGTGCCATTGTGAGCTAAAGTTAGTAAGATACAACTCTCTATGCTATTTTTCTTCTTATCTTTTATGTGTAAAAAACCTTTCTTTTCCTTGTTCTTTGTTCTAAAACTAGCATGTGTATGTGTGTTTTGAAAACCAGTCCCTCTCTCTCTCTTTCTCTCTCTCAAAACCACCTTTTTTTGATAATTGCCTTTCTTTGTTCCGAGAAAACATCCCATCCTTTAATTAATTTTTGATTAGGATCCAGCAAAATAGATTTTTTTGGCTGAAATAATCCTCCATTTCGCAGGAAAAGAATCAATGTTTTTGCTGAAAAATGCTAAGTCATAAGGAGTGACTCATCGGCACCAAGAAATGAGACCTACAAGAATTTTTTTAAAACAAAAGGAATAATCATGGGCTAGGTCCATGACTTACTGGCTAGTCACAGACTAGGAGAGGGGCATGACCAGGCTTTTCAACCTGCGAGTCAGGGTTGAGTCGCGAGCTAAGTCTGTGAGCTAGTCACAAGCTGAGCCCATGACTCTAGCTTGTTACTCACTCTTGAATGAGCCAAAAGTCATGTTTCAAAAGCCCATTTCCCACCATTTTCAAAAAAATACAAAACCAAGGCTTATAGAAGAGTATTTTTTCTATTAAAAAACTAAATGTAAACACTTTTCATGCTTGATAAAATACCCGTAGAAGATGGAAAAAGGCACTACTATTTCCTGACCATTTTGAATATAGTGATTTCATTATCAGGTAACCTTAACAGAGGGTAATCCAGTCTCAGTGACTATAGGGCCGTGACTTATGACTCACATCCATGATTCACCTTTTTAGTGTGCTTTTTAGTGAGTCACATCTGTGAGTTGAGTTTTAAGGCATGTCTCGCCTGACTCGTGACACACGCCCAACCCCCTAGTACTCATTACTTTTTTTTATTTTTTTCACTTTTTCTTTCTTTAAAAGCCTTCCACTGTCTTAATTAAGGGGGTTGGCCATTGTTCATTACAAAGGAATGTTTAGGAGGGGAAAAAAGAGAGAGAGAGAGAAAGAGGAAAAAAGAAAAAAATGGGAAAAAATAAAAAAAGGAAAAAAGGAAAAAGTTAAGGTTTTTAAGTTTTCTTTTCTTTTTTTTTTTTAATTTTCTCCTTATTTCTCAAATTTTCTCTTCAATCTTTAATAGACATGGTGAAGAATTTCTCTTATCATTACCTTGATAATAAACAATAATCTAAAGGCTCTGATACCAAATTGATAGGACATTATGAATCTAGATCTATACTTTCACTATTGAATGTTGTGGATCTGACTCCTTTTTGGATAATTTCTTTAATATTTGTTTGAATCTGGACTATTTAATATATAATAATAATTTTTAATAACTTTTATATGTTAAAAATGTGATTTTTAGTTTGTTCAACTTATTTTCTTTGCACATATTATTTAGATCTCATCTTTTAAAATGTTTTAGATATTTTTTTGTTATATTTTTGCAGGTCTAAAACTCTAATTTGGCAAGGATTTACACAGAAAGTGAGCCAACTCAGTGTGATTTTGATCTTGTGGTCATAAGTTACACCCGTATTATTTAATATTATCTTTGAATTTATTTTATATATTATGTTTATAATTTTTATGTTCATGTTTATGCTTATTTTTTGTTGATATTTATTATTATGT
Organism: Excoecaria agallocha; assembly: GCA_037975025.1. Lineage (NCBI taxonomy): Eukaryota > Viridiplantae > Streptophyta > Magnoliopsida > Malpighiales > Euphorbiaceae > Excoecaria > Excoecaria agallocha. Next base: position 93,964,815 of record CM075806.1, read on the forward strand.
GTTTATATTTATTATTATTATTATTATTATTATTATTATTATTATTATTATTATTATTATTATATGTTGATATTTGTTATTATATTATTATTACATGTTATTATTTTTTATTATAATGTTATTATATGTTGATATTTATTATTATAATATTATTATATGTTAATATTTATTATTATATTATAGTAAATTATATTATATTTTATCATATTATTATATATACATATATTTATCTAACTATTTATATTTTATTCATTTATTTACTTTATTTATTTTATTCCATTTCATGTATTTAACTTGTGTTTATGAGTGCATCTGGACAGATCTAGCACAATAGGCTTTTTAAATATTTTAGATACTTTTCTTAATATGTAATTAATTATTTTTCCTTTTTATTTTCTTTTTTATTTATCATTCTAGATCTGTACTAAAAAATGACTTTTTGATCGCTCAAAGGAAAAATCACATAAAAATATTTTTATTAAATAATTGGAATTTTTACTAACAAAACTGGACTAATGTCCTATTTAAAATCCAAAAATCACACATGTAAATAATAAGTTTTTGTAAATAATTTTGTACAACATTTAGTAATATGGAATTTTTCTAAATAAAATGGGATCACTCATCCCACTTTTAATAAAAATGCACCAAAAAGCTTTTTTTTTTTTTGTAAATATTCATGCGAGAACCAATGTTTCCATCAAATGGACAATAAATAAACCACCCGTTTTATGTATGTTTGTTGCTTAGTAAATAACTTTTTATTTTACTATTTTATATACCATGATTCACTGCTTTCCTAATTTGATTGAGTGCATATTTATTTTTATATGCATGATTATCTGTGTGAGAAATGAGGTAAAATAATTAATTTGAAAGCCCAATTATAGTTCGCTAATCAATGGTATAAATAAAAGTGAGGTTTCAAACCCTCTTTAGTTTTGGCGTCATAAGGTCGAAACACTATTTTTCAATATTCTATTGGATGACGACTCCTTTATACCTACCTTGTGGTGCCCAACATAGAAGCATACCGATCACTCAGTTTGGGAAACCCTTTTGTCTGGCCAATCCTAAAAGTAGACCCTAGTCTGGATGAAATGGTCATTATCCTATGCATGCACAAAACAAGCACGCGTATCATAATGGCAACTCCGCTCGGGGTAATGAGACTTTGCTCCGAAAGTATTTTTGATTAGTTTAATATAAATGGGCTTAAAATTAAGAAATTTTATCCTTCCTAAAAAAAATGCATTGCATTCATACTAGAGCTTTAAAATTAAGTTTGGTATCTCGATTTTAGCCCTGGTACTATCTTGAAGTAAACCTTATGTTCACTCAATGTAGGGATGTGTTAAGGAGAACCAGCAGTCCAGGTCTCTCCTAAAATATGTTGATATTTGTTATTATATTATTATTACATGTTACTATTTTTTATTATAATGTTATTATATGTTGATATTTATTATTATAATATTATTATATGTGGATGTTTATTATTATATTATAGTAAATTATATTATATTTTCTCATATTATTATACATACATATACTTATCTAACTATTTATATTTTATTCATTTATTTACTTTATTTATTTTGTTCCTTTACATGTATTTAACCTGTGTTTGTGAGTAAAGCTGGGCAGATCTAGGACAATAGGCTTTTTAGACATTTTAGACACTTTTCTTAATATGTAATTAATTATTTTTCCTTTTTATTTTCATTTTTTTATTTATTATTTTGTATCTATAATAAAAAATAAATTTTCGACCGCTAAAAAGAAAGATCACATAAAAATATTTTTATTAAATAATTGAGATTTTTACTGATAAAACTGGATCAACATCCTGTTTGAAGCTTAAAAATCACACATGTAAATAATAAGTTTTTGTAAATAATTTTGTACATAATTAAGTAATATGGGGTTTTTCTAAATAAAATAGGATCACTGATCCCACATTTTATCAAAATGCACCAAAAAGCCTTTTTTGTAAATATGCATAAGAGAACCAATTTTTATACCGAATGAACCACAAATAAACCATACATTTTATGTATATTTATTGCTTATAAAAAATATTTTATTTTACTATTTTATATACCATGATTCATTGCTTTCCTAATTTCATTGAGTACACATTTATTTTTATATGCATGATTATCCGTGTGAGAAAAGAGGTAAAATAATGAATTTAAAAGCCCAATTATAGTTCGCTAATCGAAGGTATAAATAAAAGTAAGGTTTCGAACCCTCTCTGGTTTTAGCTTCATAAGGTTGAAACACTACTTTTCAATGTTCTACTGGGTGATGACTCTTTTATACCTGCCTTATGGCCCCCAACATAGAAGCATACCGATCACTCGATTTGGAAGACCCTTTTGTTTGGCCAATCCTAAAAGTGGACCCTAGTTCGGATATAATTTTCATTATCCTAAGCATTCTAAAAAAATACAAGCATCACAGTGGCAACTTCGCCGTGGACAATGGGACTTTGCTTCGAAAGAATTTTGATTAGTTTAATATAAATAGGCTTAAAATTAAAAAATTTTATCCTTCTCTAAAAAATACAATGCATTCATACTAGATCTTTTAAATTAAGTTTGGCATCCTGATTTTAGCTCTGGTGCTATCCTGAAGCATGCCTTACATTCACTCAATGTAGGGGTGTGTAAAGGAGAATCGCCAGTCCAAGTCTCTCTTAAAATATGTTGATATTTGTTATTATTTTATATTTATTACATGTTATTATTTTTTATTATAATGCTATTATATGTTGATATTTATTATTATAATATTATTATATGTTGATATTTGTTATTATATTATTATTATATTATAGTAAATTATAATATATTTTATCATATTATTATATATACATATATTTATCTAACTATTTATATTTTATTCATTTATTTACTTTATTTATTTTGTTCCATTTCATGTATTTAACTTGTGTTTGTGAGTGCAGCTGGGCAAATCTAGCACAATAAGCTTTTTAGACATTTTAAATACTTTTATTAATATGTAATTAATTATTTTTCCTTTTGAATTTCTTTTTTATTTATTATTTTGGATCTGTAATAAAAAAATGAATTTTTGACCACTAAAAGGAAAAATCACATAAAAATATTTTTATTAAATAATTGGGATTTTTACTAATGAAACTCGATCAATATTCAATTTGAAGCCCAAAAATCACACATGTAAATAATAAGTTTTTGTAAATAATTTTTTACATAATTAAGTAATATGGGGTTTTTCTAAATAAAATGGGATCACTCATCCCATATTTAATCAAAATGCACCAAAAACCATTTTTTTTTTGTAAATATACATGCGAAAACCAATGTTTCCATCAAATGGACCTTAAATAAATCACCCGTTTTATGTATATTTATTGCTTAGTAAATAATATTTAATTTTACTCTTTTATATACCATGATTCATTGCTTTCCTAATTTGATTGAGTGCATATTTATTTTTATATGCATGATTATCTGTGTGAGAAGAGAGGTATAATAATTAATTTGAAAGCCCAATTATAGTTCACCAATCAAAGGTATAAATAAAAGCAAGGTTCCAAACCCTATCTGGTTTTGGCCTCATAAGGTCGAAATACTATTTTTCAATGTACTATTTGATGATGACTCATTTATAACTACCCTATGGTGCCCAATATAGATACATATTGATCACTTGATTTGGGAGCCCCTTTTATCTGGCCAATTCTAAAAGTGGACCCTAGTCTGGATAAAATGTTCATTATCCTATATATATGTTCTTAAAAAAATATGCATATCATAGTGGCAACTCTATTGGGGACAATGAGACTTTGCTCTGAAAGTACTTTTGATTAGTTTAATATAAATGGGCTTAAAATTAAGAAATTTTTTCCATCTTCAAAAAGATGCATTACATTAATACTAGAGCTTAAAAATTAAGTTTGGCATTTCGATTTTATCCCTAGTGCTATCATGAAGCACGCCTTATGTTCACTCAATGTAGGAATGTATTTTTAAGAACCACCAGCTCAAGTCTCATACCAATTGGTATATAAAATGGTGAACTATCGATTATTATACTCGGTACAAGTTAGATCCACTGGCAGGAACCATGCTTGGTGTGATGAGCATCGATGCCACCCCTTTTTTTTGATTAGGTTCTCGAAGGCCCACTTTAAGGGTCCAAGACTAGAGAAGGTTCACTTCAAATCATAAATTGGCCACTTCACCATGAAAAGGGATCGAGTCCAATTTATAGTTAGTAGTCAACTCACGAAGGCATTTACTAATGAGCCTAAAAAGGTAGGTGTCATAGAGTCGTGACGTGATAGAATGTTGGAAAATGAATCTTGTCCTTTTGATGCCTAAATAGAGATTGGTGTTTGGGATATCACTCTTATTGGGCATCTTGGTTAAGTGTTATTTTACAAGTGAGTTTCAAAATTAATCCACTCTCTTATTTCACACGATGCAAGCGATAGAATTTAAATAAACATCCCAATCATAGTAAAGAAAGTAGTAAATAAAAAAACTTAAAATAAAGTCATACTTAAAGTATTACATAAGCAAATCATCCAACAAGTAAAAAAAATCAGGCCATTTATTTAGGCGAGGAACATTGGTTCCCTTATGCATATTTATAGAAATCTCTTTTTATCTCATTCACGCTTTTAGTCTTATTTAACTGATTGTCTATCATTTTTTATCCTTTCTCTTAACTACCTTTGGACAACTAATTTGAAACCAACTCAGAACTATCCTTTGAACCAAATTTCAAACTTGAACTTGACCTTAATAGCTTGATTAGGGATCTTTGGACTAAACAATTGTCTGACCCTTTTGACCACCTAGATGAGTCCATAATGGCTGTAAGAGTCAAATGTTAGGAGTGATGAGTGGTGAATGATGTATGAATATGGTATATATATGATGCATGAATGCAATGCATGATTTCGTTAGGCATCAATCACAATCACACATAAGCATAGACAAAAGCCTTCCAACCTTATTACTCCCATATAGGAGAACGTGTGATCTCTTTCCGAGGTAGGCTTAGCTTATGGGTCAACAGGGTACCCAATGGACGTGCATGGTAGACAAAAAAACCCAGCAACATAACCTCTCTAATTGAAATCGCAGGCATATAAATTTTGATTGTTATATATTTTAACTAACTCACATAGATTGGGTTAGGCCTGCCGAAGCACGACAATCTTTAACTAGTACCCTCCTAATTTATTTAAGTTTGGGCAATACATAAAGGTCCATATAGCATGCAAACATTATTATGGTTATAAAACCTAAAGGAAGTTGCTATTATCATTACATGGGCTTGAGTCAAAAGTGATGAAATTTTAGAGCTATCTAAGCATGATCCCTACCAATAGGTCCGGTTCATCATGAGTATAATGATCGATAGGTCACTATTTTATATACCATTTGGTACTAAACTTGGGTTGGTGGGTCTCCTTGACACCTCTCTATATTATGTGAATGTAGGATGTGCTTTAGGATAACACCAAGGCTAAAAAGGGATGCCTAATTTAATTTTAAGGCTCTAAGATGTAAAAAACTTAACCAAGATGCTTTTAAGAGTAAGGTCTCTTTAGTGCCCAGTGGAGTTTCCACTATGATGCAAGCCGGTGCCACCCCTTATTTCCAGTTAGGTTCTTAGAGGCTCGCTTTTAGGGTCTAAGATCGGAGAAGGTTAACTTTGAATCATGAATTGGCCATTTCGCTATGAAAAGGGATCGATCCAAATTTATATTTAGTAGTCAACCCATGAAGGCATCTACTAATGGGTCCAAAAAGGTAGGTGTCATGGAATCACCACCCAATAAAACGTCGGGAAATGAATCTTGACCTTTTGATGCCTAGATAGAGATTGGTGTTCGGGATATCACTTTTATTAGGCAATTTGGTTAGGTATTTTTTTACAAGTGAGTTTCAAAATTAATCCACTCTCCTCTCTCACACGATGCAAGTGATAGAATTTAAATAAACATCCCAATCATAACATAAAAAGCAGTAAATAAAAAACTTAAAATAAATTCCTTAAATTATTACATAAGCAAATTGTCCAGCAAGAAAAATAAATTACATATATAAATTGAGACATTCATTTGGTTAAGGAACATTTATTCCCTCATACATATTTATAGAATTCTCTTTTTATCTCTTTTGTTTGGCTTTGGATGGAAAATTGGACATTGGTCCACGTTTTGAAGGATAAATCGAATTTATTAGATATAAATCATTTTAAATGCCTTTAATCGTGCAAAAAAAATCCTTTTTTACTACCTATTATATCCTTAAAATGAAAATACAGCCAAAATACCAAATAAAGTAAACAACATAAGAATAATTAAAATAACCAAAATAATTCAAATAATAAAATAAAATAAATGGTAAAGAGATGACTAAATGAGGTAACCAGGGATGAATGGAGACCATCAGTTTGATAGGGTATGAGTCTTTATACAAGATGCCTCATAAAAATCCTCCCAAGATAAAAAATACATACTCACATAAAACACCACAAAAAAATAAATTAGTACCATGATAATACAACAAAAATACAGCAAAAGAAATAATAAATTTATATATTTAGTATAAAATACAATTACATACATAATTGAATAATGTAGAATAATACGTTAATATCATAGGAATCAAATATATGACATAAATACAAAAAATACAAAAATATATGATACAAGATGCTTAAAAGTCATCAACGGACACCCTAAAAAAGTGAGGGACACCCACAGCTAAGGCAAAGGATGGGATGAGAGGAAGGTCCACGATGTCCAAGGGCATCTTTCGGGCCTTTTTCCCGTCTGTCACCATTGGAAAGAACATAATACAGGAACATCATGTAAAAATACATCTTAGCTCTAAATATGTGAAAACAATCCTCAAAATCATGCCAAACAATATTCTAACATCAAATCATGCACAAAATACAATAAAAACATATTAAAATATAAAATTATAAAATTATAGAAAAACTCAATACTACAAAAATGGAGGAATCTTAATTCTAGTCATACCGTTATATGCCCTCTGATCCAAATTTCTATCTCAATAAAATTTAAGCATGTTACTCATATAAACACAACATTTAAATATATATAATTGCAACAAATAATCATATAATCATGCATGGAAATTTTAGAGAAAGAAAGAAAATAAAGATAGCGAGAGCCTAGAATATTATCCTCGGAAGATATTTTGACTCTGAAATTCTTGTAGTCCAGATCTCCACTCTGGTTCATGCTTTTTATTTTCAAACAAATGAATAAAATTCATATGTATTTATGTCTTTGGATCAAAGAAATTTTTAGAGAATAAAAAACTTTAAAGAGAGAAAGAAATTGATTTTTTCTTCCCTAAAGCTTTTTTCTCTATAAAAAAAATTATTCCTCCTCTTTTCAAATCCTAGAATTTTAGGTTTTATCCTTAGTTTAGAGTTAGAGTTAGATTCCAACTCTAACTTCCCAAATCTAGAGAAAAATCCCCCCTAAATTCATATTAAATCCCTTTTTAATCTTTATCTCTTTTTTTGAATTCTAGAAATGTGGAAATTTTAGAAAAGGAGCCATGAATAGGCTCCTCTTATTAAGAGGTGGCCATCCCTCAAGAAAAATTCATAAATTCCCTAAATACCCTTAATATGGCTTGTACATGAGAGAGGGAGCCATAAATGGGTGCCTTTCAAATGACAAATGGGCGTTTAACACCTTTAAAGGCCCAAATTAAGGTTTTTATGCATCTTTGGTTAAAAATCTTGAAAATACTTGAAAAACCATAAAACTCATTGAGAAAGTGTGAGAAATTCACAATCAGAGCTTCGATATCCGAGTTTGTTGTCAGTAATATACTATTTCCTCATCATCAGGTAACCTTGATCTAGGCTACCTCGGATCATGATGCCTATAGCTGCCTTCAATTTTTGGAAGCTAGTGCACTAGTGCCAAAGTGAGCTAAAATTTAGAGTAAGAGTGAAAAAATGAGTACTTAAGGCAACAAATCTCTTAGTTAATTAAAATAGGTAGCTTCCAAGGTAGTAAGTCTTTTAGCTGGGTGTTATCATCAGCTTGTCGATGTGTTAGCCCTAGTTTGGCTAGTTAACATTAGTTTAGAAATGTGTTAACCTTGGTTCAGGTAGTTAACATCAATTTGTCGATGTGTTAACCTTAGATTGATTATCTGCATAGCATTAAGGCATGCAAAATTGGGATAAGTTGATTAAATCTTATTAGCACCTTGGTTCAGGTAGTTAACATCAAGTTGTCGATGTGTTAACCCTAGATTGATTATCTGCATAGCATTAAGGCATGCAGAATTGGGATAAGTTGATTAAATCTTATTAGCACCTGAGGCATGCAAAATTCTATTATTTGAGTGCATCTAATTAATGTCTAGGGTATGCAGAATTAAGATGACTTAATTGTATCCGATTAGCACTTGGTATATGCAGAATCGAGTTATTGGAATGCATTTGATTAGCATTTGGGGCATGAAAAATCGAGATGACTTGATTAAATATGATTGTTTGTCCTGTAAAATCAAATAAGATTTTAGTATGATTTGATTAATGTCAACTATAGATTGACCTTCATGTCAGTTGATTCTTTTGGAGGGCATGTTATCCTTTCTTGAAGCAACATTCCACTATGGAAATTTTTGGCAAATATACATCTGTGAGTAACTAAGATGTGGGCAGGTTTGCCCCCTTAGGACAATATTCCTTTTGAGGAATTTCTAGCAAATATGCATCTTTAAGGAGTCATTGAGATGCTAGAAAGCTTTGCCTCCTTGAGAAAATGTTCCATCTTAGGAATTTTTGGTAGACATACATATGTGAGGACTTATTGAGATGTTGAAATGATTTGCCCCCTTGAGAAAATATTTATGAGGAGTTACTGAGATGTTGGAATGGTTACTATGACCGTGGCTAGGTTCTGTACACTTCTCAATGACTATGTCAACACTCTGTAAATTAGTGCCAATGTAAGGAAAACCATCACCATCATGGTTGTCCACACTTCTAGTTTCTTCCTGTACCTTTCATTGAATTTATATTATCATCAGGCTTTTGTCTCTTGTCAAATAGTTCCTTATTATCAACATCAATCTTGTGAATTTTCATATGTCTTGATAGAATTATCCCTATGCCTTTTAGAGGATGTGTTTCACTGCCCAAATGAACATTGGCTGCTAAAATGGCATTCTAACCATTATATAGTAATGGCTTTGATAGTATTCCATTCTGATCCTGTGATGGTCCATGCTTTGTAAGGTGACCAGTGGTGGAGGGTTTATGAGATGGCCCTATCCCACTTAGATTTAATGGTGAAGACATGTACAATTCACCATGAATGCATTCCTTCAAGTAAAATAAGTGTAAGACCTTTCAAAATTTAAAAATATCCACCCTTCTTTTTGTTGTGTATCTCTTTTACTTTAACCTATTTGGGAAACTTTTTATGATTAGCATGGGCCTCTTAGTCCATTCTTTAGTTGTGGTGGTGGATATACATCCCTTGGTGGGATTTTGAGGTACCTATTATGAAAAAGATTTGGTGTTAGTGCTCTTTTTATGGAGTTTATTATTTTATTTTGCTTGTGTTTCTTTTTTCTCCTCATATCCATTATTACTTTCGTCTTGATATGGTAGATTTATTACAGGTCTTAATATTAATTGGCATTCTTTCTTTTTTCTTCTCTTCTTTTTCTCTTATTTTTTACAAGCATAATAAGAATGATAAGTATGAATAAAAATAAATACAATATGAGATAATTATATAAATTAAATATGAGTTTTATTTTTATGTACATCCAAAATGTTAAAATAAAATTTTAAAACTCCCTAAATACAGAATAATAACACTACTGTGAGGGCCTTAGACCTCTACAATAGGATAACCTAGGAGGAGGTCTAAATGCTGAAAGCTTGGATGGTCTGGCTGGTGTTATGGCCTATGGTGTTGCTGGTAGCTGATCATCATCTAACCGAACTTGAAGTGGAACCCAGGCAATGCTGCTATTAAAGGCTTTAGAACTTGTGTTATCACCTCAGACCCCTATTCTACCTTAGTAATAGCTCTAGAGTACTACTCAAGATATCACATCAAGTCATTCCTCAGATATTCGATATATCTTCTTAACTCCTATTCTATCTCCACTAAGGCCTATCTGCCTCTAAGGACCTCTCCTTCAATATGAGCACCCCACTCCCCAATCTAAGTGAATGACTCATTAACTACCTATAAAGTCACCTCAAACCTCTAACATGTAGTTGCTAACTCAGCTTTAACACTCTGCACCTTCATTTGCAAGGTATATATAGTCACTGGTAATGTTTAAGGAGATTGCATTATTATAAGTTTCCTCTGTAGTCTCTGGTCCTATTGCTTGGTATCCTTTTCCAATGCTAATAGCCTTCTAGAGATGTCATCAGATAGAGGAACTGGAGATAGATGTAGTGGCAATACGGATGGAGATGCCTCTAAATGTGCTGGTGATGGTGGAGGGTTTATAGATATAGAGGCTTTGAGAGGCCCATAAGGAGAGAACCTCCCTATCCTTCTATCAGAAGATCGCTGGTGCTTGATGGGTGATCTAAAATGCACTGATGGCTGTGGTGATCTATTTAGAAGGTCTTGTAGATCTATCTATATATCGAACTCATAGTTTGAACCTACCCTTATAGCTCTTATGGATTATATGCCTGCTCTGCTTGATCCTCCATCTGTGGTAGCTGTACTGGGGGTGCCTATGGAGCTTCTGGTGCCTCCCATGGTGGCTGGCCCTACTCACCTCCTTCTATGGGTTTGTCTTGCACTATAGGGTCCAGATCGCATATCTGCCTAGTCTTAGAGATGGTTAGCAATTTGTACTCCCCCTTTCGCTCCTCAACAGTCTCTACCATCTTTATGGTGAGTGTCGACTCCAGGTCGATGTGTATGCCTTTAGAAACTAAATTGTCGAACTTATTCTCATCTACCGCTAATGATAATAGTAGTTGAGTGATAATGCCTCCCATACAGATTTGTGTAGTCTACTGTGTGGATACCTTGACCAGTGATGCAATGATCTTATAAGCAATATCCACTCATCTACCTATCAATATACTCCTGAGGCTGGTGATGTCAGCATAGTTCACTGACCTTAGGCTCCCTATACATCCCAAGTATAAGGCGAATAAGACTCTCTGAATGTATCTATAGACTTGGGTGGCTAGTATAGTACTCTTCGCAGTATCTAATTGGTATATGGCCTTCATTAGTGCCACTGCTCTCCATCTGTCTTGGTCCATAAGCCTAGAGGGTGTGACCACATTTAGTTAAACTGGTAGACCTATAGCCCAAGTGAATTTATGGCATGTGATACTGTAATGCCAACCTCGTGCCCAAAACTGGATCACCCCTTCCTCTGTGTTTGACTTTGAATAGCCACCATACTGCAATATGGCTAGTATCTTACGAGTGACATTAAGCTATGTCCTAAAAGTGGGTGCAAAGAACTCTATCCATCCTGCTATGGCTAGAAGTCATTCATCCGCCTCTATTAGCCTAATGTCCTGTAAGCACTGTCTGGACATAAATATAGTCGACCTAAACTACACTCGTAGTAAAGCTCGATATCTGGCAACTTGCTCAGGTGTTATATAGGCTGGTGTAGGCTGAGGTAGGTTCATGCATGCGCTTTATGAGTTATTTTGCAAAAAAAAGCGTTATAAGTTAATTTTTATAACTAACTTGGGTCATGAGCAATCTATATATTAAAGTTTGTCAAAATTTTGTTCACATTTCAACTTAAATAATGACTACAAACCTATATGGAAATACGTGTAGAGTGTCACAATATGATATACAGTATCCTAGACCCATTATCGGATATCTAGCGAGCATTAATGTCAAATAAGGCATAATACATATTTCACATTTTACAAAAATTTTTAATGAATTTTAGTAGCATTCTTGCTAGGAATTTGACTGCCTCCTGTATATAAAGATAATTTAAATAATACAGAGGCCATCATGGCCACCAAGCAACACAGTCTAAGCTTTTAGCAAAGGAAATTAGCTTGTATGGAATTATATGGTGTAATTGCAACTCTTACTACAACATATTTTTAAAGGCACAAATGAATAGAAGATATCTATATTATTTGCCAAAAAGAAGAGTTACAGATTTACATGCTCATATGCAAGATTCTCTCTTATGTACAATGTCATGGGAAAAGGTTTTGTAATTCAAGCTACATAACTTAAACTACAAGGCAACATTTGTTTCTAACTTACAAGAATGGGTGCTCGCATCCATCATGCCTAGTACTAAAGGCTTAGAATGATGCTAACATCCTAAATTATATTTAAACTAAAGGAATAAATAAATAAAATGATAAAATAACTTAAATAATACTTGAAATATGAACGAAAATGAAAGAGAAAGCAAAAAAAATGTAGAAAAAGATTGCTCCCTAAAGTGTATAGCACTCCAAAGAGATTTTAGGTGTACATGGCCACAAATGGAAGAGAAAGAGTTAAAAATTGAGAAAGAGAAAGCTTTGATTGGAAAAGTGGCAGTTATCAAAAATGAAGATGAAAGGAAGAGAAAAGGACATTTTATTCAAATTTTCAAGCGAGGGATGAGAGTCTCATCCTTTGCTAGCAATGGACAGGTATCCAAGATGTGCCATCCCTTATGGCTTTTTTACTATTTTACCCCTTTTCTTTCTATTTTCAATTTTTATTTTTTATTTCGAATTTTTATTTACACTATTCAGTTAAAAAACACCTTATTCTTCTTTTGTTTTGCTTTTACCACTCTATTTATATTATATAAATCATTTTTAGGCATTAATTATTTATTTACACACATTACTTAACTTAATTACATGTATTTACTGAAAACAAAGAATACTCCCTAAAATCTATTGTATTTCTGGAATTCCTTGGCTTTATATGTCCAAGATCCTCCAAAATTATTTATTTTGTTTTGAAAACCTTTGAATTCCCTACAAAATGAAATCAAAAGAGAATGCAACACTACATACATGTAATGCATGGGATATGCAGAAGAGAATGCATTTTTAGCTTTCTAAAGGTGATAAATGGGCTATCCGTGGCTTGCTCTTCGAGGGATGGCTGTCTGTCATCACTTTCTATAAATAGTGCCAAAAAATTTCTTGGTCTTTATACCTTTGACTTCTTTTCTTCTCTAAGGAATCTTTTGCCTGGTATTTTCCTTTCTTTCTTTTTTTTCTTTTTTTTCTTTTCTTGCCATTTTCATTTTAGTCATTTATTTTTCTTTGCTATATTTACACTTAGGCTGCTTGAAAATTTCCATTATCATGACTTTCAAACTTGAAAAATTGCACCAACTATTGGATAACCCAAAAACTAGGAAGGACCCTCCTTAGCTCCATATTTAAGTCTAAGGTTTATAAGAAGGACATCTTTAGATATGAACCTATTACTTGCCGTTACTCAATATTAGGACCTGAGGTTCCATACGTTTAGATTTACTCACCGGGAGTTATGTCCTTTACCAAAGGTGTTTGTTACAATAGTTAACGTTAGATTTGAGCCTAGTACTTGGCCATGCCTACCTTCTATGGCTTGTAGATACCCTAAAGATATAGCCTGCGCTCTCAACATCCTTCTTTCTGAGGCTAGAGGTTTGGTCCCCTATGGGAAGACATTCTCACTAGAGCCTTTGATCGACGTGCTGATAGATTTTGATGATGTGCCCACTTTTCATTTCAGTGTGGTACTGCTTTGTTGCTTTGCTCGGTATTTGTTGATGCACACCAACAATTGCATGACTAGAGACTATAAGTTATTTAATGTTATGGATGATGTGTTACGGGGATGCAACCCATATCCCCTTGTTTTGGAAGAGACTATTATTTGTTTGGACATTTTTCATCATGATCGTGACTCTAGATTCACTGGCAATCCCATGCTATTTTAGGTATGTCTTTGGTTTTAAAGGTAGCAAGCCCTTTATGGGTTTTCATACTAACTTTTTTTATTGAAAATTGTGTCCTTGCGAATTTTCACATATTTCTTTACCTTATTTTTATCTGAAATGAATCCAACTCATCTCAATGGCTTTATTTTTCAAGTGTGGCTTCGTGAGAAGTTGAAGCCATTATAGAAGCTTTTTTCTCAAGTTAGAGCTACAGGCACTTATCTTATAAGATGAATCATACTCAGGCATCTGCAATGCGGAGTTGACTGGCTAGGTTATTTGATAGATGATGACATTATGTTTAGGTATACTTAGCTACCTATCACATCTATGGTTTGGGATGGACCATATGGATGTGTCCCTTTGTGTGGGCTGCATCATGTTACTTTTTATGTCATTGTTTGGTGCGTTCGATAGTTTAGGGAGCATGAGGAAATTTTTAGTTACTGATTGGGATTTTAAGGTGGCAAACATCTCTATGCTTTTCTTTTAGAATACTATCAGAAGATTTAGACCCGACTCCCTATGAGAACTACCATCCTTAATATTGGTGCTTACAACTTCACTACTTTCTCGTCTTATAAGTAGTGGGTCACTAGTCCAGAAGTTGATAATAAGCTATCTCATCTTAGGTACCTGGAAGGAGAGAGAGATGTGATATAGATAGACTAGATTAGATACTATTACGGATTATATTTTGTTTGATTTTATTGAACTTTTAGAACCTGAACATGTGAAAAGAATATGCTACTTTTTGAATATTTTAATGATGCTATAAATATAGGCATGACATTTCCTTTTGATTTCAACACGTATGATCAGCATTTGATATTACCCCAATTAACCTTATTATTTAATCTCGAGTGAAATTTTACAGGAATCATAACTCTTATCATCAATCAGCCTGATCGATGTCTAGCAAGTGTACTAGATCAGCGAGTAATACAAGGAAATATAGTTATTAAACCTCAATTTCGAACCCAAGGAAAACTTATGTTTGTATAAAAGTTTTGAATTTTAGAATTTGTGTGTAAAAGAAAGAAGAAAAATCCCAAAGTTTGTAATGATGAAAGTTTAAACCAAAAAAAAATGAAAATAATAAACTAAAGCAATGAAAAGATCTTAAAACAATTAAACTAGACTTAAATAAAAGCAAGTAATTAAATAGGGTAAAAATCAATATTAAAAATAACTTTCACTAAAGGACTATCCACCTTAACCTTATACTGTAATGACTTAAGTTTAATAGGAATACTAGTGATTATGGAAAAACTAGATAAAATAAAGCCTGATACCTTGAATCAAGAATATCTTTCTTAAGTATTGAATCCCCATTTTAAGAAAAATTTAACACTTAGTATAAAAATCCAATTTAGATTCCTAAACATTCATTGAACTCTTTTGCAAGTAAATTCAACTCTAATTTATTCTTAATTCCTCCTATCTAAGTATTAACCAATATTATCAACACATAAGTACCTCAAAATCAGAAAATAATCATGCATAGACAGTAAAGAGTTAATCCAAGAACATGCAAATCTTTAACTACGTTTAAACAAATTTTTAGTTATTGAATCAATAAACCAATAATTAGTCTTACACAATCAAAGATAAGAATATGCTTAAAACTAAAAAATAATCAACTAACATTTGAATTTAAAGCTCAACTTAAGTCATAACAATAAAAAGTTAAAGATTCAAATATCCTTTATAAAAAGTAAAGAAAACTACTCACTATTCATGCTGAAAATTAAAGAAAAACTAATAAGAAGAATAAAAAAACATAGAGTTACAGAAACTCCTTAATTAACTTGCACAGAAAAACCAAAGAATGCCTCTTGCTCCTTGTTTTTTTTTTCTTCACAAACTAAAGGAAAATTATCGTAAAACTAAACTAAACTAAACTATGTTTAAGTACTTAATTCTTTGATGATCTCTGTTCTGGTGTTTCTTCCCTCTACTTATAGATGAAAACTATTACCCAAAGAAGAAGTTTAGCCTTTTGTTGCTTCCAAATTAGAATCGAAATAGAATTCTAGCTTAATAGGAGGTTACGTCAAAAACTATGTCTTCTGCATGGCCAAGCAACTGAAGAAGAAAAATTGTGCACTACCGTGCATGAAAGGGAAAAGAGTGATGCACGGCCAAGCAAGGATTTAGGAATGGTGATGCATGACCAAGTGCAGAGATAATAGCAATGCATGGCCAAGCATAGTTCAATAAAGGATTGTGCACCCCCAAGCACAAACCTTCTGTACTTAAGCAATTTTCCATCGTTTGGTATCGTTTCACAAGATCTTCATACTCGACCGCTTGAATTCCTTGCTTGGCCAAGTGAAGGATCTCTAGACTAATTTTCATAACTTGTCTACCACTTTTTCCAAAATTATAAAATTGGCCAAAAACTTTTCTTTTTTTTTTTTCAATTTAGTCCTTTTATTCTAAGTTGATCCTGAAAAATACCAAAACTTAAAATTAAGCCTTAAAACACAAATTTAACTAATTAAACTATAATTTAGCTAAATTAACACTAAACTAACTAAATTAAATACCTAAAATTACACTAAAAACATCATTTAATTCATAATTATCAAATACCCCACACTTAGACTTTGCTCGCCCCCGAGCAAATTAGAACAATCGAATACCTCAAAATACAAAAAATCAAATAAAGAATCATGTATTTCAAAACCAGGCTTAGCAATTAATAAGAGCACTTAATAAAATTTCAACTAGAATAAATTCAAACAAGATAATACGAGTTAGTTTCCTTGTGTGTGTGTAAGATCAAAATATTTTAAGCATTTTTAAAAAAAAATTAAAACCCCAATGCAAATTCATAGCCAAGCTTAGAATGATTGTACACCTAAGTGTACAGATGGTTTCACACTTGAAACTCTAGAAACACCATAAGCCTCTCATTTAGCATCGGAACCCGAAGGTCATCTCTGTTAAACAACTCAAAAATAAAGCTTAGAATCACTTAGGTCTTTCAAAGGTTGTAATAGGGTCAATGTATTAGTTATCAAAGAATGGATGAAAGATAAAAAAAAAGAATGGCCACTCTAAGATAAAATAGCCTATCGTTTCAAAATTTCAAACTACTAAGCACAAACCCCTTTTTCCATGCTTGCTTGCTAAATTTTATACACATTTTAAGCACTTTGAGAGAAAACATCAAATGTTAACTCTCTTAATTTCTCAATTCATCCCTTTTTAGAAGTCACAATTGATTTCCCTTATAAATACCCCACACTGAAAATTTTGCCATATATGCTAGTTTTATTTCAATATTTCTTTCTTTCTCTTTTTTTTTTCACACTAGCATTATTATTGGCAATACAATAATAACATGGGTAATCACAAGGTAACATTTCAATATTTTACTTGACTTCATTTAAAGCCTTTAACAATAAAATAAAAAATGTCTTACTATAACTATTAAGATACCCAATTCTTATTAATCCATCCAATCCTAGAGTGGACAATTCTAGAAGGGAAGATAAAAGCTTTTTAGGCTATATGGTTAATAAATGAGTGTAACAAGAATATGGCATGCATTAAGCATATCCCATTCGACTCAAAATGGCTAACAAGGGATAAAAAATATATAAGGTAGGAAAACAAGTCAAGATATGGCTCAACAAGAAAAGTGTTGCCTAAATCACTTTCTAGCTTGTTTTCAGTTGCTGTTATACTTTGAAGGATGATGAGGAAGGTGTTAGATTTTAACGGTTACATGCATCACATACATGAGCGGAATTTTAAAATTTTTTAACCATAAGATCTGATCTTGCCATGAATACACAATATAACTATATGAGAATAAGAAAAATCACCTTTGATTTTTGTTGAACAGTTGATTTTACTTCGTACCGGGTTGTCGCAAACCACAGTGTCCAAAATCGAACACCTCCAATGAGTAATCCACACAAGAAAAGGGTAAATTGAACCAACAAATTGGTGTTCAACTAGGGCTGGCCGAAATCCAAGAGGCTAGCAATGGAAGTGGCGCAAAAAGGGAGAGAGAATAAAGAAAAAGACTTTCCTTTTGTTTTAATCACTTAACCCTAATTCTCATTAGTTGGCCTTTTATAGTTAGGTTAAAATTCCAACTCCTTAATGAGATTGGGCTCTTTAAAATTGTTGGAGAATTATTAATTGGGCCTCTGGAATTTATTATAATCATTTGGGCTTAATTAAATCTAAATTAAATCTTTTCATAAAAGACCATGCACAAAATCCACAAACTAGGCCTTTTGTGCATCTAATTGGATTTAAATACCCAAATGGATTCCAAATCCAACCAAATTAAATATGTCAGTTCCATAACACTTATGTAACATATATAAATTAATTTGGTCCAAGAAAAAGCCCTCTAAGCCCTTTTGTATGGAGTTGGCGTGTAGCCCTCTTCTAGAGGGCTTCCTCTAACTTCTTCATTCCTTTGGCCCTTTATAATTTCTCCAATGGTCCTATTAATTATTATATCAGTCCTATAACACTTATAGTAGTCTTATAACACTTATAAGACAATAATAATTAATCATGAAATACATTATTTCATTTAGGTCCAATTTACAGAACATTTCTCAAAAGTTCCGCGGACAATTTTATTTGATCATAATTAATTAAACTCTTTAATTAATTATTATCATATTCTCCTCTCTACCTTTATAATAATATCAAATATTATTATCCCTGTCATTTTACCATTTTACCCTTTTTTCTATATGTGTGTGACCTATTGGGTTCCTGTCCATGTTGGCAGTATAATATGTAATTATGAGTTCTATTCAAAACTCACATGATTTAAACTCCTTTAAATCATTTTATCAATCTCTATTGATATTTTGATACATTATTATACAAGTCATGATTGGCCTCTAGATAGGCATCATGACTACCCAAATATCAGGAAAGTCATGTGGTTTGACTGTACCCTTCCATAGAAACAGTTACCGTGCAATTACTCCTTTCACCACTCTTATCTCAATTAGATTCTGAGTATGGATTTCTGTCAACTCATATAAATCTAATTATGTATGTTCTATTAATTTAACCATTGTTCCTAAAATGCCCTTCATGGATCTCCATCCATCTCGGCATATTACTCTGGCCAGAGATTCTCTGAACAAGGCAATTATAGAATTATGTGAGATAACTTCCCTTGTTAAATCTGGGATGGTGAATCCTTTGTCAATCACTCAACTCTCTTCAAGTAGGTCATGATATACCAAATCTCCTAACTATGTTCACTCCCAGTTGGAAGTAATCAGTTATGGAGTCAAAGTATACCACTTGCTACTTAAGATAACTTTGGTGATCTCAAGTCTAAGGATACTTGCACAACCGCTATGAAGAGATTCCTCACTGACATAGATTTAATATCCATGTGAGGATTCTCTATGCAGGTCTCCAATGAACTTGTTCTTCTAACAAGCATCCACATGTAAGCTTTGATTATCTTTCATAATCACAGTTATGAGAACCACTGCTTGAACCATTCAAGAAGCATAACATGTGCTAGTCTGTCCGAATTAACAATGTCCTATCTTATTAATTCTATGACTAGGGATATTTAGATATTAAGACATTTTCACGCAATAGACATCTCACATCATGAACACCTTCATGATTGCCTTTGCACTGTGTTTATAATATCTAGGACTTCATTTATTAATTTAAGATTTACAAACTCATGTATTCAAACATAGCATTAATAAATGAATGATGCCTTTTATTAAGAATATAAACTTCATACATATGAAAAACATCCCTATTACATGGGCTCTAGGGCATACTCTCTAACAGAAGGTTCTAGTGCTCTAAAGTTCATTCTCAACTATTTCAATGTACTATTTTTCTTAAGTTTCAAAAACTGGTCTTAAGTGCTAAAAAAAATAGAAACTAACAAATATAAGTCTAATTGAATGTTGAACTAGCTGGAGATTTATCAAACAACATTCTTGTTCTACTGCTAAGCCAAGATTCTAACTTATGCACATTCTAAATTCAAGTTTAAAATTTTGAGGAAAACTAGGGTAAACCAAGTTTTATAGTAAACTAAGTGACAATCTTGAGCTGAATTTTGTTTCTAACAAGAATTGAAAAAGTGAAAAAACTAACATTGTCATTAAACTAAGAGTTAAAGGTTAGTACAGTAATATCCTAAGAACATCAAACTAAAAGCAACTAAAAAAACAACAAAATAAACAAAAGTAGATTTATGAACTAAAATAGGGGTAAGATGTGTGTACTCCCTAAACCAAAGTTTAGCTAAAACTGAGCTAGTTCTATCCCATTCTAAAAAGTTTTCTGTCTATAGAAAATGCAGGGTCTCAAACTAAGATCATGGAAGTGGAGGTGGTGGGTAGCGTGTCCAAAAATCATGGATGAATTTCTCCAAAGTCTGCTTTACTTCTACAATAGTATCCTGCATGTTATCCATCCAACCCTACATCCTATCCAAGTGTATCTGCTGGGAATCTAACCTATTACTCAGCTAGTTAAGGTGAGCCTGTAACTCAGATGAAATGTTAATATTAGCTGGGTAGTCTTCCTCCTGAGCTATGCCTTCTGTATTCTGCTTTTGCTAATGCTCTTCAAGTCATATGCCATTCAACCCCAAATACTCCTCTTTTGTTATCCAATGACAGCATGGTTTAGGCTGCAAAATCTTCATACATTTGAGCATAATGTTGTCAATGTATGCGACATCTCTATCAAGTGTATCTCCTAAGGTGGGGTGTTCAATTGCTTCTGCTAGAATCATAGCCATCCAACCAATGGAAATGTTATACATATTAGATGGCTGCTTCTACAATTCTTTGATCTTTTGTATTATAATCAAAGCACCATTAATGAAAATACCATCAACCATAAATAAAAAAAGCATAATATGTGAAGCATTTATCACATTAAGGCCATTAAGACAATTGAAGATGCTTTTGGATAGAAACCTATGAATAATTCGTAAGGTATGATCCTTTAAAGCATGAACTTTATGCCTTTCGCCTTTTCATGGCTCTGGATTTAGCAAATCTCTGACTCTTTCTCAATTCTCTTCAGCAGAGGCATTGGGCAATTCTACTAAAGTGCCTGGTAAGAAACCTAAATGTTTTGAAAATTGTTTAAAAGTCATTAAGTACCCAATCATCCCTAGTTTGAGACTTACTATACCAACGTGGTCATCATCTCCTTTAAAGTAGCATTCAAAATAGTAGAAAAAATCCCTTGCTAGATCTGGGTAAACTTTTGTCCTATGTGCTATAAAAGACTCCCATCAATTTTTTTGGAGTAATGATAGGATGTCACTTCATAGGTTGCCAGCAAGTATATTTAAGTACAACTTGCTCAAATATGTGGAATTGACATACTTACAGGTGCTAAAATACATAAATTTGGCATGCTTGGCCTTGTCCACATAAGATGAAATGCGGGGGCCTAGATGAGTTGGAAGCTTCATAATGCTTGGCTCTCTTAGGTGCCATTGCAAAAACATAAAAAAATGAGGAAAAAAATATGACAGATAGAAGCTTATCTGGATAAAAATCATGCTTGTAAAAAATAAAGAATAGGTGTATGTCAACATATTTCTCATTGAAAGGAAAAGGAATCAAGAGGGAAAGTAAGAGAAGCATGAGGGTTGAACAGAGATTAGTGGAATAACAAGAGGCAATAGGCACTATAAAGAAAAAAAAATTTCAAAAATAAATGAAGTAATCGAGCATTGCTAAGAAAAAGGGAGCGAGAAACTGTCATTAATAAAACATGCTAAAAATATGTTACAAAGTATGAGTGACATTGTAGAAGTAGCTAACTAATATCAAGAGTCAAAATGTATGCCAAAAGTGATGAACAAGCAAAAAAAATCAAGAAGAATTCACTTAGGCCTTTTACCAAGCAGATGGTGTGCACACGTTCGAAAGGTAAAATGAAGATCAATTTGAAGTGCAATGGCCACCAAAAAACACACCAAGCAGCATAATCAATCATATTAGAGACACAATAAACAAACTTTAAAAAAAAAGTAATATTGGAGCTCAAATTAAAGGTTGAAATGGACCTAAACTTATGAACCACAAAGTCAAATTGAAGCTTTAAATGAATACTAAAATGGATAATTAAAGAGAATGGGTGAGAATTTACTTACTGGAGACCAATTGGGGGAAGCATAGAGCAAGAAAAATAAGAAATGTGCTTAAAGTGGTGAGAAAGTGAAGTTGAGTAGTGAAGTGTGCGTGTTGAGATGTAGGTGAAAATAAAGTGAAGATGAAGAAAGAGATGGGGAGGGAGATGGAAAGATGGAAGGAAAAAAGAATAAGGGAAGAAAGAGGGCAAGGAATGAGAGAAAGTGAAGGGATGGGGTGTGATGTGCAGGGGAGTGGGGAGCAATGTGGGAAACCATATGGGAGAGTGAAGCAGGAAGTAATGTGGTGTGAAAGAAAAAAAAAAGGGAAGGGGCAGAAGGGTGATGCATGGCCGTGCATGAAAGAGAGGGTATGTCTACGTGGCCGAGTAAAGGCAGGGGAAAGAGGGCATGTGAGCGAGCAGCAGGAAGGGCTGGGCTAACATGCAGGGGCACAAAGGCAAGTGGGCTATTGTTGGCAGGCATGTGGATGAGGGTGTACTAGCGCTGATTGATCGAGCGATTGGCCACTGGACTCCAAAAAATTTTCTAACCTCACTAAAGCTAAAAAACTGGCTGTTTCTTGCTAAAACATACTAAATTCATTTTTAATTGCGGAATTCACCTAAATGCCTCTTGAAACTTATTCTCTCTCAAATTTGAGTCCTTTAAAATTTCCACAATTAAATCAAAACTACTATCAAAATTATTTATTTGGCACAATTGAACCAATATATGCACAAATGAAAAGTATTACAGATTGCACTGTGCTCAAAACTTTTGCAATTTAAATTCCCTCCACCAAATTAGTCTTCCTAATCTAATTAACTCAAATTTTCCTCTATTTAATTCATGAATCTAACAACTAACAAAAATAAAATTAACTTAAAAACACACAAAATAAAAATTGACTTACTTATAAATTTAAAAAGCAAAAGGTTGAGACTTTAGTTCTGAGTTTCAAAGTCCTCAGCTAGACTTGCAAACTATCTTAGTAGTCCCAAAGAACCATAGTTACCTCAACAACCTTTTGTTGCCCAACTTGATATGGCTTGAGCCTGTGACCATTCACTTTATATTCTCGTCCATCTCTTGGATTTTTGATGGTTACCACTCCAAAATCATTGCTCGACAAAACTTGATATGGCCCAAGCCATTTTGATTTCATCTTTTTTGGAAATAATCTTAGATGACTGTTATACAATAAAACCAACATACCTGGAGCAAATTCTTTCACCTTTAATTGCTTATCATGTCAGCGCTTTGTTTTCTCTTTATATATGACTGCATTATCGTAGGACCATTGTTGAATTTTCATCAAGTTCATTGAGCTGCAATTTCCTTTTTTCTCCTGCATTTATCATATTAAAGCTAAGTAATTTTGTGGCCCAATATGCTTTATATTCTAATTCAACTGGTAAGTGACATGCTTTTCCAAAGACTATCTTGAAAGGAAACATGCCTATAGGGGTTTTAAATGCAGTTTTATAGGACTAAAGAGCCTCATCTAACCTCTAAGACCAATCTTTTCTAGAGCTATTGACGGTCTTTTCTAAAATTGATTTTAATTGCCTATTAGACACCTCTACTTTTTCATTTTCTTGAGGGTGGTAAGGGGCAGTTAACTTGTGCTTGACACCAAATTTCCTAAGCAAGGTTCGAAAGTAATGGTTGACAAAATATTTACCTCCATCACTTGTAATGGCCCTTGGTGTTCCAAACCTAGTAAAAATATTTCTCCTTATGAATTCAAGCACAACTTTGGCATTACAAGTTCTAATAGCTAGTGCTTCTACCTATTTACTAACATAGTCCATGACTACTAAAATGTATTCAAACCTAAATGAGTTTGGGAATGGTCCCATAAAATCAATACCTCAAACATCAAAGATTTCCACTTTTAGTATGGTATTCATAGGAATCTCATCATTTTTAGAGTTATTGCCTATCCATTTGCATCTATCGAATAATTCAATAAAAGACTTAACATCTGTAAAAAGGATAGGACAAAAAAACCTGATTGTAGAATTTTATATACCGTACGATTAGGTCCATGATGTCCTCCAACTTCTCCTCTATGGTATTATCTTATTATATCTTCTTTCTTTTCTCCTGGAATGCATATTCACAGTACTTGATTAGAACATATTTTAATCAAATACAGGTCATCCCAAAGGTAGTGTCTAGCATCTGCTTGAAGCATTTTCTTTTGTTGCCAAGTAAAGTCTTTTAGAAGGTAACCATTTACAAGAAAATTAGCTATATTAGCATACTAAGGAATTAAATTTTCACAAGCATAAAGAGCACAAATATGTTCATTGGGAAATAAATCAGAAATTTCTCCCTTTTCAATATTAGCATGATCCAATCTAGATAGATGGTCAACTACAAAATTTTTAACTCATTTCTTATCTTTGATCTCTACATTGAATTCTTGTAAAAGAAAAATCCATCGAATAAGCCTTGGTTTGGAATCTTTCTTAGCAAAAAGGTACATTAATTCAGTATGATCTGACCACACTGTGACTTTAGAACCAAAGAGGTAAGGCCTGAATTTTTCAAAGGAAAACACAATTTCTAATAACTCTTTCTCTGTGGTAGTGTAATTTATTTGAGCTCCAGTGAGTGTATGACTTGTATAGTAGATAGTGTAGAAGACTTTCTCACTCTTGTGTCCTAAAATCACTCTCACTACATAGTCACTAGCATCACACATAATTTCAAATGGTAAATTTTAATCCGGCGATGTTATGACTGAAACAGTGATTAGCTTTTGCTTTAACAAGTTAAAAGCCTGTAAACACTTATCATCAAAGTTAAATGTAGCATTTTTAAGCAATAAATTAGATATTGGTTTAGCTATTTTAGAGAAATCCTTAATAAACTGATGATAGAAATTGGCATGACCAAGGAAACTCATAACACCTTTAACACTAGTTTGGGGAGTTAATTTGTCAATGACATCTACCTTTGCTTTAGGTACCTTAAATCCTTTCTCGAAGATCTTATGCCCTAAAATAATCCCTTCTCTTATCATGAAATGGCATTTTTTCCCAATTAAGAATAAGATTAGTCTCTTCACACCTTTCTAAGATCAATGCAAGATTATTTAAGCACAACTCAAAATCCTGGCCATATAAGGTAAAATCATCCATGAAAGCCTCCATAAATTTTTCGAGAAAATCATGAAATATGGTCATCATACACCTGTAAAATGTGGTAGGGGCATTAAAAAGATCGAAATGCATCCCTTTATATGCAAATGTGCCATGAGGGCATATAAATGTGATATTTTCTTGGTCTTTTAGGGCCATAAGTATTTGTATATACCCTGAATATCCATCTAGAAAATAGTAAAATCTGTTTCGTGCCAATCTTTCTAACATTTGATCAATAAAAGGGAGAGAAAATGGTCTTTTCTAGTGGCATTATTTAATCTCCTATAGTTTATGCACACTCTCCATCCCATCACTGTGTGTGCTGGGATCAGTTCACCCTTTTCATTGGTTATGACGGTTATTCCCTCCTTTTTAGGTACACATTGGATCAGATTAATCTAACTACTATCAGAAATGGGGTAGATAATACATGCAACGAGGAGTTTAAGTACCTCCTTTTTTTTACCACTTCTTGCATTGTTGGGTTTAGTCTTCTTTGGGGTTTTACCATCGATTTAAAATTGTTCTCCATAGGTATTCGATGTGTACAATAGTTAGGGCTAATTCCTTTCAAATCGGATGTTGCCCAATCAATTGCTTCTTTAGTACTTCTATAAGCCTTTCTTCTTCCAACCTTGTCAAAAGTGATGAAATAATCATTGGTTTTGCATTATCCTCTAAAAATATATATTTTAAATGAGAAGGAAGAGTTTTAAGTTCAGAATTATTATCTCCTTTAGGAAGGGATGGTTCATCATTTATATTTCCTTTTTCATTATACTCTTTCTCTAAATCACATATCAGCTCTTCTTCTCTTCTTCCATTTCCTCCTCTTGCTTTGGATGCATCAGACACTCTTGAAGCTCATAATCTAGAATAATTTCCTTTTGTTTTTCTTTCACACACTCTTGAATACTGTCAACATAGCAAATCGACTCTTCAAAGTCATATGAAGGGTGTTTCATCACCTTATTCATATTAAAAACCATATCTTCCTCATTGAACCTTAGAGTCACCGTTTGCCTATGAACATCAATTAAAGCTCTTGTTGTGTTCAAAAATGGTCTACCAACTATTAAAGGCACCTTTCTATCTTCTTTCATATCCATTACCATAAAATCCATCAGGATTATGAAATTTTCTACTTTTACCAACAAATCTTCTATAATTTCCTTTGGTCTCTTTATGGATCTATCCGCTAACTATAGTGTCATTTGGGTCTCCTTTATATCTCCCAAATTCAATTTCCTACAAATTAAAAAAGCTATTAAATTTATGGTAGCACCCAAATCACATAATGCATGACAAATAAAATTTTCTCCTAACTCACATGGTAGAGTAAAACTTTCAGGATCCTTTAATTTTGCTAGAATTTTATTCATTAAGATAGCACTATAATTTTTAGATAATTAAACCACTTTTACATCCTCTAGCTTTTTCTTATTAGTGCAAAGCTCTTTCATGAATTTAACATACTTAAGCATGTGCTATAAAGCTTCAGCAAATGGTAAATTTATATGCAACTTTTTAAACATGTCTAAAAACCTTGTTAACTGTTCATTATGCTTTTCTTTCCTAGATAGAGATGGATAAGGCAATTGAGATTCATCAAGAATAGTAAAAACAAGTTTTTCCTCACCCTTACCTTTCTCAATAATAAGAGGTACTTTATTAATAATTTTTGAATTAGAAATACTTACCTCCGTTGTTGGTTCCACCCCTTTAGAAGAATTCTTACCAATTTCATCTGTTTGAAGCTCTTTCCCACTTCTCAAAGTGATTACCTTGGCTTCCTCCTTTAGATTGTGGTCCACATTAGATGGAAAAATTCCTTAGGCTTAATTGGATGAAGAATTGGCTAGTTACCCCATCTGATTTTCTAGGTTCCTAATGGATGCCTTTTGGTTTCTCATCCAAATATCTTAGGATTTACATCTAGCATCTTGATATGCTAAAATTGAGTTTTGGAAGGCCA
Organism: Excoecaria agallocha; assembly: GCA_037975025.1. NCBI lineage: Eukaryota > Viridiplantae > Streptophyta > Magnoliopsida > Malpighiales > Euphorbiaceae > Excoecaria > Excoecaria agallocha. Next base: position 93,992,070 of record CM075806.1, read on the forward strand.
CAAAACTAGCAATCATTTCTTCTAAATTAGATTTCTTCTCTTATGGGGTTTGTGGTTTTTGAAATCCTTATGGTTGATAAGAATGTGATTGGTATATAGAAGGGCAGTGGGGTTGTAAGGACCCAAAATAGGCCCTAGTAGAATTCAAGGGCAATTATATATTATTAAAGTCTAATTAAGCATTATTTGATGAATTATTAAGAGTTAAGATATTAATTGAGGTAAAAATATTTTTAAGTTATCAATAATTATATGATAAATGTGTAAAATATATGGTATAAATTTTATAAAGTCATAATTAAATTATTATTGTTGGTTTAATAATATTCAAGGGTGTAATTGAAGTAAAAAGTATTAATTTGGAATAAATTTATAATTACGGCATCTTTAGGGGCAAATGTGCATAAATAAATAATTGAAAGGTCAATTTAAAAGAAAGAATAAATGTAAAGGTTGATTTAAGAAAAAGATTTAGTGGAGGGGTCACTTTATAGCATGCAAAAAGGTGGTTGTTCATAGTGTGACATTCAAACTCTTAAAGGACCAAATAGGGAATTTTACCTTGTTTTATATAAGCATGTGATGAGAGATGGTGTGGGAGAGAGTGAAGTGTCGGCATTTTGAGAGGAGAAAAACCAGAAATTACTTCCTCTCATTTTCTTTCAAAGTCTTTGAATTTTTCAAGCAATTTAAGTGACAATTCATGATGGTTTACTAAGGCAATTAAGTGTATAACTTTAAGGAGAAGAGGAGGGTAGAAACAAGTAAAGGAAAAGTAGTTACAAAGAGTAAAGAGCAAGGAGAATTTAAAGAAGATTTGAGTTACATGTCCAGGTTTGGGAACTATTATTTCTTGCATGCATTAATATTGTGTTGATTATGGATTTTATAAGTATATTGACTTGAATTAAGATATTAGTCATTAATGTGAAAGTGCTGTCCAGAAATTCGGATTGACCTTCAATGACTAATTCGATCATAAGTTGAGTTTTTGAACTCCGAATTTGTTTTATTTGTTGGGTTAGAACCGGGACTTCTGTGCCTACAAATGTTATAGAAATAACAATAATGAAATTTTGCCTCTAATGTCCTCAAAAATGCCCAAAACAGTAGCCTTTGAAAGAAGAAAAGTTAATGAATTTGAAATTTTGAGTTAAGTTTCTATGAACCAGTTTTGGATTTTTATGGATATCTCGAGTTTTATAGCTCCAATTTGGGAAATATAAATTGATACTTAAACTTAAGACATGGATTTATATTTTTGTAGAAGAAACCTATATTTAATTCTGCCTCTAAGTGCTCCTAAAATTAATTTAAAATTCGGACTGAGCCGCTACCTAGTTGTTAAGAACATGTTACAGTATTTTTTCTATAAATATTTGTTGAGAAGTCGAAATCCATTGAAACAAAATTCTGGTTAAAATAGACTCATAGGAGCATCATTGTCATGAAGGAAGGTTGTTTAAATTCTGTACCTATTTTATTATATGAATTTATTAATTGGTGATAAAAACTGAATTGGGTGTAGTAAAGTGCTGCCTAGGAAACGAGAATGGACTGTAGTAATTTGAGTGTATCTCTTGTTATAGATGTTGAAATGAGATGATTAAAAATTATGATGAACTTAGACTTATATATCTACAACTTTTATGAAGAAAACATAATTTGATTCTATTTCTTAATATGTCAAAAAAATTACTTGAATTCAAAACTGTTGACAGTACTTTTCATAGGATAGTATGCAGTGTTTTGTGTATAATTAATTTTATATAGGTCAAAATGCTATGATTAAAAATTGTGATGAAACTAGACTTATTTATCTACAACTTTTGTGAAGAAAGCATAATTTTATTCCTTTTCTAAATATGTCAAAAAAGTGACTCAAATTTGGAACTATTGACAGCACTTTTTCAGTGGACAGTTTGCAGTATTTTGTGCATAATTAATTTTGTAGAGGTCAAAATGCTATGAATCAAAATTATAATGAAACTAGACTTAAATTTATACAATATTTATGGAGAAATCATGATTTGGTTGTGCCTCTAAATATGTCAAAAAGTAACCTAAATTTGGGACTGTTGACAGCATTATTTTCAGGAACAGTTCTCAATGTTTTTGTAATATTTTAAAAAGTAAAATGATATTGATGTTATTTTTAATTTTCCTGAAACTAGAAACATAATGAATCATGATTTTAAAAGATAATTTCGACCACAAATGTCTTTAGATATGACATAAATAGGTTTTAAAATGAACTTGAAATTCTGTCTCTATGCAGAATTGTTATTTGAGTTTGCCAAGAACCATTTTAAACATCTCTGGAGTATTTTTGTATTATAGCAGCGCATAAAGGGAACTAAATGTATAAACTATATAATAATATATAAATGTAAAGTATTAGGCATGATTATGTGATGAAGAATGTGTATGGTGATTGCAATGTTTAGGTGAGTTATTATTTACCTACTTGAAATAATATGAATATAACGCTATATAAGGATTATATGTTATGCCTCTATGCTCATGCCAAAAGTAAAATTACAATGACAATAAAATAGAAAGTATTGCTATATGAAAAGAAAATAATGGATAAAGCATGGTTAGATGGAAGTATGTTAATTAGCGATAATTGAGCAAAGAGCATGATTGCAATTGTTTATATTTGATGAGATGGTGTATACATGTATGTCCACTAATAAAGGTATAACTTTTAATTGATTATTTACATGAGAAAATTGTATAAATTGTCTTATAAATTATGCATATATGTTGATGCACTAGAGAAGATATATATTTGTATGTAATGCACAGGAGTAAAAAGAATAATATAGATACAACTATATTATACGAAATAGGTACATGATTGAAAAAGATTTCAAATACAGATTAGTAATATCCTATAGTGAGCATGTTCAAAGGTTTACATAAAGTTACACATGAGCATGTATATGAGTACATTGTTCGTTGTTACACAAGAGTATACATGTGCATATAAGAATATGAATGAATAAAGAAAAGATAACGTAAAGAGATTTTACTGCCTGCATTGAGCCTAGGAAGTGGATAGATAGGCATGCCTATAAGGGTACTTTGCAGCTGCTTCTGAACATTTAGACCTGTTTAGGTCCACTTGAATTTAAAAGTATAGTGACCCTGTTTGGGTTTAAAAGTTAAAGTTAATTTAACAACCCTCGTGTGGGTTGTAGCTGACCCCGTTTGGGTCCGCTTGACCGTTCCATGTTATTTGATTGACCCCCTTTGGGTCCATGTTATTTGATTGACCCCGTTTGGGTCCATGTTATTTGATTGACCTTATTTGGGTCCATGTTATTTGTTCGACCTTGTTTGGGTCCATCGATTTATCATACAGTTTTATCCCTACAAGGGATCATCATTTAATACCTTCGGGTATCTTATTTGTACCTTCGGGTACCACCGTATATCCCGATATCACCTTCTTTAGAATAGTGCAGCCTTTATTGTCAAAGGTTAAGAAAAGTTTAATAAGGCACGCAAATTCTTAATTGACTTTATACTATTCTACATATGAAATTCCTTTTATTGCACATAAAACTCACATCTAAAAGAATGTGCAATAGTATATGTATCTATACTGCTAGTATCCTAAATACATGCTAATCGTTAATTGATGAATTTGCATTATAGTAGTATTTTGATTAAATTGATCATATATATATATGCCTTTGTGATCATAAACCTTATTTCTATATGTATGCCAATACATGATTGATGAAGGAATTTTTATTAAGTCCAAGAGTATTATAAAAGTCTAATGTGCGCAACAATTTTATAAGTGCATATTCATAGTGTACATTAAAGATTATGAAGGTTAGATAGTAACAACCATTGTTTTGAAATATTTTTCTTATGATTATATATATGTGTTCACATTGTTGCATGTACACATTCTTTAACGTGTATTTGCTATTTATGATAATGATATATAAGTGTTATGTTTAGTTAAAAGGCTTATTTTTATGATACATCTAATATGTTATAACATGAATAACTTGTGGAATATAAAATAAGCCTATAGTAATATAATAATCTCATAGTAATTGGAAGTGTGGATTTGCTATTTAATTCAAGTGTGTATATATCAAAGACATGTTAAATAGATGAAAAGATAATAGATATTTATGCTTTTACGGTTTAGTATCAATTCAGAAACTAGACACATGATAATTAGTTGAATTTAAAGCTATAAAACATTAGAGCTTACATGGTTATATATGTTGATTAAAGCATCAATGCAAATTTTATTGCTGAACTTTATGATTTTCGTAGTATGAATTAACTGCTACATTTTGTTTATTTCTTGAAACAAAGCTTTGTTATATTTAAGGCATGTTGTGTGCTTGTTGACGATCACTGTGAGTGGTCGTTTATCATGATTTAGTTCTCCACTAAGCTTTATAGCTTAGCACGGGTGTTTCATCCGTGTAGGTTGCAAGGCTAGGACTTTCTTGCAGGAATGATATCCGTAGCTGGTTGGCCAACATAAGTCTTTGAAGATTATAAAGTATATAGTCTTCTTTTTGGTTCCTTTTAGTATTTCAAAGGTTTTATGTTGTGTTGGAAATCTTGTAAAAGTACAACTATTTTGTAAGATGTTATCAATGGTTATATTTTGTAAAGAGACTCTAATGTATATTGTTAAGTCTTAATAGTATAGCACTCTTATAGATTAAGTATGAATATCAGTTCTCTATATAGTTGATATATGTTTATGTTGCACAGTAAAACATGTGTGTTGAGAGGGATGAAGTGATATGTATAGATTATAGAATTAGGGTGCTACAGGGGTTAGGCCTGGCTTTAATATGATGGATTGTTATTACTATTGAAAGCCAAGTTTTGGTTAAAGGGAGCCCTAGGTTGAGGGTTAGAGTGGATGTTGGGTTCCTTTCCCTCCATGCGAAGTTAGGATGGTTCCTCCAATCTGGATTGTAGGTATTACTATAGGGATTCAAAGCATTTACTTCCTCTACTAAACCTCACCATTTTTAGCTCTCAGTGCTCTTTGATTTCCTGTATAAACATCACATCTTTTAAATAAAGATGATGCATTTTGAGCCTTAAGCTCATTTACTTCCTTTAAACGCTCTTTTCTCATCAATTCTATTTGAGCCTCTAACATAGCTATTTTGTCTACACTATACACTCCTTACTTCTTTTGTGTGGCCTTAGAGGTTTGCCATTGAGCATCATTCATTGCCATTTCATCAAAAAGTAAGAAAGCTTCTTAAGATTGTGATTCATAAAACTTCCATTTGATGTTACATCTAATAGGGATCTCCTAGCTTGATTAGCACCTACATAAAGGTTATGCATTAGTTTATAGATAGGAAATTCATGATGTGCATAGCTTTTTAAGAGTCTCCTAAATCTTTCCCAAGTCTCATGGAATGGCTCCTTATAAAACTACTGAAATTCATTAATATTTTTCCTAATAAGGGATATTTTGGTAGGTGGAAAGAATTTACACAAAAATTCTCTTACATTTATTGACATGAGTGAATAGATTGATTTGGTAGCATTTGCAACCAATCCCTTGCTTTAACAATAGGGGTAAAAGGGGACAACTTAAGTCTAATGGCATCTATTGACACATTCGAGATTTGCACGGTATCACTAACTTATAAGAATATATCTAAGTGTTGAGCAGGATCCTCTATCTCTGAACCCAAAAATTAATTTTTTTGTACCATGGTAATGGTAGCAGGTTTTATCTCAAAAGGTTGGTGATGAGGTATCCTAACAATTCTATGTTTTTCATTCCACCTAGGGATAACATAATCTCTAATGGTTTTGGGTCTAAGTACATTCCCTTGAGCTTAATAAGGCACATTTTGCTCTTCTATTCTGAGTGGTGGATCATTTATAAGTGGGTCATTACGAGGTAAGCCATCAATATTGAGAGGGGTCTACACTGAACTCTTGATTATTCATGGTTTCTCATAGTCTCCTAACCCTATGAAATGTCCCGTTTATTTTAAGGTCAATAGGTAAAATTTGATCACCTCTTACCGTAAACTACTGACACCTGCAAAATAAGAAAATAAAATTATAAAAGAGATAAAGAAGAAGAAGAAGAAGAAGAAGAAGAACACACAAAATTCACTTTAAAAATCAAAATAAATAAACAAATGCCAATGTATTTCCTGGAAATGGTGCCAAAAACTTGACCGTTGTCTAGCAAGTGTACTAGACCGGCTAGTAATATAGGAAAATATAGTTATCACCCCTAAATATCAAACCCAAGGGAAACTTGTATTTGTAAGAAAGTTTTGAATTTTAGAATGAAATTTATGTGTACAAGAAAGAAGAGAAATCTCAAAGTTTGTAATGATGAAAGTTTATACCAAAAACAAAACTAAGAATAATAAACTAAAGCAATGAAAAGATCTTAAAACAATTAAACTAGACTTAAACAAAAGCAAGTAATTAAATGGGATAAAATCCAATATTAAAAGTAACTTTCACTAAAGCACTATCCACCTTAACCTTATACTGTAATGACTTAAATTCAATAAGAATGCTAGTGATTATGAAAAAACTAGATAAAATAAATCCTGATACCTTGAATCTAGAATATATTTCTTAAGTATCAAATCCCTTTTTTAAGAACAATTTAACACTTAGCATAAAAATCCAGTTTAAATTCCTAAACATTCATTGAACTTTTTTGCAAGTAAATTCAACTCCAGTTTATTTTTAGTTCCTCCTCTCTTAGTATTAACCAATATTATCAACACATAAGTACCTTAAAATCAGAAAATAATCATGCATAGATAGTAAAGAATTAATCCAAAAACATGTAAATCTTTAACTACGTTTAAAAATTTTTTTAGTTATTAAATCAATAAACCAACAATTAGTCTTAACACAATCAAAGATAAGAATATGCTTAAAACTAAGAAATAATCAACTGGTATTTGAATTTAAAGCTCAACTCAAGTCATAACATTAAAAAGTTAAGGATTCAAGTATCCTTTAGAAAAAGTAAATAAAACTACCCACTATTCATGTTGAAAATTAAAGCAACACTAATAAAAAGAATAAAAAACATAGAGTTATAGAAGCTCCCTTAATTAACTTGCATAGAAAAACCAAAGAATCCCTCCTGCTCCTTGCTTTTTTTCTTCACAAACTAAAGGAAAATTATCGTAAAACTAAACTAAACTAAACTATGTTTAAATACTTAATTCTCTGATGATCTCCCCCGGCATGGTGATGCACGACCAAGCACAGAGGAAACAAGGATGCACAACCAAGCATAGTTCAATGAAGGATTGTGCACTCCCAACCACCAACCTTCTACACTTAAGCAATTTTCCATCGTTTGGTATCGTTTCACAAGTTCTTCATGCTCGGCCGCTTAAATTCCTTGCTTAGCTGAGTAAAGGTTCTCTGGACTAATTTTCATAACTTGTGTACCACTTTTTCCAAAATTACAAAATTGGCCCAAAAAATTTCTTTTCTTTCAATTTAGTCATTTTTTCTCTAATTTGACCCTGAAAAATACCAAAACTTAAAATTAAACCTTAAAATACAAATTCAACCAATTAAATTATAATTCAACTAAATTAACACTAAACTAACTCAATTAAATACCTAAAACCACACTAAAAATATCATTTAATTCATAATTATCATAGCCCTCTCGAGTTTTCTTGATTGATGATTTTCTTTTGGCCTCTAATTTTTTTCCAGGGTGCTTTTTTTTCAGGTTTTACCCAAACAAGATTCCCAATTTTAGCAAGATCTCCATTTTCTCGATTTTTAACCTACGAGGCATTTATTCTATTCTTTTTCACTTTTTTAGTTTTAGCCATGGATCCTTTATATTTACAGGTTTTTTAACCTCATTACCATCGTTCTCTGATAAAATGGCAGCTCCTTCATATTAGGGGTGCTCACAAGGTGGGGCAGGGTCGGGGATTACACCCGTACTCATTGCCCTGTTAGTAGCGAGAATTCCCTATCCCTGTCCCCAATTTAGTAACAAGGAAGAAATCCCTCCGTCCATGCCTCGCGGAGTTCCCCGTCCATCGCAGGGATTCCCGTGCCCCAAAAAAATAACTTTTTTAATTTTAAAATATAATATTTTATAAATAATTAAAATTAAAATATAACATTTAGTTAATAAAAAATTTAAAATCAATCATAATTTAAATTAATATAAATTTTAACATTTCATAAATTTAAAATTAAGTATAGTTTAAAACTTAATAATTATTAAATTAAGTTATATTTAATTTTAATTTTAATTATTTATAAAATATTATATTTTAAAATTAAAAAAATTATTTTTTGCGAGACGGGTACCCTATTCCCCGTGCCTACCCCGAAATACAGATCAAGGATTTTTTCCCTCGTCCCTATCCCCGTACGGGGAAAATTTAGGGATTCGCCGCCCCGTGAGCATCCCTACCTTAGATAATAACTTTTTAAGTATAAAAGGTCATTTCCATATGGGTTTAAACTTGACTCAATTATTTGGAATTCTCAACCTCATCTGTTTGAACATCAGATCTCCCTCTTTCAGCGGATGCTTCCTAACTTTCTTTCGGAATGAGCGAGCAAGCCTTTTTTAATAAACCTGATTACGATAATATGCCCTCATTCTATCCCCATCAAGTAGGTTAAATTATAATAGTCTCTATCTAGCCCATTATGTTTTAGGTATCTCAGCTTCTAAAACTACCCTCATGGATTGATGCTCGATTTCCATTGGTAGTTTTTCTTTTATCCTATAAACTAAAGAAAATTGAGTAGCCTCTATTGAAGTCCTGGTTTTAGTCCTTTTTAGTAGCTTTCTCTGGGAATACTGATCTCTCCAAATAGTTTTAAATGTCATAATACCAAACCTCCCCAATATCCATCTCGATATCCATAATATGCTCATATTCGAAACATGATTTGTTAAAATTTAAAATCAACACAGGCTTTATGTTTACCCCTTTTAGATTATCCCAGGTTGAGACTAAGGTGGTCAAATATCTGCTAGTTGATTTTCCACTCTAGTCATATATTCGAAAGTACAGACTTTGAATTAGTTACTCAGAGTTTTCAAGCACTTGAGATAAGGTAACAATAGTTCTTCTGTGATCAATTATTTACCCCTCACTTGATAAATTACCAAAGATGAGTCCCCAAACACTTCTATGTATTTTCCTCATATAGTTAACAATACTTCCAACTCGAAAATGTAGGCTTTATATTCTGCTTCATTGTTCATGGCTTTATACCTCAATTTCTTATCTAGTGGCATTTTTTCTCCTTTTAAGATCACCAGAATCACTATTACTCCTGTCCTTTGTTGTTCACAACCCCATTAAAGTACATTTTCCACCCTTACACTGTTATAGCTGAAAAGTGCTCATCAGGAAACTTATAAGTTACCTCTTCCCCTTCTAAAGGTTAATCAGTTAGGAACATTGCTACAACTTTCCATTTAATAGACTTTCTAGTAATGTATTCTATGTCAAACTCTTGTAAGAGAATTAACCATCTTTCCATTTTCACTAAGAGAGAAGGAACTTTTTATATGTACCTAAAAGGGTTCTCTTTAGCCACTACCTATATCCTATAGGAGTGGAAGTAGTGTCTTAGATTTTTTTATGCCCATATATATGATCGCTAGACAACTTTGCCTCATAAGGGAGAAACTTCTTGCTAAGCTAGTACATTGCTTACTCGATCCCAAAGTTATCATCTTAAGCCATCATTGCTCCCACTGAACTATCCTCCATAGCCAGATACAAAATCAGAGGCTTACCTGCCTAAGGCAACCTTAACACTAGTGGATGGAGTAGGTACTCCTTAATGGTATCAAATACTTTTTGGCAATCCTCATTCCAAACCACTGGCTAATCCTTCATGAGTAGCTTGAATATTGGTTTGCAAATCGATGTTAACTTAGCTATGAACCTACTGATGTACTAAATTCTCCCTAAGAATCCTATAACTTCCTTTTCCTTCTAGGGTACTAGCATCTCTTTGATATCCCTCCCTTTATCAAGATCTACCTTTATACCTTTCTAGCTCACTACATGCCCTAGAAGCTTACTTGAAGTAACCCTAAAGATGCACTTCTTTAGGTTAAGGCAAAGTTGTACTTATTGATCCTCTGGAATAACTTCTCTAATGCCTTGAAATGACCTTTAAGGGTAATTGACTTGATTATCATGTAATCCACATATACCTCCACTTCTTTGTGAATTAAGTTGTCAAGTATCCTAGTTGCTATCCTTTGATAGGTAGAACCTACATTTTTAAGTCCAAAGGGCATTAGCCGGTAAGCATATGTTTCCCATTTTATTATAAAAGCCATCTTACTTCAATCCACTATCTTATTTAAAATCTGGTTATACTCCACATATCCATCCATAAAGCTATACATGATGAAAATAGCTACACTATCAACCAGGACATCTATGTGAGGCAGGGGAAATTATCCTTAGGACATGCTTTATTTAAATCCCTATAATCCATACAAACTCTGACTTTTCATCTTTCTTAGCCATAGGGACTACATTTGGTAGCCATATGGGGTATTGAACTTTAACTAGGAACTTAGCCTCTATCTGTTTCTTAACTTCTTCTTCGACCTTTTTAGCCCACTCTGCGATAAGTCTCATAAGATTTTGCTTAATTGGCTTATACCTTAGATATGTTGGAATGGCATGTTTAGCAATTTTCTAATCTATTCCCGATATGTCTTCATAGGTTAAGGTAAAGACTTTTTCATATTTTTTTTTAATTTTCTCTATAAATAATTTCTTTCTTCAAGAGTTATATCTGATGCCAATAAAATTTTCGTTAGGTTTTCTTTTGTTTTGAGATTAAATGAGCATGTGTTTGTTATGTTAATGTCAAATATGAATGATTTATAATCATTATTATGCATATTAAAATCAAGGGAAACATCACACAAGTAAGCAAAATTGTTTATCTTATTAATAAAATCAAAAGAGCAATCAATGTTCTCATCAAAAAGTTTGAGGACATAAACAATATTAATAAAAGTATCTTATTCAGTTTTTGCTACATCAGACGTCTCTTCAACCTCAGCCTTGAATAAATCTTCAGCCTCAATTTTCCCTTTACCCTTCAACTAAACAGCAAATAACTTTTCTATTATAACCTTTTTAGGTGCTTCCTTATCGCAAATAGAATGGTGCAGTAGAATCTCTTCATCCTATAAACCCTTAACTGGCTTGATAGTCCCTTGCTTCCAGTTGAAGACATTATTGAATAGCTTAAACCCAGGCCCTATTTCATCCCCAATCAGCTGAGGTTCATTATCTCCACAATAAAGGAAAATACCTGAAACTGGCATGAAGCTTTGTGAGATATAAAGGATGCCTTTTACTGCTTCTTTTTCCTTACCCTCCCGATCGGTACTAATAAAGCCTAACCCCTTATTATCCTTCTGACCTTTAACAACTATAGCAATTTGAGGCCTTTAAGAGTTTTTGCCTAAACCAACACCTGGTAGGAAGTTCATATTCTTTAGCATATTGATCATTTGAGGATTATCAGCGAAGCTACCCTTACCTTCTTCGTCATTTATGACTGATAAATGAAACCCACTAAATGGCTATTTAGCTATCCCAAGTGTAGACACCTGGTTTTCCGATGTCATGTAAAATGTCTATCATTTTATGTGTGTTTTTCTCTTATTTATGTAGTTAAGTATGTAATATTATATGTATTTTTATGTGTTTATGTCCAATTTATGTGTTTTTGTTTGTTTTTAGGTTAAAATTAGTGAAATGTGAAGAAAAGGAAGAAGATGGTGAAATTTTGAAGAAAAAGATCACGAGTAGTGAAGTGGTTCACGACTCGGATTGTTTTGTGTGACCAGTGAAGAGCCTCACGAGTGGAGAAGGAGTGAAGAAGAAAGAGCAAGCCATTCACGAGTCCCAGCAGTAGTTCACGAGTCGTGAAGGTAGTCACGACTCAGTAAGGAGAGCAGCACAAATCACGACTAAAGCAACAAATCATGAGTCCAGAAGAATAGCTGAAGATTACGACTCGTGAGGGTGTTCACGAGTCGGACAAGAAAACTATTTCTCAAACGTCATGATTGTTGCACCCAAATTTTCAGCTAAACATTATGTCCTTTCAGAGCAACCTTCCGTGAATTATTAAGGGGCATGTCTGTAGAGTCAAGCTCTATATATATGGGAGAAAAATTCTAGAGAGGGGGATGAAAAATTAAAGAATTCTTTGACTATTTACTTAAGAACATTTTTAGTTGCTTTTGGATTTTTCTTTTTACTTAGTTTTAGAGGATGACAAAAGAACAAAGACAAATGAATAAGAGATATATCAGAAGGTTTAAATAGAAAGTAAACCCTGGGGAGTGATGTTTTCTTGTCTCTTATTTCATCTTTATTGTAATTTTGTTTATGGCTAAGTTCTTTTGATACATTATAACTATTTAATTTAAGTTGTTATTCATCTACTTATCTTTGTCTATTAAATGTTTATTTTATTTATGTATGAAGTATGATTTAAGTTTGTTTAAGTGCTTTGATTTGCTTAGTATGCTTGATCACCATATTAAGGATGTTAGTCATTTAATTCACAATGAGAGTTGGAATTCTTTGATGGAAAGTTAAATGAATTTATTTGAAGCATTGAATTCACTTAGAGATAAGGAATTCACTTTAAGAGGTTAAAGAATTGGCATAGAACTTCATGGTTTTTATTTATCTCTATAATGACATGAGAATGCTTATAGACTCTAAGTAAGAACATTCTTTATTGACAATGAGAATTGCTTTAAAGAATCTTGGCTAAATTCTCCATTCATATCATTCATACAATTGATAATTAATTCAAAGATGAACTTGTTTATTTGGTTATAATGTATGTCCATTCCATCTTTTAAGTAATCTATTATCCAAAATTAACTTAATATATTTTAAGTAGTTTAGAATTTACATTAATTGCATGATTTTAATTGAAATTGTTACCTATCCATTTACTTGTTACGTCAATATAAAATTTACCCCGTTCCTTTTGGAACGATACCTTACTCATATTATATGCAATCTAGTGAGACTAAGGGTTCAATTAAATCCCCATCATTTTCTCTAGCAGCTTTAATGGTCACTACCTAACCATCATGGGCGAGTTTGATCATCTGATCCAATGTAGAAGGCATCCCACCCAACTTGTGAAACCACGATCTTCCTAAAAGCATAGAAAAATTAGTCGGTATAGGCAACACCACAAACTCAGCTTCTATCTCAATAGGCCCTATCTTCACTCTAGTCTTAAAGGTCCTAACAGCTTATCTTTTGGAGTTATTCTAAGCGGATATGGTCAAATCATATTTATTTAACATACTTTTATTTAATTTAAAAGCTAGAATTGCCACCAAAGGACAAACATTGATAGAAGAAACATCATCTACCATCACACATGTCGTGTCCTTGCCATTTACCTAGGCCTTGATATACAGAGGGCGGTTATGATTTCTTCCTTGAGTAGGCAAGTTTGCATTAGAGTATACAACATTCACTCTAGTTCCTTCCTTAACCAAATCTAGAAATTCAGAGGGTGAGATGGTGGTGGCAAAGTATATTCACTCAGGGCTTCTACCACCCTTTATCTATACGAGGGGATTGTCTTAACAAATCCTAGATGGAAATCTATGCATTCATTTTCTTCAACTTCTTAATTATCTGATCCTTCTCAACTTTCTTTTCTTTAATCACCATAGAAGTAATTGGTTGCTTCTTAACTTCTGGAGTTGCTCTTTCAGTCCTTGTAACTACCTTTATCTTTTTCTTTTTTTTCTCACCTCTTCTTTATTCTCACTGGCTGAACTCCAAATATCAATGGGCACTGAGCCCTCTTCATCCTCGCTCTCTGTGGGGATATCCCAATAGTCGATCATCGAAATTGGCCAATTTCCTTCACCTGGTTCTATTACTTTGGGGGCAAAATGGGTAACAACTATGTACTTATTCCCATATAGGTCTCTCATGATGTACCATTTAGATAGACTAGACCCAATCATAAACACTGGAGGTTGAACAATATTATAACCTCCTTCCTTCTTCTTATCCTTTTTTTAGGATCTAAAATCTGCTTGTTATCTGTCATATCTAAATCTTAATCCTCAGGCTATGACAATAATCAATCAGTTGCCCAATATGCTAAATGTATGCACAATACTGATCTTTCCTATGGTGGGGTAGACCCTGACTCTTTGCAGGCCTTAGGGGCAGTGGCTGAAGCTTTCCTTCCTTACTCAAATGGTCCATTACCCAAGACAGTGACTGATCTAAGTTGGAATAATGCTTCTGACTAGCCTTTGTAGCGGACAATTCTACAGTTTTTCCAGTTTGATTCGACCCACTACTGTTCCCAACTACCTTGCTATTATTGAAGTTTCTTTTGGCATTCTTATTACTTGCTCTTTTGGCTAAGTATTCTCCCTCAGCTTCTATGGCTATGTCCTTCAATGACTCTCAATCCTTTAGGCCTTTTATCTTCAAATCATCCCTCAGATATGGGCTTACATTTTTTATGAACAACCTAATATGATTAGCTATATTAGGTTTCCTTTTTATCTCCATCCCCTTATTCCTCCACCTAGTGAGATACACAAGAAAAGATTCATCATGCTTTTACTGAAGAAGTTTAAGGTCTTTTAGGGTGACCTTCATTCTGGTACTGCAGTCATACTACTTAAGGAAATCTTCAATTAATAAATCCCAATCCTCTTTGGTATGCTTATCCAACCTATGGTATCAGTCAATTGCAGACCTAATCAAGTTCAGATAAAAATACTCTACCCTCTACTTTTTTGTTAGGGTTATCCCCTTCATAATTAGTGTATTCTATTTTGAATGGGCTAAAGGGTCTGAAGTACCATTAAACCATGGTAGATTAGGCATTTTAAACCTTGGGGGCAATAATTCATCCCTATCTAAGTCCCTATCTTTAAGATTCACACCTCTACTAGCTGACAACAACCTAGATATGGCTTTAATCTTTTTTTCCATCTTTTTGAAAGCCGGATCCTCAGTACTAGGATCCCTAATCCTCATATTCACTATTGGAGGGATATATTCCTTATCTTCTTCTTTTATAAAATTTTCCTCATGGTCATGCCTTCTTTCTCTACTTGGTAGGTCTCAAGGCACAACAGCCTCGGTCATGACAATGTCCCCAACATGCATTGGCTCCCTTACCCTATAAGCAGATGCTGTAAATTAAGTTCCAACATTTAGCGCTATAGAAGCCATAATCCCACCAATCATAGCCATAAACCTTTCTTCAAAATCTTGAAACCTCCTATCCAATCTTCAATTTCAATCACCTCATACTGTTGAAGTCCCAGTAGGGGTAACATTAAACATTTCCTTCAAGAATAGAAATCTCATTGCCATATCATTAGCTACTCTCCCAATCTTGTCCACCTTTTTGATCTTGTTTAATTGATGATCTACCATTTTTAATACTATCTCTTAACTACCTTTTGAAAACTGACTTGAACCCAACTCAAAACTGACCTATAAACCAAATTTCAAACTCAAACTTGACCTTAATAGCCCGAATAGGGATCTTCAGACTAGGCAATCATTTGACCCTCTGGACCACCTAGATGAGTCTATAATGGTTGTAAGAGTCAAATGTTAGGAATGATGTGTGGTGAATGATGCATGAACATTGTATATATATAATGCATAAATATAATGCATGATTTCATTAGGCATTAATCATAATCACACATAAGCATAGATAAAGGCCTTCCAATCTTATTACTCCTACATAGAAGGCCGTACAGTCTCTTTCCTAAGTGGGCTTAGCCTATGGGTTAATAGGATACCCAATGGTTATGTACTATAAAAAAATAATTTCTTCTTTTTCAAAATCCTAGGATTTTAGGTTTTATACTTAGGTTAGAGTTGGATCCCAACTTTAACTTTCTAAATTTGGAGAAAAATTCCCTTAAATTTGGATTAAATCCCTTTTTAATCTTTATCTCCTTTTTGAAATTCAAAAATGTGAAAATTCTATAAAATGAGCCATAGATGGATGCCCCTCATTGAGAGGGGATCGTCCCTTAAGAAAAATTCTTAAAATCCCTAAAATACTCTAATTTGGCCCGTGCAAGAGAAATGGATCCATAGATGGGCACCTCTTAGATGATAAATGAGCATCTGACATTGTTGAAGGCTCAAATTAAGGTTTTTATGCATCTTCTGTTAAAACACTTGAAAATACTTGGAAAATCATAAAAATATTTAAGAAAGTGTGAGAAATTCACAATCACAGCTTCATGATCTAAACCTGTTGTTAGTAATGTACTATTTCCTCATCATCGAGTAACCCTAAGGTCATGGTGTCTACACTTGGGTAGCCCTAAAGTTTCAACACCAAACTCAAGCCTATGTGATGACAATAGCTACTTTCCCAGGGTGGTATGGCCATAATCCTTTTACTTACTATATGGGCCTTTATGTATTGAACAAATTTAAATAAATTAGGTGGTACTGATCAAAGGTTGTCATTAAGAAGATAGAGGAAAAGCTAAAGGCTATGGTTAGGGTACTTTCAGTTGGAAAAGGTATCAGCCCTAAAGATATGGATTTAAACAATGAAGATATGTTGCCCAACAGATTTAAGATGCCAAACTTATCGAAGTTTGATGGTGCTTTAGATTCTTCTGCCCATATTAAATAATATATGCTGGTCATGAAAAGGACTACTCTAACCATTAGGTAAAAGACATATTACTTTAGCTTGAGCCTTACTAAACCCCCAATTAGCTGGTATTATAGGTTGGATAGGAGGATTAGGATAGATTGATTAAGGAATTCTTAAGACAGTATGATTGTAGCACTTAATGGAAGTCACCATCAAAGATATAAAGTTATTGCAATAGAAGTCAGATGAATCCTTTCATGAGTATCTCACTCATTAAAGGAATAGGGTTATGGAAATAAAGAGAAAGCCTAATACAACAGATTAGATTAGATTATTTACAATGAATGTGAGCCCTTACCTTAAAGAGGGACTCAAGATGAAAGGATTAAAGGACTGGAAACCCTTTAAAAATATAGCTATTGAAGCTAAAAGTGAGTATTTAGCCAAAAAAAAAGAGTGCTACTAAAGGGAACTATGGTAATCACAAAAACTATGGCACTACCGAATTCAATAAGAATAGTGGTAATTCAAGTGGCAGTAGTGTAGGGAGAATGATAGAAGTCTCAGCTATATGAGTCATCTAGAGGCAGTATTCTAACTTAGAAAAACCATTGTGCCTTATTTATGAGTGCCAAACTTTAAGGAATCATATATAAGACTTGATCGATACTAAGCAAGTACCAGATTTAGAGAAAAGGGTAAGGAAGTAGAATGGTATAATGTTGTGCAACCTCTAGTTTTCATAGTTAACTCAGGATTACCAAAATGGTTTGTGTTGTGAGATTTGTATGGTAATGATTATTTGGTTATCGCTTACTAAGGTCAAGAGGACTGATGTCATGGATGAGGCAGTAATACGAATTGATTTAGTAGAGGTCCCAAATGATGTACTAAACATTTAGGATATGGATAGTGACTCAAGTTTAGTTAAGCATGATGAAGAATGGTTAAAGGATCTATGGGATTCTGAGGAAGAAAAAGGTGAAGTGGAGAAGACAATAAAAGCAGTTACTCAAAGTGGTAGAGTGGTTTCTAAGGTTGAAAGGCCATATGTGGTAGTTTCACCAAATAAAAAGGTTGTGCTTGAAGAAGACTAGATTCTTAAGCAGTTGAAGAAAATGTCAGCTCCGATTTCAATCTGGGATTTACTCAAGCAATCATTATCTCATAAGTAAAAGTTAGTTGAAGCCTTATCTAAATTCACTATGGCAATTACCATTTCTCCTTCTCAGTTAATGGAGATTATAAAAGGAGAGTTAGGGGAAAATATTATCTTTGATGATACAGACTTGCCTATTAAAGGTCATAAATATAACTGACCTTTATTCATCTGAGCAGAAGTAAATGGCAAACACACAACTTATGCAATGATAGATGATGGGTCTTTGATTAATGTTTATCCTTTTACTGCCTTAGCTGCTTATGTAATAGAAGAATCAATGCTTAGTAAATGCAATCTCCCCACCACTGTTTATCAAAACTTTTAAAGGCAGGTTATTAGCACTTTTAAGACAGTAGTGAAGACAGGTCTAATTGTAGTGGAAGTAGAATTTGTAGTGTTGCCTATTTTAGCCAATCATTCTTTTTTGTTGGGTATACCATGGTTTCATAAACTAAGATGTATGCCTTCTACTCTTTATTAGATGATTAAGATCCCATGTGAAAAGGGCATAGTCACTATCAAAGCTGCCAGGGAAAGCCTAGTTTCAATGTTGGGGATAGCCAACCAACCTTTTAATAGGTTTCATATAGCTGCCACTGGTGATGAGAAGGAGAAAGAATGGTTTGAGAATCCTTAGGTGGTCAATATGATGAGAAAAATGAGTTATTTGCTAGCACTGGTTTAGGCAAGAATTCATAGAGACCTCAATAGGCCATTGTTTTAATGGGTTAAAAGGATAAAAAAGGCCTCGATTATATTTCAGGATCAGATAAGAATAATGATCACTCGAAGAAAGCTAAAATCCCTATATATTGGTAAGCTTTATGTCTATTTCTCAAGGATATATGTACTAGGGTGAAGTTGAGCTTGAGCTAATAGATTGCAAGGTGATTTAAGTTTTGAGATCTTTAATGACGTATTCGACTAGGTTTTAGGGATTATGAAGCCTACACCTAAGTTTTGGGATTAAGAGGTCATGAATAAGCTTTCATAAGTGAGCATGGAGTATCTTGAGGAAGTTATGATGCCAGAATTTGTAGCTACCAAGATTAAGGGGAAGGAGAAGATTAAACCTGAGCTAATAAAGGCTGAAGATAGACCCTAGAGAAGCAACAACCTCTACAATAGCTAAACTTAAAGTTTATGTTCAATAATGATGTATGCTTTCCTAGTTATATTAATAATATAAACAATTTTGCTTATTTGTGATATGTAGTATTTGACTACATCTTACATAGCACTAATCACAAATATCATAGCATATTTGATATTAATTCAACCAACACTACTCCATTTAATCTCAAAACAAAAGATGATCCTAAAGAAATTTTAATCGCATCCGATACAACTCTTGAGGAAAGAATAAATTTAAGAGAATATTAAATAAATATGAAAAAGTTTTTATATGGACCTATGAGAACATGTCGAGAATTGATAGAGATATTGCAAAACATGCCATTCTAACTTATCCAGATTATAAGCCAATTAAGCAAAAAATCTAGACTTAGACCTGAATGGGTCGAGAAGGTAAAGGAGGAAGTTCACATATAGATTGAGGCTACATTCTTTATAGAGGATCAGTATCCAACCTAGTTAACCAATGTTGTTCTGGTAGCTTAGAAAGATGAGAAGATTAGGATGTGTGTCAACTATAGGGATTTGAACAAAGTTTGTCCTAATATTTATTAGTTGATAGTGTTGCTAAGTGCGTGATGTAAAACTTTATTAATGGATATATAGGGTATAACTAGATTCTCAACACGGTAGCTGACCGAATCAAAATAGCCTTCATGATGGAATATGGAACCTATGCTTACAAGGTGATGCCATTTGGATTAAAAAATGCTGGTGTGACTTATCAAAGGATGGTCACCAAGATACTTAATGATTTGATCCATACAAAAGTTAAAGTGTATATTGATGACATAATGATCAAGTCTGAGACCAGAGAGGGGCATTTTGAAGCATTGGAAAAGTTCTTCCAAAGGATTAAAAAGTACAACCTCTACCTAAATCGAAAGAAATGTGTGTTTGAGGTTACTTTAAGGAAACTGTTAGGTCATATTGTTAGTCAGAAGGGAATTGAAGTAAATCCAAAAAAGGTGAAAGCTCTCAAGAAGATGTTAGTAATGAAGAAGGAAAAGGAAATTCGAGGGTTTATGGGGTGGATCCAGTACATTAATCGATTTATTGCTAAGTTTATTTCCATATGTTAGCCGATCTTTAAGCTTCTAATAAAGGATCAACCGATCAAGTGGAATGAGGATTGCCAAAAATCCTTTGACACTATTTGAGAATATCTCTTACAACCTCCTATCCTCCAACCATCTCAGCCATCAAAGCCTTTGATTTTGTATTTGGCTGTTGAACAAAGCTTAGTTGGTGTTACATTGGCTTAAATGGATGAATCTAGGTTTAAGTTTGTTATGTATTACTTAAGTAAAAGGTTTCTTCCTTATAAAGCTAATTATGTAGATGTTTAGAAGATTTGTCTAGCTATAGTGTGGCCTTCTAAAAAGTTGAGGCACTATTTCCATTCGTACAGTATACAAGCAGTGGCCAAGCATAATCCTCTTCAGTATTTGCAATCAGCACCTTCTTTGTTAGGGAAAATGGGGTGGTGGCTCTTATTGTTGTAGAAATTTAATGTAGAATATATTACCAGAAAGATAATTAAAGGGTAAATCATCACTAAATTGCTAGCAGATCAACAGCAGGAAGGAGATAAGATCATGTATGAATTCCCTAATGAGAATATTGCTACCATAATGGTGTAAAGCTAGCAAATGTATTTCGATGGAGCTACTAATAATAGAAGAGCTATAGCTGGAGTTATCTTGATCATGCCTAAAAGAGAAAAGCTACCCTTAACCAAGAAACTAAGGTATAAAGTGACTAACAATAGAGTTAAATATAAAGCTTGTATTCAAGATTTAGAAGCATTGATAGTCTTAGGTATAAAAGCTATTAAAGTCTTCATAGACTTATCTTTATTGGTGTATCAGGTATGAGATGAGTGGTAAATCAAAGAAGAACGATTGGTGCCATATGTAGAGTACTTGAGGAGTTTGAGCAAGCAATTCAAAGTGTGTACCTTCAGATATGTACCTCAAAATGAGAATTAAATGGTGGATACTTTGGCAACCTTAGTATTCACGTGGGACAATCCAAAAGGAGTAGTGATGAGGCATGTATTGATCAGCAGTTCAAGCAAGCCTTGCTTTAAAGGTGAAAGAATTATAAATATAGAGGCAAATAATAGGAAACCCTAGTATCATGACATTTAGAATTATTTGAAGAAGTCAATATTTCTTAAAAAAGCTACAAAAAAAGATCAAAGGATAATTCAAAAACTTGCTACATAGTTTATTAGTGTAGATGGAGTACTATATAAACGGCAATCAGATCATGTTTATGCCTAAATGAGAAAGAGGTAAAGAAAGTGATGGAAGAAACATATGCAGGGACTTATAAAGCCTACATGAATGGTTTGGCACTTGCAAGGAAGATTATGCATCAGGGGTTCTTTTGGTTGTTAATGGATATTGATTGTTCAAATTTTGTGAAGATGTGCCGCCAATGTCAGCAATGTGCCAATTTGAGTCATCTGCTTATATCGGAGTTATGTAATCTTCCATCTCCATGGCCTTTCACAGCCTGGGTAATAGATATAATTGGGGAAATTCATCCGATGGCTTTAAATGGTCATAGATACATAGCAGTTACGGTTAATTACTTCACCAAATGGGTATAACTGAGTCATTCAAGAGGATGGGTGCTCGCAAGATGGCACGACTTATTAAATGTAATCTAGTTTACAGATATGGGGTGCCACATCCCCAGGAATCATACAATGGAGTTTAACTTCACGCTGAGATAAAATAGGTGCTCAAAAAGTATAGAATACAACATCATAAATTCTCTTCTTATTATCCATAAGTGAGTGGGGCAGTTGAGGCAGTTAATAAGAACTTATAGATGATTATATCCAAGATTGTCCAAACTTATAAAGATTGGGCAAAGAAGTTACCATTCACATTATATGGATACAAAACCACTATCAAGATGTCGATGGGAGCTACATCTTTTTCTTTGGTCTATGGGAGTGAGGTGGTATTGCCAGTTGAGATTGAGTTATAATCATTAAGGGTTGTCATAGAAGCTAAGTTATCAAAGCCATAATAGGCTGAGCAAAGGTTGTTACAATTAAAATCATTGGATGAAAGTTATATAGGGGCCTATTACCATAATCAATTGTATCAAGAGAGGTTGGCTCGATCATTTGGTAAAAAGGTTAAAGGCCACCACTTGAAAGAAGGCAACTTAGTATTCAAATAGATAAGATCGAGTATTCTGGACTATAGAGGAAATTCAGGCCTAATTGGGAGGGTCCTTTCATTTTCAAGAAGTTATTATCAAAAGGTACAGCTATACTCATTAACAGTAATGGAAAAAAAATTAAAAAAGCCGATGAAAGTTGACAGGCTCAAGAGGTTCCATGGCTAAAAAAATGATTGAAAAAGGAAAAATAAAAAAATAAAAATGAAAAAATAATAAAGAGAAAATGTTTGATCGAGAAAACCTGAAAGGGTTGACTGATAACAAGAGTTGGATGCACTTGAAATGTACTTCTAAGATTAAATAAGAGTTATGTGTTTGAAATTAATGTCTTGTTATGATTAAATGATTGTTTCTATATGTTGCAAAGATGGGTTGCACATAGTTTAAACACATCATTTTGAATCCATAGGTACATATTGCTTAAAAAAGAAAAGAAAAAAAAAGAAAGAAGAAAGCCACTAGGTGGTTAGGAGTACAAATCAGGCAAAAGTTTGGCACAGGGGATGCATTTCCCGTTATGAGAGGTTGGTGTGAAAACCCATAAAAGGCCCACTACCTTAAAAAAAAGAAAAAAAAAGAAAGAAGAAAGTTGTTGTGTGATTAAAAGTCCATATCACGCAAAAGTTAGGCATATGGGATGTATTTTGTACTAAGAAAGGTTAGTGTGAAAACCCATAAAAGGGGCACTCCCTTAAGAAAAAGAAAAAGCCATTAGAGATGAAAACCGTAACTGGCTCTCTAAGCAAAAGTTAAGCCAATGGACAGGGTGAAAACTTGGAATAATTCGTCTATCCTAAAAAAAAAGAGAAGCCATTGTAATGGGTTAGATCCATTCTAGGCAAAAGTTGGGCATATGGTTATATGAAAATCCCTAATGAAATGCATTTTTTGCAAAGAAAAGCTAGTGTGAAAACCCACAAAGGGTGCACTACCTTTAAATAATGGCTACAGGAATTTAGGGAAATAAGGGATTGCTCAAATAACTTTCCTTTTGACAGACTCAATTCAGGACATAAGGTAAAGCCCCGAGGCAAAAAGGATCATTTTTGATGGTCATGGAATATAACTTTTGATACACAAAGTGGAGATATGAGGTGGAAGACCCCAGCATCCTCCAACTGTTAATGAAAGCATATGCAAACTGGATCTCTTTGAATAGATTATGGATAAGAGTCCCTAAGCCAAGATAACCGTTCTAGGTTTTTGGAGGCATCAGATAGTATGAGCAGTCTAGGGAGGATCAGATTATCTTTAGTTGAAGCACAGTAGTGATGGATAATTCCCTTTGAAAACAATGATAAAGATCAGAAAAAAGGCTAAGTAGAAAAAACTAAGAGTTATCAGATTAGAATCTTACCAATTTTGAGAACAAAAGTTCTGATTGGGTATAAGAAAAGTCATAAAAAGACCATGAGCCACCTGGCTAGTGATATATGCATTAATTGCATATGGTATGCATGGCATGATCATGATTTTAGCATGTGTATGCCTTTTGGTCATAAATGGTCGTTGTAGGAATAAAAGATCTTCCCTAACGAAATATTAATGACAATTCTTGTGTGGAGGGTACTGGCAAGCATACCTAGTAGAAACAATTGCAAATTATATAGGACTACATGTTCAGGGAGTATTGTATTTTATGTCGATTTAATTATAAAAAAAATGAAATAGTTCCTACTTCTAAAGCTCTGTTTATTATATCATACAGAGGGCTAACCTATCGTTAAAGGGACACATTTTACCCCACGTAAGAGATTTCAATCGTTGTGCATAACTAGACAATTAGATCAAAATGGCATACTACTTGAAACTTGACATTGGTCGTATGTACTGATGTAGCCTTAGGACTGATCAAGGCCTTAACACTCCTTTTGCTGCAGGGTCAAATGACCTTGTGACTTGCTACAAATTTCATCTGTCCAAACAAATTTCAGCTACCCCTACCAAAAATAAAGAAACTTTTCCAACCACACTCATCTTAACCAAAGATATCTAAAGGGGCACTCCAGACAATCAACCAAAGGTTAACACGTTAACAAACTGACAATAACTACCCAACTAGAGATTCACTACCTTAGATGATATTCATCTTAAATCCTGATTCTGCATGTCAATAAGCTAGCCTTAATCAGACAATCAACTAAAGGTTAACACATCGAAAAGCTGACAAGAACTATCCAACTAGAGTTTCGCTGCCTCAAATGGATGCATCTTAAATCCCAATTTAGTATACCGATAAGCTAGTCTTAATTGGAGATTCAACCAAGGGTTAATAAGTCGACAAGCTAACGGTAACTATCCAACTAGGGATTCGTTACCTTAGATGGTATGCATCTTAAATCCTTATTATATATGCTAATAAGCTAGCCATAATCAAAGATTTAACCAAGGGTTAACATGTTAATAAGCTGACGATAACTACCCAACCAGAGATTCGCTGCCTCAGATGGTACACATCTTAAATCCTAATTCTACATGTCGACAAGCAGGCATTAATCATAGATTAAACTAAGGGTTAACAAGTTGATAAGCTGATGGTCACTACCCAACCAGAGATTTTCTACCTCAGATGGTAATCGTCTTAAATCCTAATTTTACATGCCAATAAGCTAACCTTAATTAGATATTTAACCATAGGTTAACACATCAACAAGTTGATAGTAACTACCCAACCAGAGATTTATTGCCTCAAATGGTACGCATCTTAAATCCTAATTTTGAAGATCAACAAGATAACTTTAATCAGAGATTCAACCAAGGGTTAACACATCAACAAGCTGATAGTAACTACCCGACCAGAGATTTGCTATCTTAGATGGTATGCATCTTAGATCCTAATTCTGCCTGCTAATAAGCTGACCTTAATCAGAGATTTAACTTCATCCACCACTAACACATAAAACCTTTTAAGGGATAAAAGTAGAATGAATAATCGCCACTACGATAAGTGGTCAGGTTTCAGCAAGTGTACTGAATCAATAAGTAATAAACTGGGGTATTTTTAAGATCTATGAATATCGAAACCTAAGAAAGAAAATAAGAGCAAGAATAATCTATTGATTAGAGTTATACATTTAAAGAATATCCCATTTTTTGTTGATTTTGTTATGTTTGGTAATAAAAACAATTAACATAAAAATAAATAAAATGCAAAGTATGAACTAATAAGGCAATTAAAAGCAGGAAAATATAAAATCAATAAATTAACAACGGCTAAAGACATTGTTCAGGAATCTAATCCTCCCAATTTCTATACAATGTTCATTTTAGCATAACATTTATATATTTCAGATGTAGACAACCCATATAAACCCCTAGTATCCCATTTTGGAGCCCATTACTCTAGCTACCTGATATCCCATTTTGGAGCCCATTACTCTAGCTACCTGATATCCCATTTTGGAGCTTATCCTATAGCCAACAAAAGTACGGGTCCTAAAACCTACATATGAACTAACATCACATTCCAGAGCTTACTATTTCAATACCTATTCATTTTCCTCTTTTTTCTGATTTTACAACTCATAAGTGATAAGTGTGAATTATATATTGTTTTTAGTATGTTTTAAGTGTTTTTATTTGGTTAATTTGGTGTAATTTAGGTTAATTTGTAGTTAAAATGTTGATTTGTGTGTTTTAGAAGTTAATTTAAAGTTTTGGTGCTTTTTAGGTATATTTTGCAAGAAAAAGGACTTGATTGTAAAAAGTCAAGAACATTTGGGCCAAAATTGTGAATTTGAGAAATTCATGCAAAAAAATAGACGTGAAGTCCAAAAGACTCATGAGTGGCCGTGTATTTCATTGCTTGAAAACTTAGTTGGCAATTAATCTTGTTACTGTTTCCATGCTTGGCCGTGTGATGTAATGCCTTGATTCATAATTGGGCGTGCATTGAGTAATTTGGAGCATGATTAGCTATGTAAGTGAAGGAAGAATTCATAAGTGGCCGTGTGTTTCATTGTTAGGAAAAATACTTGGCCGTATATCATCTTTTGCTAGAGAAAATCTTAAGTGGCCGTGTACTTCATTAAGAGAAGATACACGGCAGTGTATTTTTATAAGAGAATAATCAAGTGGCCATGTGTTTACATTCCCATGCAGCAAAGGATTTTCCAAACTTCCCAATTAAGAAGAGTTTTCTTCCTACTTTAGTTCTGGAAGTTTAGAAGGATTCTACCACTATTTTTTCCTATAAAAAGAAGTTTGAAGCACCAAATAAAATCAATCAATCCTTTATCAATCATTAATCAACATTAGTTTTCAAGAGTTCTATTAGTTTTTTAGTTTTTACATTTTTGTTGATTTTACTGCTTTCTTTAAAAGCTTTGTTTTAATTTTAAACACGTTCAGTGAGTAGTTTTCCTTAACTTTTGCTATAGGATACTTGAATCCTTAACTTTTTATTGTTCTGACTTAAGCTTGTGCTTCAATTTAATGCAAGTTTGATTATTTCTTAGTTCTTAAACACAGTCTTATCATTATTTAACTAAAAATTGGTTGTTAACTTGATTAAACATTGGTTAGTAATTGGTTTTTGGTTGGATCATTGATATGCATGTTCTTAGGTTAAATTATTTGGGTTAATGCATGATTATAATCTGAATAAAATATAATTTTGTGTTAATTGAAGTAAGTTAAGATTAAGAAGGGTGTAACTATGAATAGGTGAAAGTTAAAATACTTGAGAAAGGATTTAATAAACATCTAGGAGGATTAATTCAGATCTTTATGCTAAGTGTTGGATTGTTCTGAATAAGAGAATTTTAATGCTTGGAATGATAATCATGAGTAAAGTTATCTGGGTTTATTAATCGAAATTCTTCATAATCACTTGTGTTTCTCTTTTGATTAAGTCATAATAATACTGGTTAAGGTGGATAGTCCTTTAGTGAAAGTTGTTTTTATTATTGATTTTTACCTCAATTAATTGCTTGCTTTTGTTTTATGTTTAATTATTTCAATTCCTTTAACTATTTTACTTTATTTTTAGTATTAAAGTTTCGTTTTTGGTTTTCAACCTACAACCATCACAACTTTTGGGATTTCTCTTCTTTCTTCTTCACACAAATTTTGTTCTAAAATTAAAATCACTCACATAAACACAGGTTTCCCTTGGGTTCTATATTTTGGGTCATAATTATATTTTTCTATATTACTAAGCCGATGTAATACACTTGTTAGATACCAATCAAGTTTTTGGCGGTGTTGCTGATGATACATTAGCATTTGTTTATTTATTTTGATTTTAAAGTGGATTTTTGTGTGTTCTTATTCTCTTCTTCATCTATTTTCTGATTTTTGTTTTAAATTTTTCTCAGGTGCTAGTAGTTTATGGTGAGAAACAACCTCATTCTACCTATAGATCCTGAAATTTAAAGGACATTCTATAGGATTAGAAGGTTAAGAGGCAAGTAGAACAAATAAGTTGTTTGATGAATCTTTTGATAATCAAGACGTACCCCATCAAGCTCCCAGGAATGGGTATAGACCTATAAATGATCCACCACCACCTAGGATTGAAAATCAAGATGTACCCCATCAAGCTCCCAAGAATGGGTATAGACCTAAGACCATTAGGGATAATGTTATTCCTAGGTGGAACAAAGAACATAGAACCATTAGGATTCCTTACCACCAACCTTTTGAGATTAAATCCGCTACCATCATGATGGTACAAAGAAATCAATTTTCGGGCTTGGACATAAAGGATCTTGCACAACACTTAGATATGTTCTTAGAAGTTAGTGACACTGTGCAAATTTCAAATGTATCAACTGATACAATTAGGCTAAAAATTTTTCCATTCACCCTCATAGGAAAAGCTAGGGATTGGCTACAAATGCTACCTAATCAATCCATTCATTCTTGGTAGCAAATGCAAGAAAAATTCCTTTGTAAATTTTTCCCACCCACCAAGACAACCCTCATTAGAAAACAAATCAATGATTTCCAGTAATTTTATGAGGAGCCATTTCATGAAGCATGGGAAAGATTTAGGAGACTTTTAAAAATCTGTCCACATCATGAGTTTCCTATTTATCAACTAATGCACATTTTTTTGTCGGTGCCAATCAATCAACAAGATCTTTGTTAGATGTAGCCTCGAACGGTAGCATTAAGAACCAAATTCCTGAAGATGTATTCCTACTTCTTGATGAAATGGCTACCAATGATGCTCAATAGGCAACCTCTAGAGCAGCACAAAGAAAACATGGATCATAATATAGATGAAGTAGCTATGTTAAAAGCTCAAATGGAATTAATTAGAAAATAACATTTAAGAGAAATAAATGAGCTTAAAGTTAAGAATGCTTCAGTGTTATCTAATGAAGTTGATGCTTATGCAAGAATTCAAGGATCTTCAAGAATAAAAAATAACAAAGGAATGGTAAAAGAAGTAAATGCCTTAAACCCATATAGTAATACCTACAACCCGAGATGGAGAAACCATCCAAATTTTTCATGGAGGCAAGGTATTCAAGCTTCTTCTAACCCTCATCCTAAACCTCTTTTTAACCATATTCAACCTTTAAACAACCATCCCCCATACTAAAATCAAGCTCCACCACATTACCTAAACCAATACCCATCACAATCATACCATCAACCACCTGGTTTTCAAAAGTCACAACCTCCCCCTCCATAAGAGAAGAAATCTAACATAGAAAAGATTATTACAAATTTCATTGCCTCCCAAAACTCAATCTTGGCCAGTCAAGATGCTAGATGGAAATTACAAGACATTTGGATGAGAAACCAAGAGGCATCCATTAGAAATTTAGAGAACCAAATGGGCAACTTGCTCATTCATTATCCAAACAGACTTAAGGAACATTTTCATCTAATGTGGATCGCAATCCCAAAGAGAAAGCTAAAGCAATCACATTAAGGAGTGGAAAAGAGTTAGAAAGAACTAAAATTGGTAAGAATTCTTCCCCAAGGGTGGAACCAACAACGGAGGTAAGTATTCGTAACTCTAAAAATGTTCAAAAAGTACCTCCTACGGTTGAGAAGGGTAAAGGTAAAGAAAAACTTGTTTCTACTGTACTTGATGAGTCTCAATTACCTTTTCCTGTTCTAGCTAGAAAAGAAAAGCAAAATGAACAATTAAGTAGATTTTTAGACATGTGTAGGCATAGTAACGGTTTAATTATTCGGTAATTGTAGTGCTATATTAACAAATAAAATTCTTGAAAAATTAGAAGAGTTCAGTAGTTTTAGATTACCTTATGAATTAGAAGGAAATTTTGTTGGACATACTCTATGTGATTTGGGTGCTAGTATTAACTTTAGGAAATTGAACCTAAGAGATCTAAAAGAAACCCAAATGACACTTCAATTGGCGGATAGATCGGTGAAGAAACCAAAGGGTATTATTG
This sequence comes from Excoecaria agallocha, assembly GCA_037975025.1. Taxonomy (NCBI): domain Eukaryota; kingdom Viridiplantae; phylum Streptophyta; class Magnoliopsida; order Malpighiales; family Euphorbiaceae; genus Excoecaria; species Excoecaria agallocha. Next base: position 94,021,656 of record CM075806.1, read on the forward strand.
AGGACTTATTGGTTAAAGTAGGAAATTTCATCTTCCCGGTAGACTTTGTAGTGATGGATATAGAGTAGAATAGGAAGGTGCCATTGATAGTGGGTAGACCATTCCTGAACATGGCAAGAGCCCTAATTTATCTTTATGGGCAAATGGTTACTTTGAGGTTCAACGAGGAAGAAATGGTCTTCAATGTAAATAAGGTTTTAAAGCATCCTTCTTATGACTTTGAAGAGTCCATTTACTTTGTTGATGATGTTTAAGAGTGTGTCAACATGAAACAAGAGAATATCATTCTCAATAATGAACTTCAAGAATATTTGATGCATCCCAAGGAAATGGAGGAATTGGAAGCAAAAGAAAAGGAGTTGATACATAATCTGGAAAAAGAACACAATGAAAGTGAAACAAATGAAGGATGAACCGTCCCCTCCTAAGGGAGATTCTAAACTTAAAACACTCCAACTCATTTGAAATATGTATTTTTAAAGGATAATGCCGAACCAGTAATTATTTCATCTTTATTGATAGGTTTGGAAGAAGAAATGCTCATTTCAGTCCTCAAGAAGCATAAAGGAGCGATTGGTTGGGCAACATCCGACTTGAAAGGGATTAGCCTCAGCTATTGTACACATTAGATACCCATTGTAACTCCAATGAAGGCTTAACCCAACTATGCAAGAAGTAGTGAAAAAGAAAGCATTGAAATTACTTGATGCAAGTATAATCTATTCTATTTTTAATAGTAATTGGGGTGAGTCATGTTCAATGTGTGCCTAAAAAGGGGGGAATGACTATAGTAATCAATGAAAAATAATGAATTAATTCCTACACTTACAGTAATGGGATGGAGAGTATGCATTGACTATAGGAGATTAAATAATGCTACTAGGAAAGACCATTTTCCATTGCTCTTTATTGACTAAATGTTAGAAAGACTAGCAGGAAATAGATTTTACTGTTTCTTAGATGGTTAGTCGGGGTATATACAAATACCTATAGCCCCTGAAGACCAAGAAAAGACCACATTCACAAGTCTCTATAGAACATTTGCATATAGGAGGATGCCTTTTTGGTCTTTGTAATACACCTGTCACATTTCAACGATGTATGATGGCCATATTTCATGATTTTATTGAAAAATTTATGGAAGCTTTTATGGATGATTTCATAATTTATGGTCATGATTTTGAATCTTGTTTAAATAATCTTGCATTGGTTTTAAAAAGGTGTCAAGAGACTAATCTTGTTCTAAATTAGGAAAATTGTCATTTTATGGTTAGGAAAGGAATTGTCCTAGGGCATAAAATTTCTAAAAAAAGGCATTGAAGTTGATAAGGCTAAAGTAGATGTGATAGAAAAATTACCTCCACTGACTAGTGTTAAGGCTATTAGAAGTTTCCTTGGTCATGCCGAGTTTTATCATCGGTTTATTAAGGATTTTTCCAAAATAGCTAAGCCACTCTCTAATTTGTTGCTTAAAAATGTTGCATTTAACTTTGATGCTAAGTTTTTGCAAGCTTTTAATCTATTAAAGAAAAAATTAATAAGTGCACCAGTAATAGCATCACCCAATTGGAGCTTACCATTTGAAATTATGTGTGATGCAAGTGACTATGCAGTTGGAGCGATTTTAAAATAGCGAAAAGAGAAGTTTTTCTATACCATCTACTATGTAAGCCATATACTCATTGAAGCCCAAGTCAATTACACAACCACGGAGAAAGAACTCTTGGTGATAGTTTTTTCTTTCGAAAAATTCAGATCTTATCTCCTAGGGTCCAAAGTTACGATGTGGTCGGACCATGCGGCATTGAGGTACCTTTTTGCAAAGAAGAATTCCAAACCGTGGCTTATCTGATGGGTTTTACTACTCCAAGAATTCAATATTGAGATTAAGGACAAGAAAGGAGCTGAGAATTTCGTAGCTGACTATCTATCTAGATTGGATCATGCTAGCATAGACAAGGGAGAAATTTCTGACTTATTTCCTGATAAACATATTTGTGCTTTTTATACATATGAAAACTCAGTTCTATGGTACATTAATATAGCTAATTTTCTTGTAGGTGAATATCTTCCTAAGGAGTTTACTTGGCAACAAACGAAAAAGTTTAAAGCGAATGCCAAGCACTACCTTTGGGATGATCCATACTTTATCAAAATATGCTCGAATCAAGTGCTAAAATGATGTGTACCAAAATCGAAATAAGAAGCTATCATGCAACAGTGCCATGGAGGCGAGGTTGGAGGCCATCATGGACCTAATCGAATGGCGCAAAAGGTCCTCCAATCAGATTTTTTCTGGCCAACTTTATTTCAGGATGTCAAATCTTTCATTGAAATATGTAATAGATGTCAACGAGTTGGGAATATTTCTAAAAGGGATGAAATGCCTATGAATAATGTGCTTGAAGTAGAAATTTTTGATGTTTAGGGAATATATTTTATAGGACCATTTCCTAATTTCTTTGGTTTTGAATATATTTTAGTAGCTGTGGACTATGTTAGTAAATGGGTCAAAGCCACAACCACTAGAACTTGTGATGCCCGTATAGTACTTGAATTTATTAAAAGAATATTTTCACTAGGTTTGGAGCACCAAGAGCTATAATAAGTGATGGAGGCACCAAGAGCTATAAAACCTTACTTAGGAAATTTGGAGTCAAACATAAGATAATCAGCCCATATCATCCTCAAACAAATGGGCAAGTAGAGGTGTCTAATAGAGAACTGAAATCAATTCTAGAAAAAATAGTTAGTAATTCTAGGAATGATTGGTTTCAGAAATTAGATGAGGCTCTATGGGCCTATAGAACTGCATTTAAGACCCCTATAGGGATGTCTCTTTACCGAATGATTTTTGGAAAAGCATGTCATCTTCTAGTAGAATTAGAGCATAAAGCTTATTGGGCTACAAAATTTCTTAACTTTGATTTGAGAAATGCAGGAGAAAAGAGAAAATTATAGCTCAATGAACTTGATGAAATTCGATAATGGTTGTATGACAACACAGCTTTATACAAGGAAAAAACCAAATGTTGGCATGATAAACATTTAAGGGTAAAAGATTTTGTTCCTGGTATGCTAGTGATTTTATATAACAGTTGTTTTCATTTGTTTTCAGGAAAGCTGAAATCTAAGTGGCTCGGGCCTTATCAAGTTGTGACATGCAATGATTTTGGAGTTGTAACGATCAAAAATCCAAAAGATGGTCGTGAACTTAAGGTAAACGATCACTAGATCAAACCGTATCAAATGGGACAACAAGAGGTTGCTGACGCAACCATGGTTCTTTAATATCACTAAAAAATGGTTTGGATAGTCTAGCTGAAGACTCCAAACTCAGAACTTCACTCTTCTCCCTCTGTTTATTTTGCAGTTTATTTTTAACTTTTGTGTGTTTTCGTGTGTTTTTGTTAAGTTTCGATTCATGAATTAAAGTTAAGGTTGGTTTACAAGGTTTTTGAAATTAATCTCAACTTAATGGGTTTTTAAATAAATGCATTTCCAATTAAAAAGAAGAAATCGTGATTTAAAGGGAAAATAATAAGTTTTATACAAAACAAGGGATTTTTTAAAATGAATTTCAATATAAATTCATCCTAGAAAAATTTGCAGTGCAGCTTCTCGCCAGTCCATGCACGCCCACATGCAGATTTGCACCATTTTTACGCACCCACGCTTGAAGGCCTTGCCTGGCAGCAAATCCACCCATGCCCATGTGAAGCCTTTGCCAAATTTAGTGCGTGCCCACGCAAAATTTCTTGCTAGTCCATGCATGGCCACGTGAGTAGACTCTGCTCCACCCCATTCAAATTGCTTGACCATGTGAATTTTTGCCTTCAGCCCTGCACGCCCACTGCTCTTCAGCCTCTCCCATGTGTGCCCGCATGTGGTGTAGCCTGCTCCCATACGTGGGGGTGTGTGAGGCCACTGCCCCCTTTTAAAGGCCTATCGTTTTAATTGTTCTTTCTTCCTTGCATTTTCAATTTTTCTCTTGCCCTCTCACACTCCCACGTCTCCCTCACCCACAAACACCTCCACAGCCATGCACCATCACCCACCACCATATTTTCATCTCCGACCACCACTCTCTCTCTCCTTGAATATTTCTCTCTCCTCTCTCCATTTTTCTTCTCTTTTCCATCAATTTCTTCATATTCCTAGGGCATTCACGTTCACACACTTCACTCATATTTAGTGTAACAATTGTTGGGTTTCTCACTTTCAAGTAAGTATATCTTCTCTTAATCTCTTTAATGTTGTTTCAATACCATTACATGCCATGATTTGTTGTAATTTTAGCATATACACTTACATTTTTAGGTCATTTTTCACATGAGATCTAAACTTTATGTTATTTTCTTTTGCAAATGTGATTTGTTGTGGACCTAATTTGCATGTAATAGATGTTTAAGATTCAATTTGGTAGAGAATACACTTCATTATGCACTTCAATTTGATGCTCAAACATGCTCACATCACATGTTCGATGAAATTTCCCAATGAGTTTATCTTTAACTTAACTTATTTATAACTCTTTGGTTGACATTTTTTGTTCAAAATTATGAGTCATCACCTCTCTCATGTCTTGCATGCTTATTTTTATGACCTTTTCAATACCTGTTGGGATATTTTTTTAACTTATCCATGGTGACATTCTCTTCAGTAATTGTCTTGCATGCATGTTGATTTGTACTCATGTACTTTACATTAGTAATCTCCTCATTATCCTTTCATCAAAATGTGCTTACATTGTTATCCCCCATTAGTTTTCTTACACAATAGGTGTGTTTTAGTCCATGGATTGTCATGTTAAACTCACATTATTTTTTTCAGTGGCACCTAAACGGACCAAGTATCTTGATGTTATTAGCTCCTTCGAAATCCGTATTCCATCATATATGGATAGAGCTAAAGTGGATAAGTTTGATTATTTCAGTACTTGCACATATATCTAGCCAGCTTATTTGAGCTAGTATTTACTCAACATTCCATCTGGAAACTTATGGGATGAGGTGCTTCCATTACTTCAACACATTGGGTGGACACAATTCATAGATAAAAAACCAAAGGTGTATCCCAATATGGCATGGGACTTCCTATACTCGTTTGAGTGCTATTTTAAAGGAGATGCTAATACAGGTACTATGGGATTTGAGTTAGGCAAGAGGGGATATTCATTGTCTTTTAAGCAATTCTCAGAAATTTTAGGATTTATGCCGGATGCCCCTGTAGAATTGGCCGATGTATCTGCTACGAACAATTGGATGAGAATCTAAGATCCTCAACAAGATGAGCCATGGAGAGGAGGTAAATGCAAAGTGAATACTTTAAGAGATCATGCGTTGAGGATAATTCATCGATTTTTGACAAAATGTGTTTACAACAATCTAAAGAATGCAAGTGCCATCAATGTTTATCAAGCCATGGTCCTTTGATGTATGGTAGATGGCATTTTCATCAATGGAGCATTGATTATAGCTAATAGGATTAAGGAACTACAAAAAATGCCGGCTAACGTCAACAGCATCTCTATTGGTTGGATCACTACGATTTTGGCTGATGCAGTTGCACACCCTGCCATTGGAGATCCACTTGTGAGAGAGCTACCATGCATTGACAACAAGATGCTCAAAAGAATGAAAATTCTCATTCCAAGACCATGTGGCCATTGAGCTACTTGGGAGGAGTATCTAAGAGAGAATAACATTCGCATTGAGGAGCAACAAGACGAGCCCAATGAAGAGCCTGCTACCCCAACTAAAAATCAATCTATTAATGAGCTGACAACACCAAAATGGGAAGGCCCCTTTAATCAATTGAGTCAGTGGATGGATATTCAGTAAATCCATTTGATTGCTTTTGCAGGACTTGATTGCTTTGCAGGACACTATTTTAAATATCAAGAACACAGTGGATACTTTTGTGCAATAGTATTGGGAACAAAATCCACCACCGACTCTACCTCCATCAGCATAGATTTTCTTCATTTGTTATGGAAAGCAAAATTTTGAGGAGGGGGTACCATAACTTTCAAGGAGATTGACTTTTAACCTTGTTCATTTTTATTCATAAATCGATTTTATGTTTTGTGTTTTATGTTTTGTTCTATTTTGTTTGTGTTTCTTTTGCTTTATTAAGTCTGTAAAACCTATTAAAAAACTTATGTAGTTCACTTTTCATCTAGTTTACATAAGAACTTAGTTTTCCCTGGTTTCCTTCAAAGCTATGAACACATTGAACTGGAACATTAGAATATGCATGTTTAGAACCTTTGCTTGGCAGTAGAACAAATAAGTTGTTTGATGAATCTTTTGATAGTTTAATCTTTAACTTGATAAATATTTGTTAGTTTCCATTTTCTTGAAAGCACTTAGACCAGCTTTGAACTTAGAAAAACAAAGCAATAAAGTAGTGAAGTAAGAAAATTTAGAGCATTAAAACCTTCCTCATCACCCTTCGAAGCATATAAGCAACTCAAATAACTTAGAAAATGATATAGGCAATAATTTTTCTTGTTAAGCTTTCTAAAAAGACCTTTTTCCTACCCTTGAGAAAAGTTATCCTTTGTAAGCCAAGTTGAGCCTAAAAGGGTATGCTTAATGCATACCATTAATGTTTTCTTGTTACACTCAATTTTATAGCATATAACCTAAAGAGCCTTTATCTTACCATATGAAATTAGCCACTTTAGGATTAAATGGATTTTCGTGAAACTTTTATGGGTGTAGTGAGTAAATTCTTGGAAAGAGTTATTGATAAAGTCAAGTGAGAAATTTACCTTGTATCTACCTTGATGTTGTTCAAGTATATTTTTGTGCTAGCATCGTAAAAAAACAAGAAAGAAAAAAAAAGAATCATCGATTGTGAAAAGAAAAGCTAGCATTTATGAAATAATCTAAGTGTGGGGCGGTACAATGAAGGAAAAATATTGGTGACTTCTGAAAAGGGTATATTTTCTCTCAAAAGAGTTTTGTATTGAGGAAGTTTAGTAAGTTTGTTTTAATCATTCATGGATTGAGTTAATGAGCATTTTATTCTATTTTGTCTTAGAGTGGCTATTCTTTTTGAAAATCTCATATCCATTCTTTGAGAACCATAACCTTATCCCCATTATAACCCTTAAAAGACCTATGTGATTCTAAGTTTGTTTTGAGTTGTTTAGCGAAGATGAATTTCAAGTTCTGGTGCTAAAGGAGAGGCTTATGATGTATCTAGAGTTTCAAGCGCAAAACCGATTGTATGCATATGCATTCTGTTAGAGAGTATGCCCTAGAGCCCATGTAATAGGGATGTTTTTCATATGTATGAAATTTATATTCTTAATAAAAGGCATCATTCATTTATTAATGCTGTGTTTGAATACATGAGTTTGTAAATCTTAAATTAATAAATGAAGTCCTAGATATTATAAACACAGTGCAAAGGCAATCATGAAGGTGTTCATGATGTGAGATGTCTATCGCATGCAAATGTGTTAATATCTAAATATCCCTAGTCATAGAATTAACAAGATAGGACATTGTTAATTCGGACAGACTAGCACATGTTATGCTTCTTGAATGGTTCAAGCAATGGTTCTCATAGTTGTGATTATGGATGATAATCAAAGCTAACATGTGGATGCTTGTTAGAGGAACAAGTTCATTGGAGACCTGCAAAGAGAATCCTCATATGGATATTAAATCTATGTCAGTGAGGAATCTCTTCATAGCGGTTGTGCAAGTATCCTTAGACTTGAGATCACCAAAGTTATCTTAAGTAGCAAGTGGTATACTTTGACTCCATAACTGATTACTTCCAACTGGGAGTGAACATAGTTAGGAGATTGGGTATATCATGACCTACTTGAAGATAGTTGAGTGATTGACAAAGGATTCACCATCCCAGATTTAACAAGGGAAGTTATCTCACATGATTCTATAATTACCTTGTTCAGTGAATCTCTGGCCAGAGTAATATGCCGAGATGGATGGAGATCCATGAAGGGCATTTTAGGAACAATGGTTAAATTAATAGAACATACATAATTAGATTTATATGAGTTGACAGAAATCCATACTCAGAATCTGATTGAGATAAGAGTGGTGAAAGGAGTAATTGCACGGTAACTGTTTCTATGGAAGGGTACAGTCAAACCACATGACTTTCCTGACATTTGGGTAGTCATGATGCCTAGCTAGAGGCCAATCATGACTTGTATAATGATGTATCAAAATATCAATAGAGATTGATAAAATGATTTAAAGGAGTTTAAATCATGTGAGTTTTGAATAGAACTCACAATTACATATTATACTGCCAATATGGACAGGAACCCAATAGGTCACACACATATAGAGAAAAGGGTAAAATGGTAAAATGACAAGGATAATAATATTTGATATTATTATAAAGGTAGAGAGGAGAATATGATAATAATTAATTAAAGAGTTTAATTAATTATGATCAAATAAAATTGTCCGCGGAACTTTTGAGAAATGTTCTGTAAATTGGACCTAAATGAAATAATGTATTTCATGATTAATTATTATTGTCTTATAAGTGTTATAAGACTACTATAAGTGTTATAGGACTGATATAATAATTAATAGGACCATTGGAGAAATTATAGAGGGCCAAAGGAATGAAGAAGTTGGAGGAAGCCCTCCAGAAGAGGGCTACACGCCAACTTCATACAGAAGGGCTTAGAGGGCTTTTTCTTGGACCAAATTAATTTATATATGTTACATAAGTGTTATGGAACTCACATATTTAATTTGGTTGGATTTGGAATCCATTTGGGTATTTAAATCCAATTAGATGCACAAAGGGCCTAGTTTGTGGATTTTGTGCATGGTCTTTTATGAAAAGATTTAATTTGGATTTAATTAAGCCCAAATGATTATAATTAATTCCAGAAGCCCAATTAATAATTCTCCAGCAATTTTAAAGAGCCCAATCTCATTAAGGAGTTGGAATTTTAACCTAACTATAAAAGGCCAACTAATGAGAATTAGGGTTAAGTGATTAAAACAAAAGGAAAGTCCTTTCACTTATTCTCTCTCCACTTTTGCGCCACTTCCCAAGCTAGCTCTTGGGAATTTCGGCCAGCCCTAGTTGAACACCAATTTGTTGGTTCAATTTACCCGTCTCTAGTGTGGATTACTCATTGGAGGTGTTCGATTTTGGACACTGTGGTTTGCGACAACCCGGTGCGAAGTAAAATCAACTGTTCAACAAAAATCAAAGGTGATTTTTCTTATTCTCATATAGTTATATTGTGTATTCATGGCAAGATCAGATCATATGGTTAAAAATTTTAAAATTCCGCTCATGTATATGATGCATGTAACCATAATATTCCAACATGGTATCAGAGCCTCGGTTTTGCCATGGATACACAATTCTATATTTTCTGTGGAATAAGTTTTGTTTTGTTTTGAGTTATTTATTTCATGAACTTTAAAATATTAGATTTGATTGTTCATGAATGAGAAATATTGATTTCTGGTTGTATGTGTGATCAAATAAATTTGACGGAAACAAAAACGGAACTTTTGAAGAAAAGTGACTAGGGTTTTGCGTGAAACCCATTAGGGTTTGGCGTGAAACCCTAGGTAATGTAGGGGCTGTTCTAATTTAATTTCTTATGGATCCATTTAAAAATCATTTAGATGATATTTTATGTCTTTAATATGTGATATTAAGCCGTAGGATCGAACGGAATTAAAATCGAACAAGTTTTGCATGAAAACTAGTTTTGTCGAAAAGTTCGATAAATTGGTGTTCTTCGTGTGTTCTTGATGTGTTCATGGTTAGAACGACTTTTGATCTTCTAAATCTGATATATATGATATATTAAAGTGTTTTTAATTAATTGGATTAATTAAAATGGGCCTTAAATTAATTTGATTAATTTTAATTCATTAAAACCACTTAATGGGCTTAATTATGTTTACGGACTTGGTTTAAATTAGTGAATGACTTGGTGGGCCCAAGGAGCTGATTTAAATTAACTATTATAAACATTAATTAAGTTTATTAATGGGTTTTAAGGGCTGGAGTGGGCTTGGCTCATTCCAAAAGGCCCAAATGGTCCAAATGACACAAAACTAGTTTGTGTGTGAACACACTTAGGGTTTTTCTTCTGTGGGTTTCGGCCTACACTTATTTTAAGCCCAAAATTGATTCTTTTAATTATTTAATATGATTAATTAATTAAATAATCAATTTATAATTAATTAATAATCAATTTGATTGATTATTAAGGCAAGAACAAATTCATGCAAAAAGGTTTCCTAAAATGAAAGTTTCCAAAATGGAAAAAGTTTCCTAATTTGATCACATCATTAAAATAACTCAAAATATAGTTTCAAAGGTTGAAACAAAGTTAGTAATCCATTTCTTTATGCATTAGAAAGGCATATAAGGGTGAATGATTGGCATGATGGTTAGTTATGGACAAAGCCCAATGTGATTGAGCATAATGCATGTTTTGGCCCAATGAGGACTTTCATGTCCCGGCCACTTGTTTTTGGTTTGTATTTGATTTCAAATTGTAATATGTAATTAGATTACTTAGATTAGAATTAGAAATAGAGATGGAGACCATTTTCAAGGAGCAAGATGGGCCGGATGGAGATCCAACAAGCTTGAAGATAATGTAATTATTTTTCTTGTTTGAATCATGCATACTACCTAGGTGTGACCTTTTGATTTCCCTCATGGCTCGGGGAAATCAATGTAGTGAAGTCCATAACTATACCATATTTGTATGCTTATATTTATGTGATAGATATAGGATGCATACCAATGTATGCCAACCATGTATGATGAGACTTAATTAACTAAAACCCTCAAACAAATACTAAGGTATATAAGCCTTCCATTAATTTGAGGAGAACCAGAGTTCTTTATAGTGTGGGTTGTTGACCACAGTCAAGCTCACATTATATCGAATATGTTCAAATCTAATTAAATGGGTCATCTTAGCTAGCCCATTAGTTTGTTGACCACAGTCAAGGCTAATGGTTCTAGAGGCAAGATTAGGGAATGCATATATGATATGCATGCATCAAGAGTTGATAACCTAATGATCCAATAGTTGTGTAGAGACACAATTGGTATAGAGATACCTACCTTTCAAGGGTATGGAATTTGGCTTGTTGACCACAGTCAAGGTCAAATTACATATCAAGGATTGGATATTGGCCCACTAAGAAAACCATCGGGTTTTCTCGGATTAAATAGTGAGGGCTATTAATTCGCAATAAAATAGTGGGAGTAAATGTATTAATTAAAGACCTTATTAATGCATACATATATATGAACATACTCTCATATCTTTTCATTTTCACATCTAGGTCATCATCATGAGCACATCAAATATTAATATACGATCAATCTTGGATAACAAGCTGGTTGGCAACAACTATTCTGACTGGATCAGGCAAGTGAGAATTGTTCTCAGGGCTGAAAAGATCCATTATGTCTTGGATAAAGATCCACCACCACTTCCATCAGATGATGCCATTGATGAGATCAAAGGCATTTATCGAAAATACATGGAGGATAGTGAAGCAGCAGCATGTTTGATGCTGGGTGCTATGTCCTCGGAGCTTCAGAAGCAACATGAAATGATGGATGCTAGAACCATTGTTTTGCATCTAGAGGAGCTTTATTCTTCTCAGGCTAGAACTGAGCAATATGAGATTGCTCGAGCTCTATTTAGTTGCAAAATGGTGGAAGGCACTTCAGCTGCTGCTCATGCATTGAAGATGTATGGGTATATTGAGCATTTGAGTAGACTTGGCTATGTTATGGATAATGATCTATACATAGATTTAATCTTGTACTCGTTGGCTCCAAGTTATGCACCTTTTGTGCTTAACTTCAACATGAACAAGATCCAAGTATCCATTCCTGAGTTAATCAACATGCTCAAGACAGCTGATGGATCATTTAAGAAAGATCCAAAAAGTGTCATGGTTGTCACTTCTGCTAAAGGCAAGAAGCAGAAGAAGAAGATGATAACCAAGGCGCAGCCAAAGAATGGTGGGATCTCCAAGAAGAAGGTTGCCAAGAAAGAGAATCCCAAAGGAACTTGCTTCCATTGTGGAAAAGATGGTCATTGGAAGCGTAACTGCAAGGCCTATCTAGATTCTCTTAAGGAGAAGAAGCAAGCTGTTGCATCTACTTCAGGTATTCATATGATTGAAATTAATACTTATTCTATTGCTTCAAAACAATCTTGGGTATTAGATACCGGATGTGGATCTCATTTATGTAATGATCTACAGGGGCTTAGAAGCTTTAGAAGAGTTGGAAAGGCAGAGATTTGTTTGCAGTCAGCTACTGGACAAAACATCTCTACAACTGTTGTGGGGACTTATCATTTGCCTCTTCCGAGTGGATTAGTACTGGAATTAAATAATTGTTATTATGTTCCAGCTTTGTCCAAGAGTATTATTTCTTTCAGTTGTTTAATGAACGATTATGATATTTCTTTAAAGGACAAATGTTGTTACATTTTTAAGAACAATATATTTTATGCAAAAGCTATCATTGAGAATGGTATATTTGTTCTTGATTTAATTAAAGAAGTACATAATGTGGATACCAAGAGAATGAAACATGATAATCTAAATACCTCATACTTATGGCATTGTCGTTTAGGCCACATAAATGAAAAATGCATGACCAAATTGCACAAGTCAGGTGATTTGGGATCATTTGATTATGAATCATTTGATACATGCGAATCTTGTTTATTGGGAAAAATGACAAAAGCTCCCTTTATTGGTAAAGGAGAACGAGCTAAAATGGTTTTGGACTTAATACATTCGGATGTATGTGGTCCAATGACTACACATGCTAGAGGAGGTTACTCCTACTTCATTACTTTCATAGATGATTATTCCAGGTTTGGATACATCTATCTAATGAAATATAAGTCTGAAGCATTTGAAAAGTTCAAAGAATTCAGAAATGAAGTAGAGAAACAACTTGGCAAAAGTATTAAAACACTTAGATCAGATCGAGGTGGAGAATACTTAAGTCAAGAGTTTCAGGATTATCTTAGAGATAATGGGATTTTATCTCAATGGACTCCTCCATATACACCACAACACAATGGTGTATCCGAAAGGAGGAATCGAACACTATTAGATATGGTTCGATCAATGATGAGCCGAGCGGACTTGCCTAAGTCTTTTTGGGGATATGCACTAGAAACTGCTGTTTATGTGTTAAATAGAGTTCCTAGTAAATCGGTTGATGTTACTCCATATGAGATGTGGAATAACAAGAAACCCACGCTTTCTCATATGAAAGTATGGGGTTGTCCTGCTTATGTGAAGAGGACAATGTCAGACAAACTGGATGTTAAGTCTGACAAATGTTTATTTGTGGGATATCCAAAAGAAACGTTTGGATATTATTTCTATAATCCCTTAGAACAAAAAGTGTTTGTTTCAAGGCATGCTGTCTTCTTGGAAAAAGAGTTTCTCCTACGAGAAGACAGTGGGAGTAAAATTGAACTTGGTGAAGTTCAGGACCCACAAATAGAAGTAGATCAACCGATTGAACCCGAAACTGAATTTCATAATGATGAGATTACAGTTGAACCTGATTATACACAGAATCCTAGAAGGTCTACTAGGATGCGTTCTATCCCTGTGAGATATGGATTTCACATTGATTCGGATAGAGGCATAACTGTAGTAGAGGACAATGAGCCTACAAGCTATCAAGAAGTTTTGAACAGTTCAGAACGTGATTTATGGCTTAAGGCTATGCAGTCCGAAATGGACTCCATGTATGAGAATAAAGTATGGACTTTAACTCAACCACCTGAAGGGATAAAACCCATAGGGTGCAAATGGGTCTTCAAAAAGAAGACTGACATGGAAGGTAATATAGTTACCTATAAAGCTCGCTTAGTAGCAAAAGGTTATCGTCAAAAAGAAGGTATTGACTATGACGAAACTTTTTCTCCTGTAGCGATGCTTAAGTCTATAAGAATACTTTTAGCCATTGCAGCTCATTATGATTATGAGATTTGGCAGATGGATGTGAAGACAGCTTTCCTTAATGGAAATCTTACCGAGGATGTGTATATGACACAACCAGAAGGATTCACATCAGGAAATGGCGAAAAGGTATGCAAGCTTCAAAGATCCATTTATGGATTGAAGCAAGCCTCTAGGAGTTGGAACATACGATTCAATGAGACAATCAAAGAGTTTGGTTTCTCACAGAATGAAGATGAACCTTGTGTGTATAAAAGGGTCAGTGGGAGTGCAATTGTCTTCCTAGTTCTATATGTAGATGACATATTGATCATGGGAAATGACGTTTCTCTTCTCCAATCTGTTAAAATATGGTTATCCAAGCAATTCTCCATGAAAGACCTTGGAGAAGCATCCTATATTCTGGGAATAAGGATCTATAGAGATAGATCCAATAGGTTGCTAGGTCTTTCTCAAAGTACATATATAGATAAAGTATTGAAGAGGTTCAATATGGATCTCTCTAAGAAAGGGTTTATACCCATGGTGCATGGGAAACACCTTTCTAAGTCTATGTGTCCACAGACACTGGAGGATAGAGAGAGCATGAATAGAATACCATATGCATCTGCAATTGGTTCTATCATGTATGCTATGTTATGTACACGTCCAGATGTAGCATTTGCTTTGAGTGTCACAAGCAGATTCCAATCTAATTTTGGAGAGGAACATTGGGCAGCTGTCAAGAATATTCTTAAGTACTTGAGAAGGACTAAGGATATATTCTTGGCATATGGAGAGGGCAGTTTGGAAGTAAACGGGTATACAGATGCCAGCTTCCAATCTGACAAAGATGATTGTAAATCACAATCTGGTTATGTGTTCATAATGGGAGGAGGAGCAGTTAGTTGGAAAAGTTCCAAACAAGAAACAACTGCTGATTCCACGACAGAAGCTGAGTACATTGCTGCTTCAGAAGCAGCCAAAGAAGCAGTCTGGATCAAAAAGTTCATAACTGAACTAGGAGTGGTGCCTAGCATTGTTGATCCGATTCCTTTATATTGTGACAACAATGGAGCCATTGCGCAAGCAAAGGAACCACGGTCTCATCAGCGATCCAAACATGTTCTCAGACGCTACCATCTCATAAGGGAAATAGTAGCTAGAAATGATGTGAAAATAGAAAGGGTTCCCACAGATGACAATGTGGCGGATCCCCTCACTAAAGCACTTTCCCAGATAAAGCATGATCACCATATAAATAGCATGGGTCTGAGACATATGAGTGATTGGCTCTAGTGCAAGTGGGAGATTGTTAGAGAGTATGCCCTAGAGCCCATGTAATAGGGATGTTTTTCATATGTATGAAATTTATATTCTTAATAAAAGGCATCATTCATTTATTAATGCTGTGTTTGAATACATGAGTTTGTAAATCTTAAATTAATAAATGAAGTCCTAGATATTATAAACACAGTGCAAAGGCAATCATGAAGGTGTTCATGATGTGAGATGTCTATCGCATGCAAATGTGTTAATATCTAAATATCCCTAGTCATAGAATTAACAAGATAGGACATTGTTAATTCGGACAGACTAGCACATGTTATGCTTCTTGAATGGTTCAAGCAATGGTTCTCATAGTTGTGATTATGGATGATAATCAAAGCTAACATGTGGATGCTTGTTAGAGGAACAAGTTCATTGGAGACCTGCAAAGAGAATCCTCATATGGATATTAAATCTATGTCAGTGAGGAATCTCTTCATAGCGGTTGTGCAAGTATCCTTAGACTTGAGATCACCAAAGTTATCTTAAGTAGCAAGTGGTATACTTTGACTCCATAACTGATTACTTCCAACTGGGAGTGAACATAGTTAGGAGATTGGGTATATCATGACCTACTTGAAGATAGTTGAGTGATTGACAAAGGATTCACCATCCCAGATTTAACAAGGGAAGTTATCTCACATGATTCTATAATTACCTTGTTCAGTGAATCTCTGGCCAGAGTAATATGCCGAGATGGATGGAGATCCATGAAGGGCATTTTAGGAACAATGGTTAAATTAATAGAACATACATAATTAGATTTATATGAGTTGACAGAAATCCATACTCAGAATCTGATTGAGATAAGAGTGGTGAAAGGAGTAATTGCACGGTAACTGTTTCTATGGAAGGGTACAGTCAAACCACATGACTTTCCTGACATTTGGGTAGTCATGATGCCTAGCTAGAGGCCAATCATGACTTGTATAATGATGTATCAAAATATCAATAGAGATTGATAAAATGATTTAAAGGAGTTTAAATCATGTGAGTTTTGAATAGAACTCACAATTACATATTATACTGCCAATATGGACAGGAACCCAATAGGTCACACACATATAGAGAAAAGGGTAAAATGGTAAAATGACAAGGATAATAATATTTGATATTATTATAAAGGTAGAGAGGAGAATATGATAATAATTAATTAAAGAGTTTAATTAATTATGATCAAATAAAATTGTCCGCGGAACTTTTGAGAAATGTTCTGTAAATTGGACCTAAATGAAATAATGTATTTCATGATTAATTATTATTGTCTTATAAGTGTTATAAGACTACTATAAGTGTTATAGGACTGATATAATAATTAATAGGACCATTGGAGAAATTATAGAGGGCCAAAGGAATGAAGAAGTTGGAGGAAGCCCTCCAGAAGAGGGCTACACGCCAACTTCATACAGAAGGGCTTAGAGGGCTTTTTCTTGGACCAAATTAATTTATATATGTTACATAAGTGTTATGGAACTCACATATTTAATTTGGTTGGATTTGGAATCCATTTGGGTATTTAAATCCAATTAGATGCACAAAGGGCCTAGTTTGTGGATTTTGTGCATGGTCTTTTATGAAAAGATTTAATTTGGATTTAATTAAGCCCAAATGATTATAATTAATTCCAGAAGCCCAATTAATAATTCTCCAGCAATTTTAAAGAGCCCAATCTCATTAAGGAGTTGGAATTTTAACCTAACTATAAAAGGCCAACTAATGAGAATTAGGGTTAAGTGATTAAAACAAAAGGAAAGTCCTTTCACTTATTCTCTCTCCACTTTTGCGCCACTTCCCAAGCTAGCTCTTGGGAATTTCGGCCAGCCCTAGTTGAACACCAATTTGTTGGTTCAATTTACCCGTCTCTAGTGTGGATTACTCATTGGAGGTGTTCGATTTTGGACACTGTGGTTTGCGACAACCCGGTGCGAAGTAAAATCAACTGTTCAACAAAAATCAAAGGTGATTTTTCTTATTCTCATATAGTTATATTGTGTATTCATGGCAAGATCAGATCATATGGTTAAAAATTTTAAAATTCCGCTCATGTATATGATGCATGTAACCATAATATTCCAACACATTCATATATTCTACACTTCACTATCTAGTTACATTGATGTTTTGATTTACAAAATTCTTAAAAATGATTTGGTCTTGCACACACTCAAGGAAATTAACTTATATTTTCTTGATTGAAGTTGTTTTATTTAGAGATTATATTAAGTGCTTTTGTTAAAATGCTAAGCTTGGTTGTAAATGCATAATTCTTTGTTCAAGTTTGATTGTTTTGAGGGTTGGGTTGTTCCAATTTGCTTGAGGGTAAGCAAGGTTTAAGTGTGGGGTATTTGATAAGTGTGAATTATATATTGTTTTTAGTATGTTTTAAGTGTTTTTATTTGGTTAATTTGGTGTAATTTAGGTTAATTTTTAGTTAAAATGTTGATTTATGTGTTTTAGAAGTTAATTTAAAGTTTTGTTGCTTTTCAGGTATATTTTGCAAGAAAAAGGACTTGATTGTAAAAAGTCAAGAACATTTGGGCCAAAACTGTGAATTTAAAAAATTCATGCAAGAAAATAGACGTGTAGTCCAGAAGACTCATGAGTGGTCGTGTATTTCATTGCTTGAAAACTTAGTTGGCCATGCATCTTGTTATTGTTTTCATGCTTGGCCGTGTGATGTAATGCCTAGATTCATAATTGGGCGTGTATTGAGTAATTTCGAGCATGATTGGGCGTGCAAGTGAAGAAAGGATTCATAAGTGGCCGTGTGTTTCATTGTTGGGAAAAATACTTGGCCGTGTATCATCTTTTGTTGGAGAAAATATTAAGTGGTCCTGTGAATCATTTCAAAGGAGATCAAGTGGCAGTGTACTTCATTAAGAGAAGATACACGGTAGTGCATTTTTACAAGAGAACAATCAAGTGGCCGTGTGTTTACATTCCCATGCAGCAAAGGATTTTTCAGACTTCCCGATTAAGAAGAGTTTTCTTCCTACTTTAGTTCTGGAGGTTTAGAAGAATTCTACCACTATTTTTGCCTATAAAAAGAAGTCTGAAGCACCAAAGAAAATCAATTAATCCTTCATCAACCATTAATCAACATTAGTTTTCAAGAGTTTTATTAGTTTTTTAGTTTTTATGTTTTTGTTGATTTTACTATTTTCTTTAAAAGTTTTATTTTAATTTTAAACATGTTTAGTGAGTAGTTTTCTTTAACTTTTTCTAAAAGATACTTGAATCCTTAACTTTTATTGTTATGACTTAAGCTTGTGCTTTAATTTAATGCAAGTTTGATTATTTCTTTGTTTTAAAACACAATCTTATCATTATTTAACTAAAAATTGGTTGTTAACTTGATTAAACATTGGTTAGCAATTGATTTTTTGTTGGATCATTGATATGCATGTTCTTAGGTTAAATTATATAGGTTAATGCATGATTATAATCTGAATAAGATATAGTTTTGTGTTAATTGAAGTAAGTTAAGATTAAGAAGGGTGTAACTAAGAATAGGTGACAGTTGAATTACTTGAGAAAGGATTTAATAGACATCTAGAAGGATTAATTCAGATCTTTATGCTAAGTGTTAGATTGTTCTAAATAAGAGAATTTTAATGCTTGGAATGATAATCTTGAGTAAAGTTATCTAGGTTTATTAATCTAAATTCTTCATAATCACTTGTGTTTCTCTTTTGATTAAGTCATAATAATATTGGTTAAGGTGGATAGTCCTTTAGTGAAAGTTGTTTTTAATATTGATTTTTACCTCAATTAATTGCTTGCTTTTATTTTATGTTTAATTATTTCAATTCTTTCAACTGTTTTACTTTATTTTTAGTATTAAAGTTTCGTTTTTAGTTTTCAACCTGCAACCATCACAACTTTTGGGATTTCTCTTCTTTCTTCTTCACCCAAATTTTGTTTTAAAATTAAAATCACTCACACAAACATAGGTTTCCCTTGGGTTTGATATTTTGGGTCATAATTATATTTCCCTATACTACTAAGCCGATCTAGTACACTTGCTAGATACCGATCAATAAGCCCTAGATCTAATAGCATCCATTCGAGAAATGCCATCAAAACTATAGAATAGGTGAAGAACAATAGAGCATGCAAGATATAACCATTAAACAAACATAAATCAATCAACTTGAATAAGATTAACTGTAAAAATACTTGAATAACATCCATATTAAGATAACCATAAGGGAAAAAAACATCTGAAATATAAATTAAGCAAATAAGTTCAAATTCCTTACATGGTTTAGGGGATTCAAAGATCCCTAAATAATAAAATGACTACTCACTAGTAATAATAAAAACAACAAGGAAAAGGAAAGAAGAAACTATTAAACCCATTTGAAGATGTAGATCTGAAGTTGCAGTAGCTTATCCTCTTCTTTTCCAATTTGAACTTGATTGAAAACTGGAACTTTAATCTATAAACTTGACTATAACTATGTATTTTTTGTGTAAAACTATATTGAAATAGTAATTTTTACAAGTAAATTTATAGAAACTAAGTATAAAAATCCTAAAGTATGAAGAATTACGAGCTAAAAGTACAAAGAAAAATCCTAGAATTCAAAAAAACTAAAAAGATCTCCTTTACATCTAGATAGGATGCAGCTTTTATTTTGATTTACAGAAGGACAAGTCTAAGACAATTGGACTCAACTGAGTCCAATCGATTAAAAAAATTATAGTAGCAACACACGGATGAGACATCATAAGTGTGAATTATATATAGTTTTTGATATGTTTTTAGTTGTGTTATTTAGTTGTTTTGGTTTTATTTAGGTTAATTTAGAGGTAATTTGTTAACAATGATGATTTTGAGGTTAATTCCATGTTTTGTTTGATTTTCATATTAAAATTGATATAAAAGGACTTAAATTGTAAAAAAGTGCAAAGTTGCAAATTTGACGAATTAATGCGAGACAATGCGAGACAATTAATGCGAGACAATTCAGTCCAGAGCCTTCACACGTGACCACGTGAAAATACTGAAGAATTGCACTCGTGGCCACGTGAAGGCTTGATAATTAGAGGACATGGCCACGTGAAGACATAAAACATGAAAAGCCATGGCCACGTGAAGGAATTCTGGAGGAAGACAAGGCAAACACGTGACCACGTGGATTCCAAGTGAAGGACCACACGTGGCCACGTGTGAAGGAAGGCTTAGTGAACACGTGCCCACGTGTTCAAATACAAAGGCAAGGGCGTGGCCACGTGATGCAATTTTCTCTTCGCACAGTTTTTCCTCGAGTTTCTTGTTTGGGCAAAGCTTCCTGTTTTGAGCAGCAAAATTACTTTCAATCTAATTCTAAGAGTTTGAGAAGGAATTCACATCTTCTTTGGCCTATAAATAGCAAGCTAAAACACAGAAGAACGGGAGGATCCTGAGAATTAAGCTTTACTTTTCTTTAAGTTGTTTTTACGTTCTTTGTTTTTATTGCTTTCTTCAAAACTTTGTTTTTATTTTTAAGAATGTCTTGTGAGTAGTTTTCTTTAACTTTTGCTAAATGATACTTGAATCCTTAACTTGTATTGTTATGACTTGAGTTTGTTCTTCAATTCAATACAAGTTGGTTATTTCTTAGTTCTTAAACATAGTCTTGTCTTTACTCAAATTTAAGTTGATTGTTAACTTGATTAAGCATTGGTTAATTAATTGATTTGAATTGATTATTGGCTTGCATGTTCTTAGGTTAATTTATTTGGATTAATACATGATTATAACCTAAATAAGCGATAATTGTGTGTTAATTTGAGTAAGTTAAGATTGAGAAAAGGGTAACTAAGAATAGGTGGAAGTTAAATCTCTTGAGAAAGGCTTTAATAGACATCTAGGAGATTTAATTCAGTTCCTTATGCTAAGTGTTAAGTTTATCTGAATAAGAAAATTTGATGCTTGGAATGATAATCTTGAATAAAGTTATCTGGTTTTATTAAACTGAATTCTCCATAATCACTTGTATGTTTTCTTTTATTTAAGTCATAGCAATACTTATTAAGGTGGATAGTCCTTTAGTGAAAGTTGTTTTTAATATTGATTTTTACCTCATTCAATTTACTTGCTTTCAATAGATTTCTTCTTTACTTTAGCTTTTTCAATTGTTTTGTTTTGGTTTTAAATTATTGTTTTTAGTTTTAATTCTTCAATCATCACAAATTTGGGATTTCTCTTCTTTCTTTTACACACGAAAATTGGTTTTGAAATTGAAATAGCACATACAAGCACAAGTTTCCCTTGGGTTCGATATTTTGGGTCATAATCTTATTTCCCTATATTACTAGCCGATCTAGTACACTTGCTAGAATTCGGTCAAATTTTTGGCGCCGTTGCCGGGGATATATTGGCGTTTGTTTATTTATTTTGATTTTAAAAGTTATTTTTGGTGTTTTTCTTCTCTTCTTCATCTATTTTCTTATTTCTTTTTGGGTGACTAGTGGTTTATGGTGAGAGACAACCCCATCCTACCATTAGACCCTAAAATTGAAAGGACATTCTATAGGATTAAAAGGTTAAGAGGCAACATGAATGACCCAGAAATAGAACAACCTATGAATGATCCACCACCTAGGATCGAAGAGCAACACATACCCACCAAGCTCCCAGGAATGGGTATAGACCTAGAACCATTAGGGATTATGCTATCCCTAGGTGGAATGAAGAACATAGAACTATTAGGATTCCTCACCACCAACCATTTGAGATTAAACCCGCTACCATCACTATGGTATAAAGAAACCAATTTTTGGGTTCGGACATAGAGGATCCTGCACAACATTTGGATATGTTCTTAAAAGTGAGTGATATTGTGCAAATTCCTAATGTATCGACTGATGCAATTAGGTTGAAACTCTTCCCATTTACCCTAATAGGAAAAGCTAGGGATTGGCTACAAATGCTACCAAATCAATCCATCCATTCTTGGCAACAAATGCAAGAAAAATTTCTTTGCAAGTTCTTCCCACTTACTAAGACTTCCCTCATTAGGAAACAAATTAGTGACTTCCAGCAATTTTATGAGGAGCCATTCCATAAAGCATGGGAAAGATTTAGGAGACTTTTAAAAAGTTGTCCACATCATGAAGTTCCTATTTTTCAACTAATGCATATCTTCTATGTTGGTGCCTATCCATCAATAAGATCTTTGCTAAATGCAACCTCAAATGGTAGTTTCATAAACCAAATTCCCGAAGATGTATTTTTGCTTCTTGATGAGATGGCCACCAATGATGCTCAATGGGAAACCTCTAGAACAACTCAAAAGAAACAGGGAGTTCATAATATTGATGAAATAGACATGTTAAAAGCTCAATTAGAATTAATGGAAAAAAGACATTTAAAAGAAATAAATGAGCTTAAAGCTAAAAATGTTTCTATGTTATCTAATGAAGTTGATTCTTATGCAGGAATTCAAGGATCTTTGGGAATGAAGAATAATGAAGGAATGGTGGAAGAAGTAAATGCCTTGAACCCATATAGCAACACTTAAAATGCGGGATGGAGAAGCCATCCAAAATTTTCATGGAGGGAAGGTAATCAAGGTTTTTCTTCTAACCCTAATCCTAGACCCCAATTTAATCATAATCAACCTCCTAATAATCAACTTCCATACCAAAACCAAGCTCCACCACATAATCCAAGCCAATACCCATCACAATTATACCACCAACCACCCGGTTTTCAAAAAATCTCAACCTCCCCCTCCTCAAGAAAAGAAATCCAATATTGAAGAAATGATTGCAAATTTCATGGCCTCCCAAAATTCAATTTTAACTAGCTAAGATGCTAGATGAAAATCACAAGATATTTGGATGAGGAACTAAGAGGCATTAACTAGGAACTTAGAGAACCAAATGGGATAACTTGCTAATTCCTTATCAAACCATACTCAAGGGACATTTCCATCCAATGTAGACTAAAATCCAAAGGAGGAAGCCAAAGCAATCACCTTAAGGAGTGGAAAAGAGTTAGAGAACACTGAAATTGGTAAGAATTCTTCCCCAAGGGTGGAACCGACAACGGAGATAAGTAATTCTAACTTAGAAAATACTGAAAAAGTACCTCCTACAGTTGAGAAGGGTAAAGGTAAGGACAAACTTGTTTCTACTGTTCTTGATGAATCTCAATTACCATTTCCTATTCTAGCTAGAAAAGAGAAACAAAATGAACAATTGAGTAGATTTTTAGACATGTTTAAGAAGCTGCATATAAATTTACCATTTGGTGAAGCTTTGCTACACATGCCTAAATATGCTAAATTTATGAAAGAATTGTGCTCTAATAAGAAAAAGTTAGAAGGCATAGGAAAGGTTCAATTATCTGGTAATTGTAGTGTCATATTAACCAATAAAATTCCTGAAAAATTAAAAGATCCAGGTAGTTTTACATTGCCTTGTGAACTAGGAGGGAACTTTGTTGGGAATGCTTTATGTGATTTGGGTGCTAGTACTAATTTGATGCCTTATTCAATTTGTAGGAAATTGAATCTAGGTGATTTAAAGGAAATTCGAATGATGCTTCAATTGGCGGATAGATTGGTAAAGAGGCCAAAAGGAATCATTGAGGACTTATTGGTAAAAGTCGAAAATTTTATCTTTTCGGTTGATTTTGTGGTTATGGACATGGAAGAAGATAGGAAGGTGCCATTAATCGTGGGGAGGCCATTCTTGAACACCGCAAGAGCCTTAGTTGATGTTCATGGACAAATGGTCACTTTGAGATTCAACAAGGAGAAAATGAGTTTCAATGTCAATAAAATTTTACAACACCCCCTCGTATGATTTTGAAGAGTCTATTCATTTTGTCGATGAAATTCAAGAATTTTCAATACAAAACAAGAGGAAATCATTCTCAATGATGAGCTTCAAAGTTGCTTAATGCATTCTAAGACAATGGAGAAGTTGGAAGCAAAGGAGATTAAGTTGGTACAAAATCTGGAAAAAGAGCACAGTGAACATGATGAAACGGAGGATGAACCGTCCCCTCCTAAGGGAGATTCTGAACTTAAAACACTTCCATCTCATTTAAAATATATATTTTTAAGTGATAATGTTGATCCGATAATTGTTTCATCTTTATTGACAGATTTGGAAGTAGAAATGCTCATTGAAATCCTCAAGAAGCACAAAGGAGCAATTGATTAAGCAACATCCGACTTGGAAAGGATTATTCATTGCACACATTGTAGACCTATGATGGATAATTTTAAGCCGGTAGTACACCTTCAATGAAGATTCAATGAACATGATCAAATTCAACAATGGTTATATGATAATGCAGCATTTTATAAAGAAAAGACCAAACGAAAGCTAAAATCAAAGCGGCTCAAACCATACCAAATCGGACAGCAAGAGGTTGCTGAAGCAACCATGGTTCTTCAAGATACTTAAAAACGGTTTGGAGAGTCTAGCTGGAGACTCTAAAAACTCAGAACTTCACCTTTCTATCTCTTTTACGTTTACAGTTAAGTTTTTGTGTTTTCATATTTTGGTTGTTTGTGTGTTTTGATTCATGAAAAAAGTGAGTAAATTAAGATTTTAAAAAAAATGAAGACATGTTTTTCCTGAAAAAGAATTGGTGTTTTAAAAGCTTGAAATGGAAAAATTGCATTTAAAGAGGTTTAATTGTGCGTATGTGTTCAAAGATGCAGAAAAATACATGGACATGTGACCACGTGTGGCTTTTCCTTTGCCATCACGTGGTCACGGGTTGCTGCACTACCAAAGACCATTTAAATAATGTCACCACATGTATTTCACATGAAAAACATCACATGGCCATGCCTATGTGTTCTGCCCCATTTAACTTCAATTCACGTGACCACGTGGATTCCAAGAGAAAGACCACATGTGGCCATGCATACTCTTTGCACAAAAGCATACATGACCACGTGTGGGTCTTCCCTTGAACCTCAAGTGGCCACGCCCCATCACACTGCTTATATACACATTTTCACGACTCTTTTCTTTCTTCTTCTTCATCTTATATTTGCTTTCACCCCACCATCGCCAAATTGACTCAATCTTCTCTTCTTTCTCCATATTGTCTTTATTATTGTAGGGTTTTCACAACTCACACACACCACTTCCACTTTATGATGCTATTTTGGTTCGGTTCTCACATTCAATGATGGTAGGAAATAGGAAGGTTGAGTACTTTTTCCACCAATTTTAGCAGTGGTTTCCTCCACCACCACCTCCATCGGAATAGATCTTCATTTGCTGTGGATAGGAAAATTTTGAGGAGGGGCTAGCCTCCTTTCAGGGAGTTTGTCTTCAACTTTTCTTTTCTTTTTCATGAATGAAACTTTGTTATTTTGTGTTTTGTGTTTTCTTTTATTTTCTTTTGTTTTGTTTATGTTTTGTTTTCTTTTCTTAAGTTTGTAAAATATATTAAATACGTATGTAGTTCACCTTTTCATTTAGTTTGCATGAGAACTTAGTTTGCCCTAGTAACTTCAAAACTTTGAACAAATTGAACTTGGATATGGAATATGAATGTTTTTGAGCCTTTGCTTAGCAAGAGAACATTTATGTTGTTTAATAAATCTATGGATAGGTTAATCTTCAACTTGATAAATATTTGTTAGTTTCCAAATTCTTGAAAGCACTTAGACCAATTTTTGACTTAAAGAAAAATCAATACAATGAAGTAGTGAAGTAAGGAAATTTAGAGCACTAGAACCTTCCTCATCACCCTTCAAAGTATATGAACAACTCAAACAACTTAGAAAATGATCTAGGCAATAATTTTCTTGATAAACTTTCTTAAAAGACTTGTGTCCTACCTTGATAAAATTATCCTTTGTTAAGCCATTTTGAGCCTATAGGGTATGCTTAATGCGTACCATTAATGTGTTCTTGTTGCACCTAATATTTCAACCATATAACCTAAAAAGTTTTTATCTCACCCTATCGAATTGGCCACTTTAGGATTAAATAGATGTATGAAAAGATTAAAGTTTTATTGGGTTTAGCAAGAAAATCTTATGAAAAGTCATTGAAAGTGAGAAATTTACCTTGTATTACCTTGAGGTTAGCTTGTGAATGCTAGTTTCTTAAAAAAAAAGTTTGAAGTTTGAGAAAAGGAAAAAAAAAAAGAAAAAGAGAGCTAGCAAATATGAAAAAATATAAGTGTGGGGTAGTACAAGGAAAAATGAAAAAAAAATATTGACTTCTTGGTCAAAGGGCATAAAGAAAGTTTGGAATCAAGGCAAGGATGAGCAAAATATATAGATTAAGTTATGGGATTTAGTGATCTATTTTGTCTTAGAGTGGCTATTTCTTTTGATTATCTTTTATCCATTCTTTGGTAACCATACTCTTTGCCCTATTACAACCTTTGAAAGACCTATGTGATTTTAAGCTTGTTTTGAGTTTTTTAGCGTAGATGACTTTCGGGTTCCGGTGCTAAAGGAGAGGCCTATTTTGTTTCTAGAGTTTCAAGCGCGAAACCGATTGTATGCTTATGCATTCATATATTCTATACTTCATTACCTAGTTGTGTTGATGTTTTGATTGTTAAAATTGCATAAAAAGATTTGGTCTTGCACACACTCAAGGAAACTAGCTTATATTCTCTTGTTTGAAGTTGATCTATTTAGAGGTTAAATTAAGTGCTTCTGTTAAAAATGCTAAGTTTGGTTTTGAAATTGCATACCTTTGATCAAGTTTGATGGTTTTGAAGGTGGAATTGTTCTAATTTGCTTGAGGGCAAGCAAAGTTTAAATGTTGGGTATTTGATAAGTGTGAATTATATATAATTTTTTATATGTTTTTAGTTGTGTTATTTAGTTGTTTTGGTTTTATTTAGGTTAATTTAGAGGTAATTTGTTAACAATGATGATTTTGAGGTTAATTCCATGTTTTGTTTGATTTTCAGATTAAAATTGATATAAAAGGGCTTAAATTGTAAAAAAGTGCAAAGATTAGGGCCACAAGTGCAAATTTGTAGCATTGATGCCAGACAATTGAGCTTTCAGTCTAGAGCCTTCACACGTGACCACGTGAAAAAGCTGAAGAATTCCACCCGTGGCCACGTGAAGGCTTGATACTTAGAGGACATGGCCATGTGAAGACATAAAACATGAAAAGCCATGGCCACGTGAAGGAATTCTGGAGGAAGACAAGGCAAACACGTGACCACGTGGATTCCAAGTGAAGGACCACATGTGGCCACGTGTGAAGGAAGGCTTAGGGAACACGTGCCCACGTGTTCAAATACAAAGGCAAGGGCATGGCCACATGATGCAATTTTCTCTTCACGCAGTTTTTCCTCAAGTTTCCTGTTTCGGCAAAGCTTCCTGTTTTGAGCAACAAAATTACTTCCAATCTAATTCTAGGAGTTTGAGAAGGAATTCACATCTTCTTTGGCCTATAAATAGCAAGCTAAAACATAGAAGAACGGGAGGATCCTGAGAATTAAGCTTTACTTTTCTTTAAGTTGTTTTTACGTTCTTTTTTTTTATTACTTTCTTCAAAACTTTGTTTTTATTTTTAAGAATGTCTTGTGAGTAGTTTTCTTTAACTTTTGCTAAAGGATACTTGAATCTTTAACTTGTATTGTTATGACTTGAGTTTGTTCTTCAATTCAATACAAGTTGGTTATTTCTTAGTTCTTAAACATAGTCTGGTCTTTACTCAAATTTAAGTTGATTGTTAACTTGATTAAGCATTGGTTAATTAATTGATTTGGATTAATACATGATTATAACCTGAATAAGCGATAATTATGTGTTGATTTGAGTAAGTTAAGATTGAGAAAAGGGTAACTAAGAATAGGTGAAAGTTAAATCTCTTGAGAAAGGCTCTAATAGACATCTAGGAGACTTAATTCAGTTCCTTATGCTAAGTGTTAAGTTTATCTGAATAAGAAAATTTGATGCTTGGAATGATAATCTTGAATAAAGTTATCTGGTTTTATTAAACTGAATTCTCCATAATCACTTGTATGTTTTATTTTATTTAAGTCATAGCAATACTTGTTAAGGTGGATAGTTCTTTAGTGAAAGTTGTTTTTAATATTGATTTTTACCTCATTCAATTTACTTGCTTTCAATAGATTTCTTCTTTACTTTAGCTTTTTCAATTGTTTTGTTTTGGTTTTAAATTATTGTTTTTAGTTTTAATTCTTCAATCATCACAAATTTGGGATTTCTCTGCTTTCTTTTACACACAAAAATTGGTTTTAAAATTGAAATAGGACATACAAGCACAAGTTTCCCTTGCGTTCGATATTTTGGGTCATAATCTTATTTCCCTATATTACTAGCCGATCTAGTACACTTGCTAGAATCCGGTCAAGACTCTTTGTTCTCAGTCATGTATACCCTTCTAGACTGAATCAACCTCAAATTCTGCATTGGAAATGGAAAAGATAGGTGGTCTTAGTCGAGTATCATGGTGAAATGGTGCATTTTAAGGATCAACAAGGCACACCGCTGAGACAAATGGCCTCAGCCGAGTGCTTGCCACTGTTTTTGCATAAAATTCAAAATTACACCATTAAACACTCAAAAACTTCATAAATCTCAAAATAATCCTATTTGGCATAAAAAGAGAGCTTAAACACTTAAAAGAGAAAAAAAAACATAAAATAAGATGTAAATATAGATAAAAATACACTTAAAATAAATACTAAATTGGAGTTATCAACTACCCAACACTTAGCTTTTGCTTGCCCTTGAGTAACTTGATAAGCAAATTCCTGTATACCCAAGCTCAGATAGAGAAATCAAAAGTTTAAAGAAGCTAAATAACACTACAGTAAAAGTCACTAATTGTTGCCCTAAACCAAAACGAGTTCAGCTCAAATCATACTAGCTAATCTCCTTGTGTGTGTATATGTTGGGCCTAATGATAACTTTTGAACTTTAAAACTCCAGTGTAATCTGACATTCGAGAAAAGAATCTACATACAAAGTTTTCAATACGCAGTTTTGCTCTTGAAACTTAAGAGATGCCATAGGCCTCTCCTTTAGCATCGGAACCCGAATGTCATCTCCATAAACAATTCTAAACAAAGTAAGATCATTAAGTCTTAGACGGGTTGCAATATGATTGAGGTATGGCTAACAAAAAAAAGGTGTAAGATATGAAAAATATAATAGCCATTTAATATCTCCACTTAACCTGATAACACTCTAAAAATTTTTAGCTTACATTTTACCCTTTTACTCAATTCATATGAGTTTTTAAATGTTAGACTACCCAAAATGCAGAATGTGATTGCCCAAAATTAAGATTTCTAAAAGAAGGTTTACACTAAAATATTCACTTGATAGTGCCATCGCTTGATCAAACTACAAATGCTAAAGTTCCTTCTCTTATCAAGCTACCCCACACTTATTACAACCTATAAATCAAGACTTTACTTCATTCTACTCTAATTTTTCTTCTCTTCTTTCTGTATTTTAAAAGAAAAGAAAAGAAAAGAAAGTGGGGCTTGCTAACAATGCCATTACACATAACTACATTCCGAAAATAATCCTCAACATTCAAAAAGATAATCCCAATCTCAAATTCTTCTTGACATTTAACCCTCAACTTAGCTCAACTCTCTTTTAATCCCGAAACATTATCCTTTTACTCACTTCAATAATGACCAGTTTTAAAAGGGAAAGAAAAAGGATTTAAGGCTAGGATAATTTCATAAGTGTATCAAAAATTAAAAGTTAGGTACATAATTAGCATACCTTAATAGGCTCAAAGGGGTTATGCAAGGGAAATAATTTAATATCAAGTAGGTCAAAAGTCTTTTAGAGGCTTACAATGAAAAATTACCTAAATCACTTCAAGCTTTGTATTTGGATTGCTATAAATACTTTGAAGGGTAATGAGGAAGGTTCTAGCATTCTAGAATTCCTATTCGATCACCTTCATGCACTAGTTTTTTTATTTTTCTTAAAATAGGCCTACAGTGCACATTATTTATGGAGACCTACTGGTATTGTTCTAATTGAACCTAAATGAAAAAGGAAAAACAATCAACAACTAGCTACTCTCTAGTCATTCAACTGCCCGAAACAAGCTTTTCTCAAACTAAGTTTGGAGTGTCAACAACGGAAATAGCTAAAGGCAAACTAAGCAAAAATATATAGGTTTTTAATAACAATCGAAGATAATAACCTAAAAAAATGAAGCGATAAATAAGACAAAAATTAAAGCTATAAAATGAATAAATGATGCAAAATAACTAAAAACAACCAAATGCTAAAAAGTAAAAGAATAAACAAAAACTAAAGAAATATAAACACATTAAACTAAATATAAAATTATAACTATAAAAGATAAGTAAATAAACACAAACTTAAAAACATAAAACAAAATAACTAAACATTAAGAATTTTCAAGTAAACTAAACTAACAAACTACTAACAACAATATAACACAAAACAAAATTAACTAACTAAAACAAAATAACATAAAAGAAAATTAAACTACTTTAAAACTATTGTGGTGTTAGCGTAAAACAAGTAGAATATCCATAAATCCAAACTAAGTTTATAAAAGCATTTCCATATAATACCCTTACCCCACACTTAATATTTTTGTTACCCTCAGCAAAATACAAACGTAAAATTCATAAAATTTTAGGGGTCAAGGAAAATCCCTGAAAATATCACTCCTACGCAAGTGAAGGAAGAAACTGGACATCAAAATGTGAATGCATCATCCCTAAGGCAGCAATAATCTAGTCCATCCACTCAGTTATAGTATCCAAATGGTTCGCAATTGCTGCGTATTGCTCAAATGAGAGAGTAATGGTAGCTACCTCCGCTCATTGAAGCTCTGTGGCCTACTTATTCATCGCCTCCCTATATTGTGCTCTAGTGGATACCACTTTATAGCCTTGCCTCAAAAATCTTTGGTCATTTATGAGAACAACCATCTTTTTCAACATCTTTTGCCAATCATAATAGGATTCCCGATAGCTTTTCCCAAGATGGCATAATTGACTGCTCTAACCAAGGTGGTGAATATGCCTCCAAAAGTAATTTTTGAATCCTTTTTCTAATAAATTCTTAAGTCATCAATCTTAACTAAAATGAACATAACACCATTGAGGTGAATTCCATTTTCCATTGTATAGAGGATGGTGGCCTCATTGGCATTGATGTTGCAAAAACCCCCGTGGTGGCTGAAGAATGACAATGCCAAGTACATGTGTATGACCCTCAAAGGGTGGTTTTTCAAGTGATGGGTCTTAGTATTACTAGCATCGAACGTGGTAGGATCCTCCTTATCACAAATCCCATTTTAAACCTTTTAACTATTTAAATTATCAATTCCCCTCGCAGCATGTGATCAAAACCCAAAAAGGTGGAGAACTCATTAAAGATCATTTAATGCAAAGACCTATTGAGCAAAAAATAACATTGCCTTTATCAACATGACTATCTTTCCCTATATAGATTCTGACAATGGTTAAGAAATCCCTCATGATATTGGAGTAGACTTTCTCCCTCAGCTCTATGAATGCCCTCCAGCCAATGCCGTCGATCAAGTGATCAATCTCATCCTTCATGCAAATCTCCTACATCAACTCCATATCAATATAAGGAGTGGCCAGGTATTTTTACCAATTAAATGTAGACCATTCTTTAAATTCAGTGGGAAACCCATTCTGGAACCTTCAATTTTCCAAATTTTTAGGGGGCTGAGGATGAAGATCCTACCTCCATCCTAGTGTGCTTAGGTGCCACTATAAAAGTAAACCATTCTTAATAATGTTTTGACTTATTAAGCTTAAACATGCAAAGCAAGAGAGGGAATTGAACAAATAAAGCACAAAAACGTAGCACAAGAGATGAAAATTCAATAAATGCATCGAAATTGGTTACATGTGCTTCAAGTAATAATCTATAAGCATGCAAGTGCAAAAATAAACTAGGATAGCTACAATACTTATCATAAGAAAAAGAATTTGATGCCTTTTACACAAACATTACAACTCATCCTAATTAAACAAAACAACAACAAGCATGTCATGATACCAACAAGACTAAATTGACTAAAAACATGAAAAGTAAAAAATCCTAAAGAGAGAACTACCAAAAACAAACAAAACTTTGGCAAAAACATGGAATAAAACATGACATAACATAATACTTTTATTCTAACATCAAAACATTGAAGGCATCAAGTAGACAAACACAAGTTAGCATTGCATTCATCTTTAAACAAAAATACCACAATGCACTTGGCACAACATATTTGTTCTAAAGAAAATCATACAAATCAAAAAGGAAAAGTTAGGCAAAAGAGTATTTACACTTTTTTTAGATATTTTCACAAACACATGGCATTCATAAATGATAATTGCACTAAAATGCATAAATTCAAATGAAGCACAAACCATTTGGTTACACAAAGATTCAAATTAACACTATAGAGCATACATCAAAGAAAAAGAAGTAAAATAGGACAAACTTGATCTAAACCTAACCAAAATGTGTAAAATGCATGAAAATACTCAAAACACATCTCACCTATATATAAGAACTCAAAATGCTCATTCAAAAAGGGAATTTATAATATAAGCATACTCAAAAAGAGCAATAAAATTGGATAAAGAGATTAAATTAAAATAAAGAATGTTGGATACTTACTTGCTTTGATGCCTTACAAAGAAAAAATGCACAAAGAGGGGAGAAAATTGTAAGAAATTTTGGATTCCACAAGAAAATAAGAGGAGAACAAGGCTAATTTAACACAACATAGTGCTTTAAGAATAAGGCTAAGACCAATTGGTCTCGGCCTAATCAAACATAAAATAAAAATGCATAGCATTGGAATTTGAAAAGGGCATGGCTAAGACTAATTGGTCTTGATCGAGTGACCCAGCCTGTTTTGAAAAATAATGATAGTACACGGTTGAGACCAATTGGTCTTGGTTGAGTGACCCCTTCTGTATGAAAATTCTTTTTAATAAACACGATTGAGACCAATGATCTTGATCAAGTGATATAAACTGAGTGACCCCTGCTAGACTGAAAACTCATTGTTGCACACAGCTGAGACCAATGGTTTTAGCTAAGTGATACCTTCTGTATCTAGACTAAGGTTTTGCACGTGGTAGAGACCATTTGGTCTCAGTCAAGTGCCCTATTTTGGAACTCAGACAATAAATAGGACACAACTGAGACCAATTAGTCTCAGCTGAGTCTAAAAAAATTTTTGGACTTTAGCAAAAATTTCACACCCTCATACATGCATTATACACGATAATATTTAACAAACATTCATAACCCTAAAACACCACCTATTACTACTAAAAATAAAGGCCTACAAACAACAATTTAAACAAAAATTAAAAACATACTTAAAGGAAATAATTTCTAAGTTTGAGTTTAAAAGAAGTTCTAGGTTTAACAAGTTGCCAGCTTGACTTTTTATGCCCTCATGGTACGTCTTCAAGTGTCATAACCATCGAAACGACTTCAAATCGGGAGTCAAAGTATGGCTTAAGGCGGTGACCATTAATCTTGAATTCTCAACCATTATTTGGGTATTTGATAGTGACTACCCATATTGTGTGACATCCATAACTTTATAAGGACCTTTCCATCTTGACTTGAGCTTTTCTAGAAATAACCGAAGGTGACTATAATAAAATAGCACTTTCATTCCCGGGATAAATTCCTTAGGCTCCAGTTTATGGTCATGTCATTTTTTTATCTTGTATTTATATCCCTGTTCATTGTTGTAAGCCCACAATCGAAACTTATCAAATTCATTTATCTGCAAAAGACATTTTTCTCTAGCACTTTTTAGATCAAAGTTCAGAAATTTAGTTGCCCAAAAAGCCTTATGCTCTAATTCAACAAGTAAATGACATAATTTTCCATACATAAGCCTAAATGGAGACATTCCAATTGGAGTTTTAAAGGTGGTTCTATAGGCCCACAATGCTTCATCTAATCTTAAAGATCAATCCTTTCTAGATCCATTAACGATTTTCTCCAAAATTGCGTTCAACTCCCTATTAGAGACTTCTACCTACCCATTAGCTTCAAGATGATAAGGTGTTGTAATTTTATTCCCTACACTGAATTTCTTTAGCAATGCCTTAAATTGGTGGTTCACGAAATGCTTCCCACCTTCACTAATTATGGCTCTAGGTGTACCAAATCTAATGAAAAAATTTCTTCGTAAAAATTCCAGCACAACCTTAAAATCATAATTCCTAGTAGCTATGGCTTCTACCCATTTACTAACATACTCAACAACTATTATAATGTATTCAAATCCAAAGGAAACTAGAAATGGCCTCATGAAATCTATACCCCAAATGCCAAACAATTCAACTTTTATGATATTGTTCAAAGGCATTTTATCCCTTTTTGAAATATTCCCTACTCTTTGGCATTTATCACAACTTAACACAAAAAAAATTAACATCATCAAACATGGTTGGCTAATAAAAACCTAATTAGAGAATCTTTGTGATTGTTCAATTCCTTTAGCTTCACCTCCATGGCAAGCCTGCATAATTGGTCCTTGGGAATATACCTCCTAAGCACTTGGTCTACACATAGTTTGAACAATTGTGAATTATCCCAAATATAGTACCTTACATCAGCTTACAACTTCTTCCATTGTTGCCATGTCAACTCCTTGGAATAAATCCACCTGCGAGATAATTTGATATGTCATCAAACCAAAGAACATCAACATTACATGCATTAATAGCATAAATTAATTCATCAGAAAAGAAATCATTAATCTCTCCCTTCTTGATATGTTCATGCTCTAAGCGAGATAAATGGTCTGCAACAAAATTCTGAGCACCCTTCTTATCCTTTATCTCCAAGTCGAACTCTTACAATAGCAACACCTACCAAATCGATCTTGGTTTTGACTTTTTTCACAAATAAATGCAGCAAAGCTACATGATCAAACCATGCAATTACTTTAGAACCAAGAAAATAAGGTCTAAATTTACCATATGCATAAACTATTGTAAGAAGCTTCTTTTCAGTTGTTGTGTAATTGACTTATTCTCCCATCAAAAGGTGGCTTACATAATAGATTATATAATAGACTTTCTCTCTCCTTTGCCCCAGCATAGCTCCTACAATAAAATCACTTACATCACACATCAATTCAAATGGAAGGTTTCAATCTTGAGAAATGATTACCAAAGTTGAAATCAACCTTGTGAAATCAAATGGAGCATCTTTCATTAACAAATTTGATAAAGGTTTAGCGATCTTAGACAAATCTTTAATAAATCTATGGTAAAACTTTGCATGTCCTAAAAAGCTCTTAACACCCTTGACATTAGTTGGAAGGGGAAGTTTCTCAATCACTTTTAACTTAGCTCTATCCACTTTTATCCCTTTTTTTGAGATTTTATGCCCTAAGATAACACCCTTATTCACTATAAAATGGCATTTCTCCTAATTCAATACTAAGTTGGTATTCTCGTACCTTCCTAGTACTAAATCAATATGCTTTAAATAGCTCTTAAAATATCTCCTATAAATGGTGAAATCATCCATAAATACTTCCATAAATTTCTCTATGAAGTCATGGAATATGGCCATCATACACCGCTAAAACGTAGCTGGTGCGTTACATAGTCCAAATGGCATCCTCCTATAGGCAAAAGTACCATAAGGACAGGTGAAGGTTATTTTCTCTTGGTCCTCAGGAGCTATAGGGATTTGCAAGTACCCTAAATACCCATTTAAAAAATAGTAAAACCTTTTACCCACCAATCTCTCTAGCATTTGATCAATGAATGGTAAAGGGAAGTGGTCTTTCCTAGTTACACTATTGAGTCTCCTATAGTCAATGCATACTCCCCACATTGTAATTCTATGAGTTGAGATGAGTTCATTTTGCTCATTTTTTATCACTAGCATCCCTCCCCCTTTTTTTAGGAACATATTGAACTGGACTTACCCAACTACTATTGGAGATAGAAAAGATTATACATGCATCAAGCAATTTTAGAACCTCTTTCTTAACTACCTTTTGTATTATCAGATTTGATATCCTTTGGGTTTCACAACTAGCTTGCAATCTTCCTCCATTAAAATGCGATGAATGCAGTAACTTGGATTAATCCTCTTGAGATCTGAAGTCTCCCATCTGATGGCTCCCTTATGCTTTTTTAGCACTTCTAGCAGCAATTCTTTTACAATGCCTATCAAAATATAAGATATAATTACTAGATTTGCTCCATCTTCTAATAATACCTACTTTAAATATGGGGGAAAGGGTTTGAGTTCAATTTTTAAATCTTCATTTTATAGTTCAAAACCTCATTCATTTGAATCTTCCTCTTCACAGTCCTTTTCAAGCTCCTTCATAATTTCTTTTTCAATCCTTATCAAATCCTCTTCCTTATCTGTATGCATCAAATAATTTCACAATAGGTCATTTAATAAAATCTTCTCTTACACTTCTTCCTTACACTCTTTTATGGAATCCATAAAACACAATGACTCCTTAAATTTGCATAATGGGTGTTTCATTACCTTGTTGACATCAAACACCATCTCTTCGTCATTAAATCTTAGAGTCATTATTTGCCTATACACGTCTATAAGTGCTCTTGCTGTATTTAGGAATAGCCTTTCCAGAATCAACGAGACCTTTTTATCCTCATCTATATCTATAACTATGAAGTCCACTAGAAAGATGAAGTTTCCCACTTTATCTAGCAAGTCTTCTATGATCATTGTAGGGTGCTTAACTAAATGATCTACTAGTTGAAGTGTCATTCTTATCTCCTTGATATCTTCCAGCTTTAGCTTCCTGTAAATGGAATATGGCATCAAATTAATGTTGGCTTCCAAATCATATAGTCATTTCCGATAAAATTCCCTTCTAATTTACAAAGTAATGTGAAACTACCAGGGTCCTCTAGCTTAGCTAGAATTTTATTGGTGATAATGGCACTATAATTTTTAGTTCAATTACACTGTACCTACCCCTTTTAGCTTCTTTTTATTTAAGCATATATCCTTCATAAACTTAGCATATTTCAGCATGTGAAACAAAGCTTCTACAAATGGCAAGTTTACATGTAATTTCTTGAACATGTTTAAAAATTTCTCTAACTGCTCATTATTGTTCTCTTTTCTAGCTATTGAAAGATATGGTAAGTATAATGCATCAAATGGTGAATTAGAATTAATTATGCCCTTACCTTTATCTTTTGGCTTTGAAACCTCTTCTACAACCTCTTTTATATTTTTAGAGTTAGAATCACAAACCTTCGATGTTGGTTCCATCATTTTGGAAGAAGAATAAGGATTGTTACCTTGCTCGATCCTTTGAATTTGCTTATGACTCCTCAATAAGATAGCTTTAGTTTCCTCCTTAGGATTCCGATCGACATTTGATGGAAAAGTACCCAATGGCCTTATTGAGATGGAATTCATTATTTTGCCAACTTAAGTCTCCAAATTCCTCATTGTTGCATCTTGTTTCCTATTCCATTGCTCTTGAGCCTTCTACATTGCCTCTTGGATTATCATAAATTGATTTTGACTATTCATGATGCTAGCAAATATATCTTCAAAATTTGATTTCTTTTCTTGCACAGGTGGTCATGGTTGAAATCTTGATGGATGATGTGCTTGATTCTGATTTGAATTTTGACCTTGGTGTTAGTGTGGTGGATATGGGGCTTGGTAATGAGTGGTCACTTGTGGGTGATATGATTGGTTGTGGTTATGGTTGACATTTTGCTTAAAATGAGCTCTTATTTGGGGTTAGAAAGATGAACCCATCTGAGTTTGCTCTCTCTAAGAAAAATTCAGATGGTTTCTCCACATTAAATTATAGTTCCACTCTCATATGATCCACATTCTTAAAAGACTGAAGCTACTATTTGTATTTTTAAACTACTTAATTATTTCTTTATTGCCTCCATCTGTGCCTTCAGCATTGTAACTTCATCAATGTTGTGTACACTTGGCCTTTTGGGGAATGCTGTAGGCGTTGCCCATTATGAGTCATTCGCCACCATTTCATATAACAATTGAAAAGCTTCTTTGGATAACTTATTCATGAAAGACCCACTAGATACAACATCCAATAGTGATCTTATAGGTGTTATAACTCGTGAATAAAAATTGGTCATTAGCTGGTAAATAGCTATCTTATGATATGGACAACTTCTTAACAACCTTCTGAATCTTTTTCAAGCTTCATGGAAAGGCTCTTCATTCATTTGATGAAAACTGATGATATTGTTGTGAATGTTTGCTATTTTTGTAGGAGGGAAGAATTTCATAAAATTTTTCCTATAATTATTCCCATGTCTAAATTAACTAACTTGGCAACATCTAAAGCCAATCCCTTGCTTTGTCGATAAGTGTGAAAGGAAACAATTTTAACCTAATTGGATCTATTATAACACCAAAAATCTAAACTGTATCATTGACCTCCAAAAATATGTCAAGATGATGAGCAAGATCTTCTAATTTTGACCCAAAGAACTGATTTCTTTACACTATTATGATGGTTGATGGTTTAAGTTCAAATTGCACAGCTCTAGCTAACACAATTATCATATGTTCTTTGTTCCACTAAGGCATCGCATAATGTTATAGTGTTCTTGGCCTAGGCATTTCTTCCCAATGTCTACTTGAATCTTCATATTGTGCTCTCAACACTTGTTCATTCTCAGAAGGAATCTCACCAATAAGAGGATTTGGATTCATGTTGCTTTCTCTATTAGCTCTTATTTTTTGATGTACGTTCCTCTCGATTTTAGGATCATAAGGTGCTAAATAATGTTGGTGAGATTCGTTCACACCAAATTAACTTGAAAAGAATAGATAAATAAAATTAAGTAAAAAAAAATACATAAAATAATCAATCAAATATACAATTAAACACGTCAATATTCCCCGACAATGGTGCCAAAAACTTGGTCAGGTTTCAGCAAGTGTACTGAATCGATAAGTAATAAAGGAGGATATTTTTAAGATCCACGAATATCAAACTCGAGGAAAGTAAATAAATGCAAGAATAATTGATTGATTAGAGTTATGACCTTAAAGAATATCCTATTTATTTGTTGATTTTGTTATGCTTGGTGATAAAAACAATTAACATAAAAATAAATAAAATGGATAAATTAACAATGATTAAAGATATTGCTCAGGAATCTAATCCTCACCATTCCCACACAAGGTTTATTTTAACATAACATTCATACATTTCAGATGTGGATAACCTATCTAAACCCTAGTATCCCATTCCAAAGCAAACTACTCTAACTACCTGATATCCCATTTTGGAGCTTATTCGATAGCCAGCATAAGCTCGAGTCCACTAACTTAGATATGAACTAGCATCCCATTTTGAAGCTTACTATTTCAATACCTATTCATTTTCCTCTTTTTTCTGATTTTACAACACACAAACCTTAGATCTAATAGCTTTCATTCTGAAAATGCCATGAAACCTATAGAATATGTGAAGAACAACAGAGCATGTATGATATAAGCATTAAACAAGAATAAATCTATCAACTTATATAAGATTAACAGCAAAAATATTTGAATAACATCCATATCAAGATAAGTACAAGGGAAAAGAAACATCGAAAATATAAATTAAGCAAATAAGTTCATATTCTTTACATGGTTTAAGGGGATTCAGAGATCCTTAAACAAAAAAAAATGACTACTCGCTACTCATAATAAAAATAACAAGGAAAAGGGAAGAAGAAACTTTTAAACCCATTTGAAGATGTATATTTAAAGTTGTAGTAGCTTTTCCTCTTTTTCTCCAAGTTGAGCTTGATTGAAAACTAGAACTTTAATCTATAAATTAAACTATAACTATGTATCTTTATATTTTTGGTGTAAAACTATATTAAAAGAGTAATTTTTACAAGTAAATCTATAGAAACTAAGTATAAAAACCCTAAAATATGAAGAACTACTAGCTAAAACTGTAGAGAAAAACCTTAGAATTCAAAAACCTAAAAAGATCTCATTTATATCCAATAGGATGTAGCTTTTATACTGATCTATAGTAGGACACAACTAAGATAATTGATCTCAGTTGAGTCCAATTGGTTTAAAAAGTATTTTAGCAGCAGCAAACGGCTAAGACACTTTGATCTCCTTTGTGCATACCCTTTTGGATTGAATCAACCTTGAATTTTGCATTGGACACAATGGAGATAAATGGTCTCAATTGAGTCCCTTGGTGAAATGGTGTGTTTTGAGGATCTACAAGGCACACAGCTGATATAAATGGTCTTAGCCGAGTGATAGCCACTTTTTCTGAACAAAATTCAAAATTACACCATTAAGCACTCAAAAACTTTGTAAATCTAAAAATAATCCTATTTGGCATAAAAAGAGAATTTTAACACTTAATATAGGAAAAACACACAAAATGAGATGTAAACATAGATAAAAATACACTAAAAATAAACACTAAATTGGCACTATCAATAAGATAGTACTGATCATTCCATCCATCCCTATGGTAAGCCTTTTTAGGTACATACCTCTTTACTCTTTCCACCATAAACATATAAGACCTCTTAAGGGGAAAAAGGAGACTACACGATTGACCATCGCTGACAAGCTGGCATCGATCATTCCATCCATCCTTATGGTGAGCCTTCTTAAGAAATAGATAGGAGATCGCCTCCTTAGGTACGTGTCTCTTTCTCTCACTCTGAACTTTAGCTCACCTAAACACTTAGTGTACTAGCCTTCCCAAATTAAGGGGCAACTATAGACTATGGATCCTAAGTCGACTTTTGTCAAAGTTATCTATTGATAATGACTTTTTTCTCTTAAATACAATAAGCTCAAAGTTTAAGGATCTCACTTTATTTTATATGCTTTTTGAAAACATTTTTGTTTTTTAACTTTGAATAAAAAAGGATTAGGGATTAAGGAGTGACATAGGAGAAATTCTGTTTAAAGTTCGTCGGGACCAATTTTGGTATTTTGGCAATATCTCAACCTATAGACCTTCAAATTGAGTGATTCCATTTCCATATGAAATTTAAGACATATATCTATAAATTTTTATAAAGAAACAAAATTAGTTCTTATCTTAAAGTGCTTAAAACTAGGTATAAACTCAAGATACCCAAATTTATCCTTTGTTTTTTACTAATCTGTACTAATTTGGGTATAACTCTTTTTATAGAACTCATTTTGAGCTGAATATAACTTTTTTAGAAACTATAATCATATGGGAGAAACTTTTGTGAAAGGAGTATGATATAATTTTATCTCTATTATTCCCAACAATTTTCAAAGACTAGGTAACAATTTTATCCCTGAATGATATTTTTGAGCAATCAGTGATATTTTGACCATAAATCATAATCTACATAGCCAAATTGGTTGATTTTTTATTTTTAGAGATCTAAGATAGAGGAATAAATGTTAAGAAGACACCTTGGCCTAAAAATGTCATTTTGAGAGGAAAAAATCTATTTATATTTTGGGATGTGAGTCAAATGGGCAGGAGTGACTTCTGGATCGTTACTCATAAGTCTCACCCATGATTCACTTTTTTAGTGTGCTTTTTGGTGAGTCATGACTATGATTTGAGTTTCAGCCCATGACTCACGACTCGTGACTCATGTCCAACCCCCTAAATGATATTTGTGAGCAATCAGTGATATTTTGGCCATAAATCATAATCTACATAGCCAACTTGGTTGATTTTTGATTTTTAGAGATCTAAGATAGAGGAATAAATGTTAAGAAGACACATTGGCCTAAAAATGTCATTTTGAGGGGAAAAAATCTGTTTATATTTTGGGATGTGAGTCAAGTGGGCCGGAGTGACTTATGGATCGTTACTCATGAGTCACACCCATGATTCACTTTTTTAGTGTGCTTTTTGGTGAGTCACAACTATGATTTGAGTTTCAAAGCATGACTCGCGACTCGTGACTCATGTCCAACCCCCTAGTACTCATCACTGTTTTGACTTTTTCCACTTTTCTTCTTTTAAAAATCCTTTCATCGCCTTAATTAAGGAGGTTGGACATTCTTCATCACAAAGGAACATCCAGAAGGTCAAAATGAGAAAAGAGATAGAGTGAGAAAGAAAGGAAAGTAAAAAAGAAAGAAAGAAGGGAAAAGAAAATAAAGGAGAAAAGGTAATGTTTTAAGTTTTCTTTTTTTTATAGCTTCATCTTATTTCTCTAATTTTCTCTTCAATCCTTTTTTTAAATGTATTTCTTGATAAAAAAAATATTAAAGAAGATCCTAAAAACATTGAGTTTCTATTTTTATTTTGAGAAAAATTCCTAAAGGTGAATATTATAAAGCTAGCCATACTCTTAATCTGTTATTTTATTTAGATCGGATCTATACTTTCACTGTTCAATGTTATGGATCTGACACCTTTTTGGTTGGTTTGCTTAATATTTGGCTAGATTTGAACTATTTAATAAATAATAATAAGGCTTAATAACTTTTATATAT
This sequence comes from Excoecaria agallocha, assembly GCA_037975025.1. NCBI lineage: Eukaryota > Viridiplantae > Streptophyta > Magnoliopsida > Malpighiales > Euphorbiaceae > Excoecaria > Excoecaria agallocha. Next base: position 94,064,437 of record CM075806.1, read on the forward strand.
TAAAAATGTAGTTTTTAACTTAAAAATGTGATTTTTAGTTTGTTCAACTTATTTTCTTTGTACTTATTATTTAAATCTTATCTTTTAATTGTTTTAGATATTTTCTACCGGTTTAAAATCATAGTTTGGCAAGGATCTACACAGAAAGTGAGCTAGCTCGGTGTGATCATGACCCTGTAGTCATAAGCTACACCTGTATTATTTAATATTGTCTTTTAATTTATTTTATATATTATGTTTATAATTTTATAGAACTCATTTTGAGCTGAGCTCTCTCTCTTTTAAAATCGCCTGTCACTTCCACTCTCACTACCTATAATGCATTGGAACCACTGCCGATATAAATAGTAAATTTCAATGGTAAACAGTGATATCAAAAGTGAATAATACCATCCCGGACCCACTGAGATTCAAAAAAAAATTATTTCGCCATTAGAAAGTACAATCCATGACGAGTCCGATGATATAATTTGAGCTAAAATTAAAGTCAAATAATCACCCAAAAGTCAAAAATAAAAATAAATCACAAATCGAAAAAGAGGTCAAACTAACTTTGATTAGCTTGAAAATATTTCATGAACTTTCGAAAATTATTTCAATCATACGAAATATTTTAGAATAATGAATATTAATTTTAAGAAGTAAAAATAAATTTTTGGACACTTTTAAAAATTTAGGATTTTCGGACTGGTTGAAAATATTTTAGTGCCCTGAAAACCTATTAAAACGAATTCCTATTGACTCAAAATTTTAAAAACATCTTAATTATAATATTTAAAAAATTTTTGAATAATTTTGGTGGAATAATAAAATAAGAATGGATGAGCCAATGAGAAATGAATCAACATGCATTAAATCCATTGGTCGGCTCAAATCTGCCCAATCCATTTAGGCATTGGCCTATTTAAGATCCATATTTTTTAGCCCGTTTATGATTCGTCCATTTATGATCCATCTATTTATGGTCCAATCCAAATTCATCCATTTGCCACATCTAATTATAGTAAATTATATTATATTTTATCATATTATTATATATACATATACTTATCTAACTATTTATATTTTATTCATTTATTTGTTTTATTTATTTTGTTTCATTTCATCACAGTAGGCTTTTTAGATATTTTAGATACTTCTCTTAATATGTAATTAATTATTTTTCCTTTTTATTTTTTTTATTATTCTGGGTTTGTAATAAAAAAAGATTTTTCGACCGTTGAAATGAAAAATCACATAAAAATAATTATATTAAATAATTGGAATTTTTACTAATAAAATTGAACCAATATCCAGTTTGAAGTCCAAAAATTACACATATAAATAATAAGTTTTTGTAAATAATATAAAATAATTTTGTACATACCACTTTTAATTAAAATGCATCAAAAAGCCTTTTTTTGTAAATATTCATGTGAAATCCAACGTTCCCACCAAATGGACTACAAATGAATCACCCATTTTATTTATGTATATTGCTTAGTATTTTATTTTACTATTTTATATACCATGATTCACTGCTTTCTTAATTTGATTGAATACGCATTTACTTTTATAAACATCACTACATGAAAATTGCAATTTAGCAACGAAAATTAACAATGAAAAATATCAATTTTTCGTTGCTAATCAAAAAGAGCAACGGAAATTTCGGTTGCTAATTTGGCAGTTGCTATTTTTAGCAACGAAAAATTTATTCCGTTGCTAAATTTAGCAACGAAAATTGAATTCGTTGCTAACTTCAACAATGCAAGATTCAGTGAATTGGTTAATTTTAGCAACGGAATATAAATTTTCGTTGCTAAATTTAGCAACGGATATTGATTTTTGTTGCTAAATTTAGCAACAAAAATTTAGATTCCGTTGCTAAATTCACCCAAAAGTAAAAAAATTAATGACGGTCCTATCCGTTGCTAACATATGATTGAAATCAGTAGAGAAAGGAATAGCAATTCTCCACCGAATGATTGAGAACTTTCAAACCCTAAAAACATTAATAAAAGGACAAAAAAGTACAATGCAAATAAATAAATAAATAAATTAGAGAAGGAAAATAATTCTAAAAACTAAACAATAAGAGCATTCAATCACAATGCTAAACAGAAAACAATGCATTATACAAAGAGATTTTAATTTCTTTATATTGTTCTAATGCCAACTGGTTTCTCCTATAAAATTGAACTAAAGCAGTTCAGGATCCACAAACATGCACATTGCAATATCAAAATAGACAAAAATAATTGAAATCCTACCCAAAATTTTTAAGAAGCTGGATGATATAACCCTTTCACAAAGATATAGGGAACAATGAGGTAAACAGGGTCCATACACCAGCCTGGTTTTTCCTTTGTATCCCTGTCCAATCCCAACTTGAAACTATAATTTGTTTTCCTAGAAAGCCCACTATAAGAGGAAAAAAAGATGAATCATCTATAAGCATAATCTAGTAGTAGTCTTGAGGTGCAGATAACAGAAGTATTAGAACAATATAAACACAAATATGCTCACTACTCTAAGGTAAAAGTCTATGAAATAAAATAAACATAATACCTAAACCTGCGACTTAGTGATCCCATCTTGGCATTCATTTTTTTTTCCTTTTTAACAAGATCAGATACAATAGAAAAGAATCAAATCTTTGAGCATGTTTAATATGGTAGTCCTCAATAAGAAGGTCCAGGAGATGTTCAGCAAAGCACTAGTCCTGAAATGTATAGAAATTTCAGCTTTTGAATATGCAACCAACCATATTATAATTAAAATTGCAAGGATAACATAGATTACATAGAACACCCAAAAAAATTTATTTATAGCATCACAAAAAGATTTCATTCAATTTCCAACAGTGTTTAAGTAAACTTGAGGTCTGTCCAAAACTATAAAAGATAGAAAAGAAGATGATAATAATTCAAAATGAAAATCGAACTTATGAAAAAAAATTATTTAGCAGTTAGATTTATACTATATGGTCAGTTTTGCAGCCAATAGAGAAAGAAGAAAAAAAAAATAACAACAAGAAGAAGAAGAAAGCAAAAGTAAGAGATTAACATTTTATAGGAATTCAAGCAATCATACGAAACTGATGGGTAGAAAAATTGCATTTGAACATCAAATATTAGATAAGTATCCATCACAAGGTAAATGGTTTCTTCAAAGTTTAAGATAAATATTAACTAGGTCAATATGCAAAAAAGCTCATGCTTCTCATTGTTAATGTTCATCAAACTTAAAATCTCCAACTACATGAAATAGGGAGTTTGGTACACCAGTGACACTCATTTGAATCCAAATTATTTGATAGATCAGTCAATGATTATGCTTTTGGTGGTTCTAGAATACTTGTGCATTCTGTACCTAAGTAGCTTCACTTGTTTCATTGCAGGGAATTTTGGCATTAAGAGACTAATACAGAGACTTTTGGTGTTTAGTAAAGCACATACTTTAAATGGAGAATTTAAGTTTCATTTCTCTAACCAACCTACTAACATAATATCTCAAAGAAAACTTGGAAATAGTACAAAATAATATAATCAAAAGTTATTAAAGATCTTGTAGCCTCATTTAGGCCGGTTTAAAGCAATCATAACTCTGTACTACTAATGACTCAAAGCATAATGAATTTTGGGACTAAAAAACATGTCTATTGATGTGTAGTAAAGATTTTTGGATTCTACTCAAATGTTATACTTGTTCTTTAGGAAAGAAGTACAAAGAAGAAAGACAAAAAAGAATGAACAAATAATTAAAATTATGCTTCTCTGAAATTCAAATCACATGAAAAAGTATGAATATTTACTGAATTAGTTGATAGTAAGATACTTATTAATGAAAAATCAGAAGCTATAAGAAGACAACAATGAGAGCATGGATAAAATCAAAATGCCATATAGATGCATGATCATGGCACATGCAAATAGCAAATAACATAAGATGATCCTTTGTATATAACAGCATATGGGTTCAAGAAACAAAAGAGAAATCTAAGCATACTATTCAAGACTAGCTCAAAGCACATATAGAAAGCACAACATGATCCTAAAACATAATCCTAAAGCTTCAAGTAGCAGTAGCATCATAGAATTAAATTGGAAATTAAAATCAACTTAATATTGAATCCTACTTTTGCACTGATTTCTACAAACATCACACCAAACTCTTTTGCCTTGTTATCTCTTTCCTCTATTTAAACTTGTCTGTTAAATCAACAGAGTAACACAATCAAATGAAATGAATTTTTTAGTTCAATTTAAAGAACACTCATAAGGGGATCCAAACAAGAAAAATCGTAGTATTGGAAATCAAATTAGTGCCAACATGATGTTTTTAGGATACCTAGTAAGTTGTGAAACATATCAATTTTATATTATACAAAATAAAAGTAAATTCAGGAACCAAATTGAAGTAAAATTGTTATCATAGTTTCTTAGATTCCTTGTATATGCAAAATGGTACTCTTTAGAAAGCACTTTTCGCTATCTTATTTTCATCAATTAGTGTCTCACCTTTTATCAACAAGATCAGTTTTGTTCCCAACAGGAACAAAAATGACATCACTGCCTCTTTCTGTTCGTACCTCCTCCATCCACTTGGAAGTGTTCAAAAATGATTGCCTGTCTGCATATAACATTCCAGTGAGAAATTTAACAAGATGAGAGCAGGGAAAACTGCAAAATTCATCCTTCTAACAAATAAGACCAAAAACACTGTAAGGGTCCCACAAATAACAAATATATAAAGAAACATGTACATATTAATGGCTTTTGCAGATCGATAGATGTTGTATGTTTGAGAAAGATTAGGGAGGATATTTATATGTCAGGTGTAGTGTGTATAAGAAAGAGAAGAGAGGATATGTATATATCAACGGCTTTGCCTATATATATATATATTTGCTCTGTTTTAGTTTTTATTAACATGATATATATATATATATATAACTTCATCATATCACAACAACGTGAATATGCCTTGTTTTCTTTTCTTTTAATTATTTCCTTTCAGTGCTAAGACAATCACAGGCCATGTTCTGATACATCTTAAATCACGTATACAAAAGCACTTTGTCATCCTTTACGTTACAAATTCAAAGTGATCATACGAATTACCACGGAAACATGTATCTGAGAGAGCAAAGAGAACTCACTAGCCACATCATATACAATCACAGCAACAGAAGAATCCCTAATATAACTTGGTATAAGACTTCTAAATCTCTCTTGTCCACTGTATCCCTGAGAAAACAAAACAAAAATTTAAGAAATGAAAATCACATGAACAAAATGGTGGAACATAAGTATCAAGAGAACCATGAAAAGAAAATATGTCAAAATGTTCAACCGTCAACTAGATTATAACAATGAGCTTTGATAGATTTCATCACCAAAAGCATGAAGAAAAATACAGCTTGTTCTTGACTTCTAGATGTAGCCCTCCCAGAAGGTGGCTGCATCTTGTGCAGGGTTATGTTACAAAGAAAAACCTAAGAGGAGACAACATGCCTCTTCAATCAATTCAGATGTTATATTGCAATAACAGGCTGTCAAAGCTTAGGTTCATATTCTGATTATAGGTTTTTCAAAGCAAAAGAGAAGCAACAATATTTTTTTCTTTTAGAAAAAGTAGATTACTATTTGAAGGGATAAAAAACCTCAAAATAAAAACTGAAAAGAATTAAAAATTTTAATTACATTTGATTGGATACTAACATCCTAACAAAATCTCACAACTATTGCAACCCGCATAAAGCTATTAGAGTAGGCTTAAAACCATGAAGGCAATCGAAATGACTGAATTATTTATTAAGTGACAGCCTGCACTTATGAAAAATTTGATATTAATTGTTTACATGTAAATTAGAAGGGAACATATTTATTTATTAAGTGATAAAACAAGAAGAAGAGTTGTTGCAAATGAAAACAATAATGCAAATTGACCAACCAGAAGCAACAATAACACAAGCAAGACTTTAGAAGATAATAGCTTATCTAAAACATAAACAATATACTTTTCCTCAAACTTAGCCCTTTCTTCTTCTTTATTCTGAGGATGAACAACTATCTGATTTGTTTCCTGCAAAATCATAAAGATATATAGCAACATAGAAAGCTAAAAATAGGGCAGAAGAATAGAAACTATATATACGTCTGCATCATCAACAACAGAACCCATGATAGCTATTCAAATCAAATAGCTTTTAACCAACCTAATATCTAAAATTGCTCTCAGATCAAAAAATTACCATTGATAACGATCTTAAATGTTTGTGAAATATCAATGATAAGTATTTATCAGACCTTTAAAATTTTGAGCAAAAGTTAAGACACTCGAACAATAATTATCTAACATAATATTATCCAAAAATAAAATTGGACAAATTTATATTTTTAACAAAATAAATTTCACAACAAACACCATTATGATGAAACACAATCTCTAATCTAAAAATTTATCGAGAATATTCAAAAAGATCAAATATTCAAAAATTAATTGTATAAATAAGCTTCTTTACTATATAACAATTATTAAAATTCAAATTACCGTTAGGTGGCCAAACATTAGGCCCATAGAATGGCTTCTCCGCTTCACCATCATCGCCATGAACATCAACTCCAATGTAATACCCTTCCTTGTAATCTCCCACTACCATGTATCATAACCTAACAAAATAAAATAAAATAAAATAATTGCTTATATATATAATGCAAATATTATGAGTAAGAAAAACCAACCGTGTACTTGATTATCAGGTACTTTAATAGCTTCCTCAAGCGTGTGTCAAAATTGGACACAACAACCAGCTTAACTGTATCATTCATTACTCACCAAGTCAGAAAAAGCAAGTAACAGCTACTCATAGGAATTAGTTGCTGCTAGAAATTAGTGCATGAAAAAAGGATAATACTTGATGAATATGCTCCATCTGGAAGATTCCATGCGTCCCCATTTGCATAATACTGTAACAAAAAAGCAATTAGAAAGTGAGACATAAGCCTCCTATATAAATGTAATTGGTTATCCTAATTTATTAATTTTGGTTTCTGCAGGTAATAGAAACCAGATTTATATGCACCTGGTATATAGAGTAGTACTTGATAGACTTCTTCAAAATAATCGTCATTAGCACAACGGGTGGCTTTAGAAACAACAAGTTTCCAAAATGGCCCCCAATCTCCCTGTCAATAGAAGAAGATATCAACTAGAGTTCAGTCGGAGCTTATGATGTATCAAAAAAAATCCTAGAAAATAAGTAAGAGCAACAAAGAACAAAAGCAATATATCTAATCGACCAACAGGGAAACGTGATGTAATGTAAGCAAGTCTTTGGAAAAGGTCAGAGCTAATTGTGATTTTCCAGCAGCAAATAAATCAGATTATAAACCTACAACAAAATCAAATTCCTAAACATGAAGAAACAAGATTAAAAAAAGACTTAAACATGAATCCGTTTTTGTTGGCACATCTAGGTTTGAAGAATGTCACAAGCTTAAGGTGTATAATTCGATTGAAGAATGTGTTTGAAATGCAGCTTCAACAAACAAGTTGATTGTCATTAACACCAAAAAAAGTGTTTAAAATGCAACTTCGACAAATAGGTTTCCATTTCCCTTGTTGATTCTATTTTCTCTTAACTAACATCATGACTTTTGTATTTATTAACTAACTTTAACGCTACTTGATTCTTTTTAATGCTATTATGTCAAATTCAAAATCTTTTAATATTTTGGAGAAAACATGTCATACTTTTTTAATCAATGTTACTTTTTAAATTTTATTCGCTAAATTATAAATAACAATAATTTGTCGGTCAAAAATTAAAAAGCACTGTAAAAAAAAAGTATGCTAATTTGTCACAGTGCTAAGATGGGATTAATGCAGGTTCATGCTTTCGTAGTCTCAACGTGACCAAAAGACAAATGCGTACTTGTTTGGACAATGCAAATGCTTCCTTTTATATTATCCAACGGGGGATTTAAAAACGACCCATATCTGATAATACGTGTATCCAGTGGGATCACTTGGCAATTTATTACTGCTAGTTCAAACAAAAGGGACAGCTTTGACCCATTTGAATATTTTTAAATAGAAAATGCAGAGGTTTTGAATGAGTTTTGTCTTTTTTATTTCATTAGCTTTGAGTTTCAACTAATCCACTCATTATGTCATGTATATGCGAAGTTTGCTAAAATTACATTACGCTTATGATCCTAACTTCAACCTTACCTTTGATTATTTTATAAAGAACCAAAATTTAAATTTAGATTAACTATATTTTATAAAAATCATGTATCACATACACTGGCACGTGCACAAATTAAAAGCTAGTGTTTTAAATTTCGTTAGCCATATATGGTTAATTAAGTCTTAAAGTTATGTAAAAACCTAAAAATTGCACATTAAGAAAAAAGAAAAATAAAGTATATGAATAATAAGCTATACTTACCTGCTAATTGATGATATATTCTTGAAATCAGCAAGGCACGAAATGGAAAGAAAAAACTGCAGCAACAAGAGAAAGGCAAGAAAAGTGAACTGATATATTCAAACAAGAAAGATACAATTAACACAAACCCGAAAGCAAAACATACAAATAAGACAAACCCAAAAGCAGAACAATCTTTGCTATAAAAACAAAAAAATTGAAAGAAAAGCAGACAACTTCAACCTCATGATTCTGGAATTGAAGGAACCCATTCGCTAGAGGTGTTCTCAATTTTCATTCCATCTACTATATTTTAATATACTCCTTCCAGTCCTTATTAAGTGAATTTATTCTATATATTTTCATAACATTTTCATATCCTTAAAACATAATTTTTTCGATACTGATTCCATATAAAATTAGTTGTGAATCATACATAATAACATATTAATTAATTTTTTGTCTCACTTATTTATTAATTAGTTCAAAAGTGGCCTCCACGAACTATCTCATCAAGAATTAAAGCACAAAAATTCAGAACACTACTATTTCTACTCTACACGATCCACACGGGTTTGATTTTGGACTAGGTTTGGGATTTTCTTACTGATTCAGGTTGTATTTGATACATATATCTATTAAGAAAAATGTTCAGTGGTTCTAATAAACCACCATGTACACACGGTGGTGATACATAGTTATTGAAAAAAATAAAGAAATAAGTCACAATGTATAAGAGTTATTTGCCATTAGATTTGAGTTAAATATGAAAATATAGATCATAAGGAAAAAGTACCTACAATCGAACATCGGGACATTGAAAACCGCTCTTGGCTCAGTAATGTTCCACCAATTCATCGGGTATCTACAAAACAAAACAACATAATCAAATTAAGCAATCAAACAACAGAAATAAGAGTACGTAGTTTTGGAGGAGAGAAAACGAATGGAAGATATAATGGGAGTGTAATCCATTAAAGAAGAGAGAAATTTGGTGAGAGCAGCATCATCATGATGCCTTGCATCGCTAGATTGCTGGCTCTGGCTGTTGCTATTATTATGGTTTATTTTCAGTTAGGATTTGCTCTTTCACTTTGAGGAAGAGATAGAGGTGGCGGGGTGGATGGCGGCGGCGATGGATGGTGGAAGAAGATGAAAGTGAGAGAGAGAGAGAGAGGAGCGGTTGTGTGTGTACATATGAGGGAGAAGAGAAGATTTAGGGTTTCAACATGGGGTATTTATAGATAATGGCAATTATATAAATAATTAGAAAATTAGGAATTTTTCATTGAAAATGAAAATTAGCAAAGAAATGAAAAATTAGCAACGAAATTGTATTTTGGTTGCTAATTTAGCAACTGAACACAATTCCGTTGCTATTTTGGAAACAAATTTTTTAACCTATATAATTTAGCAACCGAATTATTTTTCGTTGCTAATATAGTAATGGAAAATTAATTTCGTTGCTAAATTAGAAACGAAAAACTAATTACTTTGCTAAATTAGCAACGAAAATTGATTTTAATTGCTAAATTAGCAACGAAAATTTTTTCTGTTGCTAATTTTCATTGCAAAATTTTTTCGCCATCCATTGGCGCCTTATTTAGCAACGGTATAGTAATTCCATTGCTAATTTCCATTGTTAAATTTTCACGCAAAAAATTCCCTCCACTTTTAGCAACGGAAAGTAACCAAAATATTTTTGTTGCTAAATCTAGAAAGTTTAACCAATTTTAGCAACTAAAATGCAATTCCATTGCTAAATTAGCAACAGAATCAATTCCGTTGCTATTTTTAAATTTTCTTGTAGTGCATTATTATCCGCATAAGAAGAGAGATAAAATAATTAATTTGAAAGCTCAATTATAATTCAATAATCAAAGGTATAAATAAGAGTGAGGTTCTGAACCCTCTCTGGTTTTGGCCTCATCAGGTTTGAACACTATTTTTCAATATTCTATTGGGTGACGACTTCTTTATACCTGCCTTATGGTGCCAACATAAATGCATATCGATCACTCAGTTTGGGAGACCCTTTTGTCTAACCAGCCCTAAAAGTGGACCCTAGTCCAGATGAAATGGTCATTATCTTGTGCATTCTAAAAAAATGCGTGCATCACAATTGTATAATATAAACTTCATCATCTAAATATTAATTTAAAAATGTAATTTTATCATCCATTTGATAAAACTTAATTTTCTTAAAATATGCAAATGTACAAAAATACAAATAGCTTCTAAACATGTAACCAGTGCAAATATTTCATCAAAATCAATACCTTCTTTTTTATTGCAGCTTTAAGCCGCATGTCTTGCTTTATTTCTAATCACATTATCTTTTTCATCCAGCTTATTTCTTAAGACCCCTTTTATGCTAATAATTGAATGATTTTTAGGCTTAGGCTTGTTCATCCAGCTTGTTTCTTAAAACCTACTTTGTGCAAATAATTGAATTATTTTTAGGTTTTTTAGGAATAAGAGACCATACCTTATTTTTTTCAAATTGATTTAGTTCTTTTTGTATACTAAGAATCCAATTCTGTCAACTTGAGTTTCCTCAATATTCTTTGGTTCAATTTGAGAAGAAAAAAAAAAGCAACATTACCACAACATCTTATGTTCATTTACTTTTAGCAATGATCTTGAGATTGCTTATGGATCTATCTTAGAAGTCTTACCTTTGTAAATTTGTTGGTTACCATTAGTTACCAATTATTATATGAACTTCATCAATGATATATTTTCATGCTAAACTAGACCAGTTTGATTTTTTATAAATCCTAAAACACCAAGCAATATTTGAAACTGCAACATGAGGCTACTCTAATAAATACTTAAGAAAATGTTGTTCTGTTTGCAGGTTGCAACATTTATTGTTCAGAATATTTTGTTGGATGATGTGGGCTTGGATTATATATGCACTACAGCATAACGGTTTTTTACAGTTGGTCGAGTATTGGGGAACATGGTTGCGACACTTGCTTAACAGCCTTTGTCTCGGTTGTTAAAACATATTATTCGATGTTCTCTTCGACTTTTAGATAATCCAAGGTAGGCCTAAAGACAATTAATTATAGCTATATCATTAGCGAAGTCCATGCCTTGGTGACATTGGTTGCTCAATGGTGACATCATCTTCACTTATTAATGTGTTGGTTAACATCATCTTCAATGTGAACTTCATCAATGATATAATATTTGCTTGACTTCATGGTTCTATACTATGATGTGGAATCAGTATATAATTTTGCAATGTAATATGCAAGTGTGAGACTAACCAAATAGATGTTTTTGTAATGCTTCTAGGAGGATCCAACAACAAGGCGATGACTACAGTAGTTACTTCACAATGCAGGAGTGAGTCGGGTCCCAGGGCTTCAAGCTGGTGGAGGGTTTGACCATATGCTGGTGAACTAGATTAACCTCTGCAACATTTTTTTTATTCAGTTCACTAGTTGATATTTGTCATTAGTAAATCCAGTGTGAAGTCAGAATCATCTAGGTATTGTAATTGGTTAATGGTTTGCTTTAAAAGAGAATGGCAGAAGCTATAGTATAGTTATTGCCTGTCAAAATGCCTATCTCTGTCAAGTGCTATTTCACTTGTTTTACTGTTAAACAGTACGGATTTTGTTGGAAATGCTTAAAATATATTGAAGTTGAGTGATTTTAGTGGCAACATTTGAAATTTGTGATTAGAATTAGGTGACAAGAGTAGTCGTAATATTATATTTTATTTGATGTACCTGTGTAATATTATATTTTTTAAATTAATAATATTGGAGAATTTTTATTTACAGAAATTAAATTATATAAATTATGATTCTATATACAATAAATTAATTTATTGATTATACAGGCAGTAAAATAATAAATACAAAATAAAAAATTAAATTATGTTATAATTTCGTGACAGATTCGCGACAACAAAAGTGTCGCTAATATGCAATAAATTAAAAGTTGACGAAATCAGTATTAGCAACGGATTTCGTGATGGAATATTTTGTCGCTAATAATTAATATTATGTTTATGGTGAATAATTAAAATTCATTTAGCGATGGTAGCATCCCTTTTTGATTCCATTGCAAATAAATTAGTGACTAAGGTTTTCGCAATTGTTTGTCACGCCGTCGCTAAAAAACATTCACGATGGAAAATAGCCAATTAGCGACGGAATTTTCTGTCGCGAATTGGCAGGTTTTTTAGTGTAATATGTCCATATAAACCTTTAAATCAAATTATAAAACTTGATTTCTCTTACAATAATTTTGACACATAAACTTTAATCCTTGATTTAATCCATTTATTTCACTTATATTGGATGTTAGAGGCTATAATAAGGTTGTAGAGGAGCTGAATATTCTTTAGAAAGTTTGATTTTGGTGAGAATTTGGAAGAAAAATGAAGAAAAATGGATGAGAATGGAGGATAGACATACGATTTTGGAGAAGGATGAAGAGAGAAGTAGAAATTTGGAGTTATCTCTAAAAAATTCTAATATTTTGGCCTTTTATACCTTGATTTTTGGGCTGGGCTGATCCAACTAAAGTGATCGGACCTAATTTAAGCATAAAATTGATTTAAAGCCTATTTAATGCTCTCTAAATTATTTTTATCTCTTTTCAACCTCAAATTCACTCAAAATTAATTCTATAATTCTTAAAATAATAAATTAAGCCTCCATAAAATTTTTGGCTCAATCGAAGTCCATTTATGGTTCGGTTCACTCAACTTCGTCCGATTTAATAATTTTCGGTGTTACCGTAAAATCATTTTTTACCATCAAATAATTCTAAATACTAAATAGAGCCCAACAAAAAGTTTTTGCAATTTTTTAAAATTATTTACTATTTTTAAAGTCTCGATCAAATCTACAGTCAATTAGTTACTATTTACACCGAAATTATTAATTTTCTCTTACTTCTTAAGTTCAAACCTTCCTAAAAATACTTCCATAATCTTCAAAATATATTCATTAAGCTCAACGAATATTTTTGACTCAACCAAAGACTGTTTCCTGATCTATTTCATTTTTACCAGTTCGATATTTGATTTTTTAAAATCACCAACAAATTAATTTGTCAATACCATATAATTCTAAATCTCATTTAATGTGAATCTGAAAAATATTATGATTTTTAGAGTTCATTTGCTATTTTTAAAGCCCCGATCAAATCTTAGTCAACCTGGGCACTATTTGAACTGAAACCGTGAAATTTCCTTATTTTCAGCTTTTGGAGACTCATTTGACCTCATTTTGATTTCAAATTTGAATCACAGGCTACTGCTGACATGGTATTTCTAATAATTAAATAAAATATTTTCCAACTTTGAGAGATACTATTCACCCTTGTATCCTTATTCACCATCGAAAAATATTATTCCCGACTAACCTTATTTGGGGCCATTACAGGTAATGCCAAATAAGTTTGAAAAGAAATAAGAGTAATTTTGGTGGTTTGAGTAATGCGTTAAAAGACTAAAATTACTAACTAATTAAACGATTTCTTAATTATACGAAGTATTTCATTATTAAGTATGATTCTAAATTGTTACTTGAGTAGGTTCAAAATTGAATTTATGCTTAAGGAGGAGATCAAGAAGTTTCAAGAAGAGTTCTCAAAAGACGTGCGCCTTTGTGAATTTAATAAGTATTTTAGATAACATTTTAAAGACTTCATTATATAATTATGTATCAGAAGTTATATTTATTATCAAACATACCGATAATGTAACTTAATGAAAATGTATTTGAGTTTAAGATTTATGTTATTATTAGTGATATTTGATAAAAGTATGTTATCGGATAGCTGTGACACCCATGTATATTCTTAGGGGTATATGGGTGTTACACCAAATGTATGGAAATAACTGGTGTTTGGCTTCTTTCCTTTTAAAAACTCATATGGAGTTTTATTTAGAACAAGTCTAATTCAAACTCGGTTGATGATATAGCTTTATGTGTTCATAGCTTCCACCTCAAATTACTTTAGAAGGTCATTCTCATTTAGCATGGTTCTTGCCATCTCTAATGTCCTATTTTTTTACTCTACCATTCCATTGTGTTATGGATTTCATAGCGCTAAAAAATTGTGTTATATTCCTTCCCTTAAGTAGAATTCTTCACACTCTTTATTCATAGATCCTCATCTACTATCAATGTTGATCTTGAGAATATTATATCCCTTTTCATTCTATATTTTCTTTGCTAGCTTTTTAAAAGCCTTAAATATCTCAAATTTGTGTGCAGAGTAAAGCATGAGTAATCATAAATACATAAACTTTTCCTCTTGGGCTAAATGGTAAGATAGATCTAAATAATCCATATGTAACATTTCTAAGCATTTTTAGTTGAAATGTCTTTCTTAGATTTGAATGAACTTTTAGTTTGGTTTTTTAAAGAGTAAATTGAGTTAGAAAATTTCAACATGGAACAATAAATTTCTCTCTAGAGTGAGGAAGGAATTCTTACTGAAATATGTTGCTAAAGCAATTTTTCACGTATTCCATGAGTGTTTTTATGATACCTGTGTTTATTTGTATGGAGCTTCAGAGAATAATGAATTCCTTTTGGTGGGGTAAAAAGGATAATGGGGAATGGAATATGCATTGGTTGGCATGGAATAATATGTGTTGTAATAAGGATTTAGGTGGGATGGGATTTAGAGATTTGTATTATGTCAATTTAGCTGTGCTTGCCAAATAAGGTTGGAGATTTCTTTCCAATAATAATACTCTTACTTATTGTGTTTTCAAAGCTAAATACTTTTCTATTAGGGATTTTTTTTTATGCTAAGCTGGGGTTTAACACAAGCTTTACTTGGTAGAGTATACTGCAAGTAAGGGTTATTTTAAAAAATGGTGTTAGATGGAGTGTAAGGGATAGTAAAAAGATTATATTTAAAAAAGATCATTGGATTCCTAGAAATGGAATTTTTTTTTATGAGAAAGGGTACAAACTTGATTGATGATAATGTTAAAGTTAGTGTCCTTTTAAAAAATAATGGTAAGGAGTGGGACGTGGACAGAATTATGGAGTTTTACAATGTGGATGATATCTTAAAAATTTCATTGCCTTTATTT
This sequence comes from Excoecaria agallocha, assembly GCA_037975025.1. Lineage (NCBI taxonomy): Eukaryota > Viridiplantae > Streptophyta > Magnoliopsida > Malpighiales > Euphorbiaceae > Excoecaria > Excoecaria agallocha. The sequence continues at coordinate 94,079,940 of CM075806.1, forward strand.
AATAGAGGGGATAGATTGCATTGGCATTATGATAAAAGGGGTGCTTATACAGTGAAAAACAGGTATCAGGTGGCATATCGATGTTGTAGAGGTAGTATTTCCCAATCTAATGATGTATGAAAGTATATGTGGAGATTGAAAATTCCCCTGAAAGTGCATAATTTTTTTATGGCGAGCTCTTCGAAATGTCTTGCCTATTCATGTTAGATTAGCGTATAGAGGTATTGTAATTAATCCTTCTTGTTTACTTTGTGAGCAGATGGAAAATATTTCACATATCTTGTTTGGATGCCAAATTGATAAAGATGTTTGGGATTGTTTTGGGCTGAATATCCAAGATGTAAGTTCGTCTATACTTGATACTCTTTCTATGTTGATGAACCGATTTAGTAAAGACAAGTATGAAGAATTGTGTATGATATTGTGGCAACTTTGGAACGTCAGAAACAAATTGGTATGGAGTAATATTTTAATAGCGCCTTATTTGGTTACCTCAACTACTCTATCTTTTTTTTTTGTGAATGGCGGACAGCGAAGGATACCTTCAATAATGTGTTTATGCCATTGGAGAATTCTGATATGCCATTTCTTCTCTTTTAGGTAGTATAGATAATGTATGGAGTCGTTATGTGGATGCAACAATTTTTAAAAATAGTAACAAGAGTGGATTTGGTGCAATCTTTAGAGATGCTGATGGACATTTTTTCAAAGCCATTTCAAGTCATTGGTCCGGTTGTTTTTCCCATCGCATTGTTGAATGTTTGGCTCTCTAATCTATTTTTGCATGGATTGAAGACTCTCTCCTTACTCAGGGTGTTATTTTCACGGATGCTCAAGAAATTCCCCTTGCTGTTAGTAGTTCTTTAGATGACTTTTTTGACTTTGGTTTAATTATTTCTGATTGTAAGGCTTTTTTTCTCATAGACAAGATATTGTTTTAACTTGAATTAACGGGTTTAACAATTTTGAGGCTCATAAATTAACTAGAGCTTCTTTGTTGTATAACCCCCTTTGTTTTTGGGATGTTCTCCCTTCATGATGTTGATCTTTTCTTCTATAAAAGGTCTAGCTTTATTAAAAAAAAAAAGGTAAACCAATGACTAGATCATTTTTATATAAATTTTAAATTGCATGTAATTCATCATTTGGAATTAAGCAAGTTGAATTATTTTCACCATTATTATCTGAACTTACTTAATATATATTTTCAGCTCTATAACCAGTTAGAATAGTGTAACCTGATTTGGTATCTTTAACTTTACAGTCCTTTATTTTAGAGATAACTTTTTGATTTTTATCACATAACTGGCTTACACTTATGAGATTATATTTCAATCATTTTCACAAGTGAAACATCTTCAATACGTGGGTTGGTTCCAATGGTTCCAACTCCTATAATTTTTCCTTTATTTTTGTCAACAAAATTGATAGTCCCTTCATCTTTCATAAAGAGTTCAGCAAACTTCTTTTTGTCACATGTCATATGTCTTGAGCAACCACTATCACGATACCATTTGTTGTTCTCATTGCTTTTTAGATAAACTTTATGTTTGTCTTCATCAATTTTAGTTTTTTCAAGATTAACTAATTCGGTATTGTGTTTTATTTTCTCATCTAAAATAGCCATCAGACCAGCACTTTACTAGCTTTGATATGATTCTGAATTTTCACTTGAATCCTCATTATTGCTTTATATTGCCACCATTGCCTTGTTTTTGAGTTTATTATCCTTTTTTTTTTAAAGAGAGGACATTTGGACTTGATATTTCCAAGTTTGTTACAATGATATCATACCATATCACCAGTGTTCTGTTGAGAATTTTTAGGTTTATTATTACGTACCTTCCCCAGAAATGTTCCATGTTTCATGTCTTTTTTATAGAACTTATGAAACTACCATATGATCACAACAAATTCTTCATCAAATGTATTCTCATTAGAATTAATAGCTAGAGTAACTCCTTTTTGCTTCATATCATTCTCTTAACTTTGCATAATAAGCTCATAGGATAACAAATATCCAATAAGATTATCATAAGAAAAATTTCGCAGACCTTTGTCAAGTAGAATAACCATTTTTTTCTCTCCAGTTTAAGTTCAATGATATGATCAACTTTTTGATTTACTTTCCTTCACTTATAATCATTCAAAGTCCTTTCATAGAACTCATGATTTTGACAAACCTATCACTCATTTTAGAAATAGCTTCATTAGATTTCATCTTGAAAGATTCATAAAATACATTTAAACGAGAATTCTTGACTTGTGTGGTTCCCTTATAAAGGTTGCCACAAGCTAAAATTTTATTGAATTCGTTAGAATCTCAAGAACAATATAGCAAACTCATGGCTTTAGAATTCCTTTAAATATTTAAAATATTAGTTTTAGTATACTCCTTTGCTTCTTTAGGAATTTCAATGCCATTTTTAGTTTTTGTTACCGATACGTAGCCATTGACCACCATCCTCCAATTCTGTATGTCTTGCATTTGGATGAAATGTCTCATTCTACCTTTCCAAAATGAGAAGTTGTGTCTATAGAACATTAGAGGTTGTATTGATGATTGTCTTTCAATAAAGGTTGTATTTAAATGATTTATTCCAGCCATCTTACGAATCTCATGAATCTCTCTAGATCATTAAACTTGAAAAGAAAAAATGAGATACGCTTTGATACCAATTGTGAGCCCTAAATTTATACTTTAAAAAAAGGCTAGTAGAATATAACAAATCTTTTAAGAACTGAGACAAATTAGAACATATGTTATATTCAAGCAGAACATTAAGACCATGATAATTCCATTTCATACAATTTACTTAAGATATTTTTACTCAATTTTTTCTAATGATTAATACATGCATGGACGAAATTATTCATGAGCAAAAATCAACTTAATACATGTTAAAATAATTTATGCAAAAATACAATGTGATCTCATGGTAGAATATAGACAAATTTTGAGTCCATTCTATAGAACACATGATATATATATATATATATATATATATATATATATATAACAGACAAATATAGTATAAAATAAATATATATAGAGCATGAAATTAAAAAGAATAAGCGATATAGATATTCAACATAATGATTTATAGAGATTCAATTTTTGCCCACATCCTCTTCTTAAGACAACTTGTATTAAAAGCTTCTCTCTTTCTAGTGTGATTCTATTTAGTAGGTAAGAGTCAAAAGTCAGTTACAAGAAGCTTCCTAAGTTTTTCTCTCAAGTAAAAAACTCTAAAACACTTAACCATTTTTTTCAAAGTAAAAAGTTATAAACACTTTAATTTTTTCCTAAGTAAAAGATTTAACACTTATATAGCATGAATTTTTTAAAAAGATTTAAACACTTGAATTTTTTTCCTAAGTAAAAAGATATATATAACAGACAAATATAGCATAAAATAAATATATATAGAGCATGAAATTAAAAAGAATAAGCGATATAGATATTCAACATAATGATTTATAGAGATTCAATTTTTGCCTACATCCTCTTCTTAAGACAACTTGTATTAAAAGCTTATCTCTTTCTAGTGTGATTCTATTTAGTAGGTAAGAGTCAAAAGCCAGTTACAAGAAGCTTCCTAAGTTTTTCTCTCAAGTAAAAAACTCTAAAACACTTAACCATTTTTTGTCAAAGTAAAAAGATATAAACACTTTAATTTTTTCCTAAGTAAAAGATTTAACACTTATATAGCATTAATTTTTTAAAAAGATTTAAACACTTGAATTTTTTCCTAAGTAAAAAGATATATATAACAGACAAATATAGCATAAAATAAATATATATATAGAGCATGAAATTAAAAAGAATAAGCAATATAGATATTCAACGTAATGATTTATAGAGATTCAATTTTTGCCCACATCCTCTTCTTAAGACAACTTGTATTAAAAGCTTCTCTCTTTCTAGTGTGATTCTATTTAGTAGGTAAGAGTCAAAAGCCAGTTACAAGAAGCTTCCTAAGTTTTTCTCTTAAGTAAAAACTCTAAAACACTTAACCATTTTTTTCAAAGTAAAAAGATATAAACACTTTAATTTTTTCCTAAGTAAAAGATTTAACACTTATATAGCATTAATTTTTTAAAAAGATTTAAACACTTGAATTTTTTCCTAAGTAAAAAGATATATATAACAGACAAATATAGCATAAAATAAATATATATAGAGCATGAAATTAAAAAGAATAAGCAATATAGATATTCAACATAATGATTTATAGAGATTCAATTTTTGCCCACATCCTCTTCTTAAGACAACTTGTATTAAAAGCTTCTCTCTTTCTAGTGTGATTCTATTTAGCAGGTAAGAGTCAAAAGCCAGTTACAAAAAGCTTCCTAAGTTTTTCTCTTAAGTAAAAACTCTAAAACACTTAACCATTTTTTTCAAAGTAAAAAGATATAAACACTTGAATTCTTTTTTAAGTAAAAGGTTTAAACACTTATTAGTCAATCTAATCTCACATCATATTAAATGTTTGAGTTGATATACCTCACTAAACATGATTACAAGATAAACTATAATCATTTTAAGGAAGTATGATCGTGATAGTTCATGATGACGAGATGAAACTTACGACAATGAAAAGTTCAAAAGCAAATTTATTTCACTTACATGTTCTAACATTTCAACAAAATGCCTTTTTATAGCCCAAATAAAATAGTTGTTGGGTGTGAACATATTTTCATAGGGATGATCGCAGGACGGGTAGGCCCTCGGGGAGTGCCTCCCCACCTACTGCCCCATGCAAGGGCAGGGCGGGGACCGATAGTATTACGGGAGGAAATTTTCCCTCTTCCACAGGGATCCCCATCCCAATATTAAAAATATTTTTATTTTTTAAAAAAATTTAATTATAACTAAAATATAATATTTAATAATTAATTGTAATTGAAATATAATATTTAATAATTAAAAATATAAATTCAATTATAAATCAAACTAATATAAATTTTAACAATTGATAAAATTAAAATTAAATATAATTTAAAACTAAATTATATAAATATAATTAAATTTAGTAATTAAATTTCGGGGGTAGAAAAATTTAGAGGCGGGGACCACAATCCCCGTCCCCGTCCCGAATTTTAAGTCGGGGAATACTTTTCCCCCGTCCCCATCCCCACGGCGAAATTTTTTGGGAATTTTTTGTTCCATTCAGGGCGGCTTCCCATCGGGGACGGGGATTTTTCACCCTGTGATCATCCCTATATTTTCAAAAGCGTTATGTTAAGTGAAAAAAAATGATTTTGTTTCCTTAGATAAAAGAAAATATTCAAGAAAATATCTTTCATTTTTAAAAATTCATATATCAAAAATTAAAATTTTTTGGAAGAAATAAATTAAATATGTGATCTTGAAAAATATTTTATTGCAATGAATGAGTTGCATATAAATTTGTAAGTTTTCAGAAATGATTTTACATTTATTTCTTAAAAAATCTTGATCTTCATACGTGTTGCAGAACATCATATTTGATTCCGATTCCAAAATAGAAAACAAATTATCTGTATTAATTTGGATATAATACCCAATATCGGTTTTACTCACTTTAAACTTCCAAGATATAAACTTTAAAAGTTCCAAATTTTAATTGGTTAGAAGATTTTATTATTCATCAAAATCTAATATCGTATGTTAGCCTTTTGTGCCAATATTTTCGAAACGGTGAGAGTCTTAATTATGTAATCATCAATATTTTAGCATTTTTAATGGTAAAAATTTATTATTTAGCTATAAAATTAGCTATTTTAATATTTTTAAAAAAATTATGGGGTATTTTCTTGCTAGCATAAAAACTAAAGGGGCAAAAACCCATAATAATGAAAAGAAGTTACTAACTCAGCGCTGGCGAGATATAAAAACCCTAAAATTGTTTCCTTCGTTCTTTCTTCCAATTGTAGATACATATCGGGAAAATCCACTTCGATATATTAATATTTGTTTATATAGATATAGACATATAGGTTAGTTCAATTTGTTGATGAATGTTTACGACTTGGATTGTTAGTTGATGTCAATCTCTTGTTTGGGGGTTTTTATGTTTTGCTTTCTTTGTTAATTGTTTTGTCTTTTTTCTCATCAGCAAACGGCCAGAGAAGATTAAATATGGATTCTTCATCAGCTGAAGGCTTACCAGCAATGCAGGTAATATACTTATTTGATGTTTTATTACCTGAAAATTATTGCATGCTTGTTCCGTTGAATTTCAATTTGATTACTGTTAAACACATCTTAGCTCAAGCATAAGAGGAATTAGGGTTAGCAAATTTTCCACTTCTAAGAAGAAGAATTTGGGATCTTTTTAATATGTTATGCAGCAATTAGTTGGCAAACTACACTGCCTGGGCTCTTGGGTTTGTTTATCTAATTAGATTATTATTCCAAGAAACCTTTTAGCCTCATGTAAATGAATCTGTTACTATAAAATCTATATTTTTCTGTATGGTTTGCTTCTCTGAATTTGTGTGTATGAAGTGATTGTAATTATTCTACAATTATCTTTTTACAGGAAATTATGCTGGAATTTCTTGCTGGTAAAATGTTTTTTGAGGATAAAAAGGTTGTACCGGATACACGGAAAGGACTTGTTCGCGTAGCAAGGGTACTTGTTTCTTTTTCCCTTGCTCTCTGCGACACACACATAAGTGTAATTTGTTTTAAATCGGTAATGTTTCATATCTACCAGAATTTCTGATTTTAAAATCTGAATTTGATAGGGCGAGGAGGGTTTGATCCATTTTCAATGGCTTGATCGAGTCCGAAATGTTGTTGAAGATGTATCCTAGTTAGTTATTACTTTTGGGTTTTTAACTTTTTATTTTTATTTATTTTTATCTAATGCATGTGTAATATGTATGTACTTTGAATACTCTGTCATTTTTCTTGACTCTCAATAAACAGGATCAGATTATATTTCCTGATGAGGCAGTTTTTGAGAAGGTGCTTATCTTCATCTCATGGACTGTAAAATTTAACATATTATATCATTTTTAAATTTGATAAAAAAAGTTTTAATTTTATAGTTCTTGTTTTACTCAGGTTAATCAAGCATCGGGAAGGGTTTATATCTTGAAGTTCGATACGGATGACAGGAAATTTTTCTTCTGGATGCAGGTGAAGTTCATTTTCGTGTATTTTACATTATTATTGCATTAACCTGGTTACCTTTTCTATGATTTTGGAGGTCTCAAATTTATAACTGACATTGTCTGCAGGAGCCTAAAGCTGAAGATGACGGGCAGTTATGTAGCTCTGTCAACTACCATATCAACCGACCATTAGGTTATCTTCTTTTTTTTTCCTTATTTTTTTCTTATTGATTTTATGCTTTCCACATCACTTAATTCAATACATTTTGAAATCCTGTTTTGCTTTTCAACTGAAGCTAATGGTACTGCTCTCATTATGTTGCTTCTGAGTCCTTTTGGAATTATGTGTATAAGATGAACACATGAATTAAAACTTGGATATGCTTTCTTTACTAATTTCTTTGTCAGAGCATTCTTGCTTTGGCCTGATCTCTTCCTATCAAAGATAGCTTTGTTGCTCGAAATGGATTCTTTTGTATTTTTATAAAGAACTCAACTCTCACCTTTCATATTTAGAAGTATTATGAACTTGGAATGAAAGATTTTTAAGCTAATAACGTGGCTTGTAGACTCTGCATTTTATTAGAATTTCTCCTTCATTATTGATGATATTTTGCTATTGTTTCTTTTTGCATATTTTACTGTGAGAATTAATTTTGACAACAATCTTCAAACAGGGAAAAAATTTTGGGACTTTTCATTTGTATAGAACTAGAAATCATCTTGCTTTTGTTATTTATTTTTATTTTTGCTAAATTAACTTAGTGTTTGCTGATGACAATGCGTTGTATGTTCCATTGATTTTTCATATTATAAAATCATGTTTCTTCTCTAAGCATGTAAATGTTTGGACTCATGCTCCCTTGCTTCAATTAAGTTTTTCTTTTTACCTTTTAAAAAAATAAAGAAAAGCTATATTCTTCTCTGGTAGAGTTTCTTGGTGAGGAAGAGCATGATGCTTCTGCTCCTTTACAATTTTCTGAAGATATGATTGAAGATGATATCTCATCAAGGTATTTTATTGATCACAAATCCCTGTACACCATATTGCACCTAGCTCCTGTGCAATCTGCTCTTCTACTTCCTATTTGCTCTTTCCAGCTTGAATTTTATTCTGTTTTAGTTATTAGTTTTGTTTGTGATATATCTTTTCTTTTAGTTTTTCCGTTTACTGAGCATGGATCTGTAATCTTATGCTGATTTGACATTTAGCCTTAACATGTGCAGTATGAATACTTGAATGTGGATAATACTTTGAAACTCATATAATTAACCTTTTGTGATTAACTTGAGAAAAGAAAATGGGACACCAAAAGAATTGATTGCTACCCATATGAGGTAGGGAACCCTCAAGTACAGTTCTAATGGAGGTAATTTGCTCACGTATTCTGACCGGCAAGAACACGCCATTTGGCAGGGAGATTATGAAATTGTGAAGGCTTGGTTTGATCAAGCTGTAGGATATGGGAAACAAGCCATAGCATTTTAGCTCTAAGAAAAAATATGTTCAATCTGTTTCATCCATATTTTAAGTCTTTAAACAGAATAAATAGCATCTGATTTAAGTTTTATATTTTATTCGGTCTCTGAAAGAGGTAACTCACGTTTAAATAGTTGAGTCCCACATTTACGTAGAAGTCCCTTCTTTTTTTTCATATCTCAAAATATTCTCCTTTCAATTTTGATACCCACTCTCAGTCTCTTTTTAATATCTTTGACATCATTTCCTGCTTTCCGCTCCCTCCTCCATTTTTTACTATATATATTGTGAGCACTTGCATGAAAATAACAAGGCTAATTTTGTTTCTTAAATTGATCTCATCTGAAAAAGAGTTTTGTATTTTTCACTGATATAACTGATTTCTTTTTTTTTTTTTCTTCTTTTTTGACTTTAAGATCAAAGTAATTTAATCCATATCTGGCAGGGCTGGTAACTTAGTTGTACCGAACTTGGGTACAGAAGTAACTAGTGATGTCTCTTCTTCATCTGGACCAGTAAAATTGGAAGACCTGCAAAGAATATTGAGTAATATTGGGAATGGAGGTACATCTAGATGAACTTGGAGATCCTTCCCTCTCTCCCTCTCTCTCTGTTGATATAGAAATTGGTTTCAACTTTGTGTGATTTCATGAAATTATGTTGCAGGTGGTGCTGAAGATCCAGATGCAGGTAGGTCTGAAATTTTGCTTTTGATGTGCAATTGCCTGCAAATAAGTTTGTCAAATATTCATTGTTTGACTTTGGAATGAGCTTTTAAGGGTTAAGCATCACCCTTTTACTTGCAACTCTACCTATAATGTCCCTGAATCCCAATTTGAACTGAAAATTCCCTACCCGAAATGTCCCCGACTTTATTTGCGGCCGGTTGATGACAGACTTGGCAACCACGTAGGATACTGATGTCAGCAATTTCTTGGGTAATTTGCACTCATAGTACCTAGAGTTTTAGCCTTGTATCTATTATGTCTTTTAATTTCAATTTGTCTATTAAAACTAAGCCAACTATATAATCACTTCGTGAAAAATCCCCACCATGTGTACGCATGTGCAGAACCAAACTGAAAATCAAACATGAACTACACAATTTGTTCTATTTAGTTCATTCTTTCGATTTTCAGTTTAAGTTGTTTAGTTTTTGATGTTGAAGTCAGATTTCAGTTTTTGTTGGGCAAAAAGTTTCCTTTCAACTAGTGCCAATATTAAAGAAAATTTTGATTTCAACTTAACGGTTTAAAATGAACTGAATAGTCATACCAAATAGACTAAATTGTGCATGATTCAATTGATTTTTGGTTTTGGTTTGGTTTTGCCCAATCTTACCAACAACAATTAGTGTGAAGAATTTTCAAGAAGGTAACATGAAATTGAGTTAGTTTTGGGTTATAAATCGAAATTGAAGGATATAATAGATGCAAGGCCAAAGGTTTAGAGACTCCGGGTACAAATTATCCAAGAAATTGCCGGCATCAGTACCCCATGTGGCTGCCAAGTCAGCTATCATCTGGCATTAAGGACTCTTCAGTATGTAAGTTGGGGGTAGTTTTGGGTTATGAATATCAGTTGAGGAACATAGTAGATACTGATGTTACAGTCTTCCCTAAATACTGTTACCAAATGACTAGCACCTTGGGTTTTTAACAGAAAGGTAGTCAAGATCAGGCATATAGTGCACTTGGGTGTAAATGATAATGTGAACATTAACTCATCTATTGATGCAATTGCTTCTATGATGGTCTATTCTGTCATGCTAGGGTTGGGACTAGGGGATATTCTGAAGCCTGATCTAATAATGCCATTGATTGACACTTTGCCATTGCAAGAAAGGCTAGTGTCATACTTACCTGAGGTATGAAATGTCTCCTGTTGTGAGGTTCCGAGTTTATCTCTTGCATTGCTGTATTTTTGAGGTAATTGGTGGTGCAGGGTCAATGGAGTCCGCACGATATTTTGGAGTTGCTGCAGAGTCCACCTTTCCGTCAACAAGTGGATTCTTTTACATATGTAAGAAAATGCAGTTCTACCTACTCAGTTTCCTCTTTTTTTTTTTTTTTGGCTGATCATTTTAGTTCTTTTTTCTTTTTGGCTTTTTAGGTGCTTAGAACTGGACAGGTAGATTTATCCCAATTTGGCATTGACCCTAGTAAATGTGAGTGCTCTTAAACCCTGCTGTTCTTTTGCATATTTCATTACTCAAATGGCAAGGAATTCGTATAAGGTCATTAATTTTTGTTTTGACATGTTTGGTATTTTGCATAAATTTCCATCTCGATGGAACTAGTTCAGATCTATGTAGGCATTGTTCTTTTTACATTAAAAAGTCTTATACAAGTCATTGTTAATTTAGTGGTACATTGTTTGTCTTTTAGTTTCATTTAGGAATCAAAATCCTTGAAGGATCAGGATTGTTAAAAGTCAAATGTCTTATCTTATAGATCAAGGATTGATTAGAGTTTGAGAAAGACTAGTTGGTTAATAAAATTTATAGAAATGCAAGTATTGCATGATATGCGACATAATTCTTAGTCTAATGCATAGAACCTTGATCTATTTCTTTAGCTTCTATCCTGAAGCAGTCTTTTTTTTTTTTTAACTTAATTTTCATCATTCCAGCCATCAACAAAGCCTAAATATATGAATTTTGCTAGCTGTTTTACTTCATTGTTAGCCAGGTAAATTTAAGAAAATTGAAAAAAAAAATATTGTTCATGGAAGACAGATTGAAGGCATTTAGAGGATAACAAAAAAGAGGAAAATAGTTTTAAACTTTAGAATGTTTTTGTGTCCTTGAAACAATGTGGGAATACATATTTGATACAAGAAAATTAAGGCTTATTTTTTGGTATCGAACTTTTCAAAATGGTTAGCAAATACAACTTTAGTTGTTTTTACTTTTAAAGTTTCAAAATGGAGAAAAAATGCCATTGTCTTGTTTGGTAACTAATCACGTAGTGCTATGTGTCAACTTTAGAGGGTAAAATATTTCCATTTTATTGAGCAAAAATTACCTATGTTGAAATTTAAAGGGTAAAAAAAAAAAAAAAAAGAAAGAAAAACAGTTCAGTGGCATTTTCTAATAATTTCGAAAAGTTACATGGCAAAAAATGACTTTAACCCAAACCAAAAGACGAGAAAAATGAAAAATTGCTCTGATCACAGGCTAATACTGGCTTTTGAGCCAGTTGAAGGAGGATTTGATGGTAAATAATAAGTAATGATAGAGAGGTGGGTAAATAATGAGTGTAGAGCATGGTTGGCTAATATGTAGTTTTAACCGTTGCAATTTGCAGTTAAGTTCACAGTTTCATCTTTTCTAGAGGCACTGGAAGAATCAGTGTCAAAAGCATCAGAGGAATCATCAAGGCAGGATGATAAGGATTTAACATCACAGTCGTGTGATCGAACTGACCCCATGGATGATAGCCACTAGTTTTGGCTGGTTCCATTTGATTCTGTTGTGTAATTTCACTTTGCTTATTTGGTTACATTACAGGAGTAGTGAAGTTGGTGTTAATTTTATGTTTTTCCTTTTCATATTCTTCTTGATGTGGGAAATATAAAACAGTGGAGGAGATGATTCCAGTTTAAGTGATGATTAAATTTGTACACACAACAATTCACTTAAAATTTCATTGGGGGAACGTTTTTCAGTTCCCAAATGATTGTTAAATTAATCCCACTTAATTGGTTTTTTCATTTGAGCAAATTGATCATTGCAAAAGAGCTGCAATAATGCTTTATATGTGGAAAATAGTATATGGTTTCAGTCGGTTGGTGTGTATGTATCGGTTTTGAAAACCTATATATGTTATTAAAATTAAGATTTGTTTGATTATTTTGGTAGCTAAATGAAAATATCTGATTAATTTGATCATGAATGGCCATCTACACCAGCAACTAGCGAAAAAAAAAAATTGCCAATTTATTATGGTCTCTTCATTTTTAATTATCTCAATTTCGAATTCCAATAATAATAATAATTCTCGGATTGTATTTGGAGGTTCTTTTCTCACGAACGAGGACTAAAGGGGATAATTCCATTTTCAACAGTATTCTGATGAAACTTGCAGAAATCGACACCTGTATTCTCCCAATGCCCAAATGGGAAATATATTTCGGTATGCCCCATATGTTAACGTACAGTACCTAGTCAAAGTTCCTATTTCGTGAGAACTAAAGGGGATAATTCCATTTTCAACACTATTCTGATGAAACTTGCAGAAATCGACACCTGTATTCTCCCAATGCCCAAATGGGAAATATATTTCGGTATGCCCCATATGTTAACGTACAGTACCTAGTCAAAGTTCCTATGATTTCCTGAAAATATTCAAGAAAACAAAATCAAATTACATCCTTTTCTTTACAAATATAATAGTCAAAATGCAGCATCAAGTACCTACATTTATACTTTTTTTATTTTTAAATTTTTATTTGATTATTCAAATTTAAATTTAAATTTTTATTCAATTAAATTTACAGTTATTAAATTTGAATAAAATTTAAGTATATGTTAAGTTTCTAACTCTCATTTTTATTTTATTAAATTCTTATTTAAATGTGTATTAAAATAAAAAAAAATAAAAAATTCAATATAATCAAAGAAAAGTTTTAAAATTTAATAATAAAAAACGTGTGAATTTGGGTATCAAATGATGCGTGTTTTCAATATAATATAAGGACGATCATCAATTATGAAAAGAAATAATGGTACAATAAACATAGAATTATGGAAAATACCTGCTGTGGAAAATCTCCATTCTCCATTTGAGAATTTATCAAGTATCTTGCTGCACGATGCAATGGTTCAGGATGTCTCTCACCCTACCCAACATTTTAAAAAGTATAGGTAATTATTATTAGTTTTTTAATCCCCGTGATAATTCAAAATAAATCGCACAAATTTTCGGATCCTACCAACATGAAACATTCTATAAAAAATGAATATTAATAATTAATAATATCAATCACCAGGAGTTAGTCGATAAAAAATTACAGAAAATTTCAAATTCAATTTATTCTAATAATATATTTGTAATTAGACATTATACATGAATTGTAGTAAAAACAAATGATTAATAATATCTACCTGCCCGGCATCGATAAGACTCAACATGGCCCAAGAAGTATTTACCAAATGAGACTTTTTACCATCAAGATATGTATAAACCTGTACATCAAAATAAAAGATGCATAACTTTTAAAAACCTCTTGAATTTTCAGGTTCTCTTAGCGAGGGGTCGGCTATATAGGGGTTCTTTTTTCTCCAGAATCAAGGTTAGCTTCATCCATAATTATTGGATTTATACCCTAATTACAAAAGCAGGTGTATTTTTACCTTATTTTGAAATGCAAGGTAACTCTCTCCCCAGCCACCAGAAGGGCATTGTTTAGACAACAGAAATTCACAAGCTTTCCGAATACTGGAGCTATTGTTATAGTTCTTCCCAGCAGCCACCAAACCTTTAATGCCAAACCATGTCCCATAAGTGAAGCAAACACCCCATGACCCATACCTTTACATATGCATTCAAACCATCTTTCATTAATCAGCACCAGAAGATAGTATGATTGCTAAGACTCATATTAATTTCGTCAACGGTCACTCAAGTAAGAGTAAAACTAAGCCAATTTTTACTTTTTGTAATAAAAAATAAAACTTAAACTAAGACAATCTGTTGCAAAAAGAATATCAGTTTGGCTGGAAAAATGGGACATGGCAAGTGCAAATCCTTGCAATAAGCTAATGTGTCACCTTCAAAATGATTAAACGGTAATGTGGCCGGCCATAGGTAATATTATACAAGAATAATGTGTTAAGAATACATATCACTTTTAAGATAAGTCATTGGTGATATGACTTGCCACATGAGAGAATTTAAAAAAATATATATTTATATGTATTGTTCACATGAATTTTCTGGGTCTTTATTCTATTTTTTCAAGTTATAGTTATATTTTTTGCAATATTATCTAAGTTTCAGTACTTTTTTAATACCAAATATTCTTTTATCATATTATGATGGTTTAACACTAAGTGGAATCACCTTGAGAGTCAATTAAGAAACAAACCATGAGCCATCTGGTGCCTGATTCTTCTCAATGAACTTGGTTGCCTTATTGATGCAACTTTCTACATCTTCTTGCCTATGTTGAGGATGTAATTTTTTGAAGGTTGACAAAGCTTGAATGGCAGCAGATGTGCACTCAATAAAACTTCACATATTATATAATTAGTTAGTGTTTTATACTAACAAGAAAAAAAAATAAAAATTAAGTAATTGGTTGGATGGCTTACGAGTAGTCAATAGCATTTTCCCCAAAGTTCTCACAGGGGTTAAAAAACTGAAAAACCAATATTAAAGGCAGATAAATTGCTTGTTAGATTCCATTGAATCATTGATTCACTATAATCAATAATTAACCATGCATTCATAATTATTTAAATAATGACCACAAAATGTAAGCTCAAAGACCATGCATTCATATTTATTTAAATAATTACCATCCCTATATAAATGGAAAACAAATCGAATTGGATTGTAAATGAATCAAAATTTTACAGATTACTGATGGAGGTGTGGATTATGATGCAATTTCACCATTGTTAAATGGATCAAATCTTTTTAATATTATTTTTTACTTTATTTTTGAACCATTTACATTTTCCATTGAAATTAAAAATATTTCATATATAATGCATTAAAATTATAAATAACAAAAATAGATAATGTGTCTGGTCATATATATGTACAAAATAGATTCAGTCACTTTGTAGGTTAAAATAATTTAAATTATTTAGATTTGAGTGAAACTATTGGGGAATTGCAGACTAGGTCAGAATTTGCCACATCTCTACAATTCCAAAACAAAAAGCAAACTCAGTAAAATAAATAATGGGGAGGAACATTTTGGTAAATATTACCTCCAACCAATTGAAAGATCTTGTGAGCTCATATATGGCAAACCCACCATCACTGTTCTGCAGAGTGCACAAAAAAGAAAAAAAAAATCAGATGCTTGAAAAATGAGAAAAGTTCGTTGCAAAATGCGTTTTCGGGACGTTTTTGAATTCCTACTTATTTTTTATTGAGCTCTTAAATTTTTATTTGGTCATATCAGATTTTAAAATTTTTATTTTTATTCATTAAGTACTGAATTATCAAATTTAAATCAAATAATAGTATAATTTTATTATATATTGAGTTTCCGAACTCTTATTTATATTTTATTAAATCCTTATTGGACATAATATATAATAAAAATAAAAATTTAAAAATCTCATGAAACCAAATAACAGTTTAAAGATTCAATAGAAAAAAAAAAGTTGTAAATTTAGATATCCAAAAATGCATTTTTCCTTTGAAATAAAAAGGATAATATATATACCTGCAATGAGAGAATAACATTGACTGCATCATATAACTTGTTTGCCTCTAGTGCATCTCCAGCTATCTCTGATGGAATTTTGGATAATAAAAGAACAGCCTGATTAACAAAACTATGTGCAAGTTATATATGTACAACAAATTAATCAAAGACAATAAGACTAGAAATAGTTGATTTATAGATGAGAAATATGGTCAAATTAGCTACTGAAATATTGAACATGATACATATTTATCTCTTATAAATATATTTTAGACCAAAATTACTTTTAAAATATTGAAAATGATACACATTTGACCTTCTTGTTATGGAATTGGCTCACATTTAAGCTAATTACATAACAATGGAGGTATTCAGATAATTTTGACTCAAATCATATTTAATGGGTAAGTGTGTATAATTTTCCACACTTTAAATAATCAGTTATCCTTTATAGATTGTTACTTTTAATCCCTCTGCCGTGCAATCCGAAAGAGGCCAACCATTATCAGCTGTTGAAAAAGTCCATCCACCTTTCGATATGTGACGATACCAAAATTCAATATCTCCTGGACAATTTTCCAATGTCTTCAAAGCAAAGATAAAAACTAATAAGTAAATATTTGTTCATAAAATACATATTCGGTCAATGTACTGAATTATCTTCCGTAAGAAGAAAAAAATTTCACCTGTGAATTCTTAATGTATGTATGTGCTTTTCTTAAAGTTGAACTATACTCGCCAACAAGATTAGTTGAGAGGAATGCCTGAACCGCAAAAGCTGTGTCCCAGAGTTGACTTCCATTGTAACTCTGCAAAAAAAAAAAAAAATCTGTAGAAATTAAGATACTAAAGAATGAGTGTATGTAAGGTCTGTTCGCAATAGGACATCCCAATAGGTGGAGTTTGAATCTTCACTCTCTATTCACTCGTATCAAAAGAAAAAAAGAAAAAAAAAGGGTAATGTTTGGAGATTTATGGAGACCTGAGCTTTCATTCCATCTTCAGCCAGCCAAAGATAGTCATGTATTCTTGGAAGATGCAACTTAAATGCTTCAGAGTTTGGGTCTTCCACCCAACAGCACAACATATTCAAGGCCTGTGAAGCAAATAAAAATAAAATAAGAATAAACATTTAACAATATTTTTACACATAAGATAGGTAAAATCGTGCATTTAATATTTTAATAAAAAGTACAATTTTATCTCTAATATTTCAATTTATGTAATATTATCTTTTATGTTTTAAAATTAAGAGAAAATTGTCACTCTTATACCATAGTGTGCTATGTATTTATTTGTTGAGTATCACGTGTTAGTAGATTGTAAAATAAAGACAAATTTCTGCCAATTTTAAAATATAAAAGGTAAAATTGCACTAACAGAACTTCAAATATAAAATTGAACTTTTTATCAAATTTTAAAGACGAAATTGCACCTTAAGCCTATGAAATAGATTCGATACCTTGTTTACAGTTCCAAGGCATAGATATTGAGTATTTTCATCTTCATAATGTATGTGCCGAATCACAGTCTGAAGAGCTTTTTCTCTCAACAATTTTCCAGGCCATTGCATTAGAATGGGCTCTGCAAACTTACGAAGAACTGTCCAAAATACATCTTGCAGCATTGGATGTGGATAGTACAAGTCTTCCTGCAAATCCATTAGTAACTATTGAGACATTTGATAAAAAAAATAAAAAAATAAAAAAACTTTACCAACCTTAGCACATAGATTCCTTGCTTGATTCCAATCAATCTTATCATAAGGAACATTGTATATCTCATTTCTCAAAGACAAAACTGTTTTTGTGATTGGCCCAACAAACTTCTTCCCATACAAATATGACATTGGCAGAAACACCATCCTGCAATGGCACCACATCCTTCCTGCACATCATCAACAATGTCACCTTCTATTTATTTATTTTTAAAGAAAAGAGATATAATATATAGTACTTGTCTGACATGAATTTAAATTAATTAGTTAAGCTACTGAATTTCAAATATGTAGATGGTTATATATATATATATATATATTCCTTTTTAACTAATTAAGTGTTGAAGTTGTTAAAAATCTCACATTAACTTAAGAAGAGTGCGTGAAGAGTGATAGAAGATAATATGATACTTTTAACAGGTTATATTTTATGTAATTCTTAATTGTATATTAGATAATACTTACATTTTTAACAAATTAAAAGTGTCATCTAACACTCTATTAGTTTAGAAAGTAATATGATAATTTTAAAGTATTTGTATATTCTTGCAAGAAAAAAAGAGGAATTCTCTTGAATAGAATTGGAGACGGACCTGGATGGAAGGGGAGAAAGTATGGAAGAAGCCACATCTCAGGAAGAATTGGATTGTTGCCACACCACTCATATGCTCCAAGCACCTTCTCCATCATCAATTTCAACAAATTACAGTCAAATTAAAACATGAAATCTTCATTAACAAAAAATCATCAAATATATTGAGTATTTAGAACAGAACTGAAAGCCACATTTTCCCCCAAGATGGGATAGAAGTAGCACCACCATGGTCAAGTATCCATTTACGCCCTTTCTCCATTGCACCTTCTCCATCATTGGGTCCTTCACCAAGCAACCTTAGAGTAACATAGCACAACACACTACCAAAATTGGTGCTTGGTCCCTCAATGTCTAAGCCCCATCCACCATCTCTGTTCTGCAATTTTCTTATTATTTCCACATTTGTAGAAGAAATCAGGTCCAGTTGTAATGAAGTAAAGTTTAAACTCAAGTTGAAAAAGGGATTAATTTCATCCTAATGACTAAAGTTTACCCCTTACAACCAGTCCCTTAAAAAAATAATTTGTTTTGCAAAATCAACATGTGCTTTTTGACACTAATGATCTACTTTTAAGGGAGCATTTGATTTAATTTTCTGAAGCAATTAATAGCTTTTCATTACCAATCGGTAGATTTGATAACATTGCCGCCGATTGCCGATTCTTGTCCACATAAATTGTTGTTGTATCAAAACTTATAATATTTTATCTATCAATGATCGGAAATCAACTAATACCAACTGCCATTATTTATCATCTAGCATAAATAGCTAAACCAAAAAGACACTAAATCTAAATAACGGCCAGATTGACATTATAAATGATGTGCATAGAAATTTATTGAAAAAATTGAATTGAGTTAAGGTCATATTTTGCCACTGAACTTTTTAGTTGATCAAATAATGCCATCAGATATTTTTCTTAAATTATTTTTGTCACTAAAGTTTTAAAAAGGAAAAAAAATGCTACTGTTTCTTATAGAAATCAATTACAATGTTAAGCATCTTATACTTTAGAAGTAAAATATGTCAATTTTAATAAATTTAATAACAAAAATTACCAATTTTAAAAAATATTATTGTACAATCCAAAAAGAAATTAAGAATTTTTAATCAGTTCGAAAAAATTTAACAAAAAAAAATGATTTATTCTGAACTAAGTGGTTGTAAGAGGTAAACTTAAGTGGTCATAATTGTTGAAATTAATTATTAGAAAGGGGCAAAAGGGGGAGAGGATAAGAAATAATTATGCCTGATGATTATAAAGGTAGCGACGCATCTCCCGTTTATGTTCCTCAGATAAAACGGCATTCGTTGCGCCCGTGATTGACAATGCTATAACCTGACCAATTATATTTAACATATTGAACATAACACAAAAAATTTATAAACTAAAACTTACAAAGTTTAAGTTAATTAAATAGTGTCTTATACTTTAATTTTTCAAAAATAATTTAAATTTATATTTATTATTTAAAAAATATATAAATATAGATGTTTAATAAATCATGTTTAAAATTTATATGTTGAAATGAACTATAAAATTATTAGTATATGTATTAAGAAAAAAAGAAATCTAAGGATACCTACCAATCCGGGCATGAGAAACAAAGGACCCCCGTAGTCTCCAGCCCAATGTCCATCTTGTGCTTGAATACTTGAATAGTAATTCAAAGCCTTTCTCAAAGTAGTGGTAACTGCCTCTTCAGTGACATCATCAGTATCTTTGAGTTTTATTTGAGGCAAAACTTCTTCTACTGGATTTTCGATACCAAACTACAATCATATTACAAAAGCTTAAGCTTTGTGAAAAAAAAAAAAGAGACTCAAAATTTGCACAATAAAAAGAAAAAAGTTCTTAAAAATTTACAAAATCATATCTAACTCGGAACGGCAGCGGAATAGATAGTTTCAAATATTGGCTGACCTGTTACCAAACTCATTCCGCTTTAATATACCCATATTTGTTCCAAACCCCTTTATTAGTACCCATGGATATCTATACTCGTATAAATATCTATTCAATTAATACATAAATTTATATTTAAAAATATAAATTTTAATAAAACTGCAACTTATAAAACAATTCGAAAATTAAAAATTTTATTTTAATAAATTTTTAAATTAATATTTAGATAAAAACATATATAAATAATTTATAAATAAAAACCGTTTTAATCATAATGAATGTGCACATATAATCATTATCCATAACAAAATACATAAACGAGTTCAGATAGAGGATACTGGATGTACTAAATCCGTATCTGACAAAAATAGGAGATTGATTTTATTTTTAATAACTGAATCCATTCTAAACTTATTTACAGATATCTATATCTTTGATAAATAGGAGGGAACAGATCGGATATCTTAAATCTGACTCATTGCTATCCCTAGTTAGTTTTAATGTAGCTAAAAAATCTCAAATTCAAGCCTCCATTGAGATATGCGCACTTACTATTCCCTCCCTCATCTCCTCTGAAAAAAGCGACATACCTGAATTCTCATGATTAGATCTGAACTCTGTTTCATATTGAAACGATTATTGTAGAAATTCCGGCGAGCATTCTCAAGCTGTGAATGCTGTTCTGGAGAAGGCATGAGGTTTGGATCAAACTCCCAAACTTGCCTACCAACATGATTGTTAACACTTCTCAGCCATGGATTATCTTCTCCTTCACCAATCTTTAACCTCCACATGATTCAGATTTCTTTATGGAAGCTAATTAAATTTAATTTCACTTCTGTTTGCAGAATATATTTGTATTAAAATGATGAATGGGCAAGCAACCGAATTCACATTATGTAACCTCAGCAAAGATATATATATATATATATATATAGGCAGAAAGCTTTATCAAATATAATTTAGTTTCTAAACTATTTTTCTCTTCTTTTACTAAATCTATGTATGTTCGGCCCTAAAGTGTAACATAACAAAATAAATGTTTAAAGTTTATAATAATAACAATAATAATAATAAAGTTATGGTTGAAGGCTATTTTGTTTTTTGTTTTGTTTTGTTTTTTTTTTTGCAAATGAAGTTTATTTGAATATGTTGGCCGGCAAAGTCGGAGAGATAGAGGAGAAGGATATATACTAACGGATAAGCACTAAAATTTGAAGGGTTAATTGGCTAATCCTACTTGTCCTTTGTTGCACACTTATTCAACCAAACTCTAATTCATAAACTCCAAGCACAACTAATTAAAATGCCATGCATGCATATTTCAATTTGGTATAATTCAATACGTTTTTAGTTCGGTTTTAGAGAAATATCCAAATTCAATTTAAATCAGAGTCAATACTATTTCGAAAAATTCAATGGCAAAAAATGATTTTAATCCAAACCAAAAGATAAGAAAAAATGAAAAATTGCCCTGATCACATGCTAATGCTCGCTTTTAAGCCACTCGAGGGATGCTTTGGTGATAAATAATAACTAATGATAGAGATGTTGGTAAATAACGAGTTGAGAGTATGGTTGGCTAATATGTAGTTTTAACCGTGGTAATTTGCAGTTAAGTTCACAGTTTCATCGTTTTCTAGAGGCACTGGAAGAATCAGCATCGAAAGTATCAGAGGAATTATCAAGGCAGGATGATAAGGATTTGCAGTTCCCAAATGATTGTTAAATTAATCCCACTTAATTGGTTTTTCAATAGAAAAATATATTTATTTATTTATTTTATAATTTTGAGCAAACTGATCATTGCAAAAGAGTTACACTACAGCTTTATATGTTGAAATAATAAATGGTTTAAAGCATTTCATGTTCAAGCGATAGGTATGTATCGGTTTTGAAAACTTATGTAATTAAATTAAGATTTGTATGATTATTAATAAATCCGGATATTTTGTAAGATGCTTAGCTGTGTATGGCGAGTAGAATGATGTTGCTTTAAGTAGGTAGTAGTGTATGATGTAAGAACCGGTCGGGCTTCACGAGGTAAGATCCTACAAAAGAAGGGCATACCCGGTCGGACAGGACATCACTACAAGAAAAATCCATTTTCTTACGAAATTTAGTGAAATTCCATAGGAAAACCAAAATACCGAAGAAAAAATGAGTAGTAGAAACTGTTATAGGCACCTTTACCGATGAAAAATATAATTCGTCGGGAGATGCAAACAGAAAAATTGTTGTCATTTGCCATATTTACCGATGAATTTAAATTCTGTCGTTAAAAGTACCGACGGAATTTTATTTTCAGTCAAAAATTTTACCGACAAAAATCACAATTCCGTAGACAAATTTTCGACGGAATGGTATATTTTGTAGGTAAAATTAGTGACGGTAAATATTTTTCCATTGATAAATTTCTCTCCTACTAAAAAAAATGTGTGACGGAATTTTCCGTCCCCATTCTGTCACTAAAAATATTTGATAATTCGATATATACATCTTTCAGAATAATAATAATAATAATAATAATAATAATAATAATAATAATAATAATAATAATAGTCTAATAATTCTTGAAAATGAATTCATTAAGCCTTGGATGAAAAATAGATTTCTATGAAAAGTTGAAGGATTAAGACCTCAAACACTACAACTCCAAAGGCTAACAACATATTCAGGCATATCAACAGTAAATCTTGTATTAAAAATTCAAAATAGTTAGTAGGCAATAAAAGTAAGAGGCTCTACTGCTCTTTCTGATATCTTTGCCTAAACAAATATGTGCAATTAAAACAAAAAGGAGAAAAAAAGATTAAGTTCAACAGTGGCAGCAATTGTAATTATTCAATTATTGAATAATGGCAGCAATTGTAATTATTCAACAATGGCAGCAATTGTATATCATTTTTCAATAAGCAATTGTAATTAAAAAACACTGCATATGCAAATCTTAATTAGATAAGAAATCTTACTATGAAAATTAGTAAGAGAAATTTATAATTCACTTTTGTTCACATCTTCACATGAAAATTAGTTGATGATAAACAACCCATATGCAAATCTTACTAATTTACAGCCAAAACAAATTTATAATTAAAATAAATACCAAAGGCAATTAAATCAAATCAAAATCAACTTGATTATAGTACTCTCCAAACTCTATTTCCATCCTTTCTTTCACTTGTAAATCTCCAATTCAACGTATTCCCAACAAGACCCTAATTCTACATTGCTTATGCATTGCTGGAAAAATGGATTTCTGAATTGCCTGAAATTGGTGTACTTATATATGTAGGAGAACATTGTAAGTGTTAAGTTTTATGAAGAAAGAAAGAGAAAAGGGAGATGAATCTTCTATATTTCTTATACGTGATATATGAGAACTTATATACTCAGTATACTACACCTGAGATAAGTTCTAAGAGTTTACAATTGTATAAAACTGTTTTACAAGATAAAGATAAAAGCTAAGCTGTACAAGATAAAGATAAGCTGGTAAATACGATAAGCAGAGCATAACAGAGTATTGGAGTTGATCACATAAGCATGCAGAGTTTATCACATCAACATGCATTTGAGTTCACATAACACCAGCTTTGACTTTGTTTTTGACTTTGTCATTCTCTAACACCTCCCTGCAAGCTGATGGCGAAGGAAGCTGAAGACGAAGATTGTCTCTGAATTTGAGAAAAGAATGTGTACTAAGCGGTTTGGTGAGACCATCAGATAACTAATCAGCACTGGAAATGAACTGAACCACGTCTGACTTGTTCACGAATGAAATGGTAGTCCAATTCGACATGCTTGGTACGACCATGAAATATTGGGTTGGAGGAGAGATAAATGGCACCAATGTTATCACACTAGAGAGAGGCTGACAGGTAATGGGAAAAACCAAGCTCGGTAAGAAGAGAACCCAGCCAAAGAATTTCTGCAGTGACATTAGCAACGGCCTTGTACTCTGCTTCAATGGAAGATCTTGCCACTGTAGGTTGTTTTTTTGATGACCAGGAAATTAGATTAGAGCCCATGTACACAAAATAGCCTCCAATAAATCGGCGATCATCAGGACAACCGACCCAATCACTATATGAGAATCCTTGTAGCTGTAGACAGGAATTGAGAGAAAAGAAAAGACCAAGTTTATGTGTACCATGCAGGTAGCACAATACACGCTTCAGAGATTGCCAATGAACATCTGTTGGTTAATGCATAAATTGGGCTAGTTTATTGATAGCAAAGGCAATTTCGGGACGGGTCAAAGTGAGGTATTGAAGACCACCAATAATTTTGCGATAGCATTCAGGTTGGGAAAGTAATGTGCCCATTTTCTTGTCGAGATTTGGAGATATAGGTAGAGGAGTGGCACACGGGTTGGAGTTTTGCATCTGTGCTTCAGCTAGTAAGCCTTCCAAATATTTTTCTTGAGTGAGCAAGAGACCATCAGGTTAATATTGGACCTAAATACCAAGAAAATAATGGAGTGGACCCAAGTCTTTAACTGGAAATACCTGCTTGATTTCATGTAAAAACCACTCAAGTTTTGTTGGGTCAGAACATGTGAGTAATATGTCATCCACATAAACTAAAATGTAAAATTTTAATGACCCAGCATATAGATAAAATAGGAAAGAATCGGCTCTAGAGGCAATAAATCCAAAATTTGTTAAAAAGGTAAAGAGTCTTGTGAACCAGGCCCTTAGTGCTTGTTTTAAGCCATATAAAGGTTGTTGCAATTGGCAAACAAAATCTAGAATTTGGGAGTGAATGAAACCTATTGGTTGCTCCATGTAAATAGTGTCCATTAAATTTCCATGTAAAAATGCATTGGAAATATCAATTTGCCGGATGGGCCATTGATGAATTGTGGCAAGAGACAAGATTGTCCGCACAGTTGTGAATTTGAAAACTGGAGAAAAGATTTCTTGGTAATCAACCCCAGATTGCTGAGCATAACCTTTGGCTACCAATCGTGCTTTATAGCGATCGACTGAGCCTTCTGGTTTGCATTTAATATGAAAGACCCACTTGTTACCAATGATGTTCTTGTGCAAGGGATGGGGTACAAGTCTCCAAGTATGATTTTGGAGGAGTGCATTTAGCTCATCCTGTATAGCTTTACGCCATTCTGGAGCAGTCTTTGCTTGTGTGACAGTCTTAGGTTCAATAAGAAGATAATTTTGTTTAGTGAGGGCAACATGCGCTTAGCGAGGAGCAATTGAAGAGGGACGAAGCACCATTGGATGGGTGCGTGTATTTTGGGGTGGAGGGGCAATGGAGTTGTATGAGGATAAGTCTACAACAAGATTGAGGCCTGGTTGTGAAGATGAATTTTGAGGTGTAGAAGAAGAAGGAAGACGGTGAGGTTATGAAGTAGATGAGGACGGTGATGAAGTAGATGAGCACGATGATGGGTAATGAGTAGGAGGAGGAATCATACCTGAAGAAGGAACTGAAGTAGGACCCGAAGTGGAATGTAGCAAATTGGTAAAATAAAGCCATGATGAGTCTTTGGCAATACTTGATGACGGAGGAGGCTGCATGGCATAAGGGAAGAGTTTTTCTTAAAATTTTACATGGCGGGCTAAGTAAATACGCCCAGTGCTTTTATCTAGACACCTATAAGTAGCATGATTAGAACTAAGACCCAAATGGATACAAGGCAGTGTACGAAAAGAAAATTTGTGAGATTGATAGGGTCGAAGCCAAGGAAAAACAGCACAACCAAAAGGTTTAAAGGCTAAATAGTTAGGCAATTTTTTAAATAAAATTTTGAAAGGAGATTGTTTTAGTAACACATTATTGGGAAAAATATTTATGAGCATTGTGCCTTGTTCAAGAGCAAAATTCCATAATTTTAAAGGGAGAGAGGCATATGCCAAAATAGTTAAAGTAGTATCCACCAAATGTCGAATTTTTCGTTTAGTTGTCCCATTTTGTTCATGTGTATATGGACAAGCAATTCGATGAAGGATACCAGTTTTCTTGAAATATGAATGTAATTTTTGGTATTCCCCCCCCAGTCAGAATGAAAAAATTGAATTTTGGTTTGGAATTGGCATTCAACCAATCTCTCAAATTGAATAAAAACATCAAAAACTTCACTTTTATTTTTTAAAAAGTAAACCCATGTGTATCTTGAAAAATCATCAGTAAACAACACAAAATAACGATGACCATTAAAAGATAATGTAGGAGCAGAGCCCCAAACATCAGAATGAATAATATCAAATGGAAAGTGATTCTTATGTTCGACTGCAACTAGTGGAATACGAGACATTTTACCTAATAGACAACTACTATAAGGTTTTAAAAGAGAGTTGGCACTTGAGATGCTCTTATTATTAATCAAATCCTGCATTTTTTATTTGTAATTTGGAAGGCCAAGTCTTGCATGCCAGTTATTAAGGGTTGTTGATTCTGCTACTAAGGCTTGCTTGAGTGGCTGGAGCTTGTACACTCCCCCTTTACTGGGTCCTTGCATCAGTACCTTCTTGGTGGTTTGATCCTTAATGAGGAAATGAGAAGGCCAAAATTCAAAGAAGCAGGAATTGTCAGTTGTGAATTTTTGTGCTGATAGAAGATTTTTAATTATTTTAGGAACATATAAGACATTATTAAGTTGTAAAGAACCATTCAAGGAAGGAAGCAAAGCCTTACCAGTATGAGTTATAGGCAACCCCTGACCATTACCTATATGAAGATTGTCCGTTCCATGGTATCTTTAGGCATCGACAAGCTGCTGAACATCTGGAGTAATGTGGTAGTTAGCTACTGTGTCTGGAAACCAAGACTGCATTCCATATGATGAGGTCGGCCGTTGAGCATAGACATGATTTTCTTGAGGAAACATGGGTCTACTGCCATAATTAATTTATTGCCTAGGTGCATATTGTTTTCTACAAGTGGTGGCTATGTGATTGCATAAACCACAAATTTGACATGGCCCTCGGTGTTTCTATTGATTGCTATTACCTCGATTTTGGTTACCACCACATGAATGAAAAACAGGTGGAGTGGAGGTTGTATGTGAGGCAGAGGAATCTGAGCCTTTGATGACCATGTTGGCTTGAGGTTCCTGTGTTCCCTTTAATAGAATTTCATGGGCCACTAATTGGTTGTGTAACTCATAAAAGGAAATTGGTTCAATTCGGAGGTTGAGAGCAGTAATAATACTATAAAATTTAGAACTGATATTTTGATAAATAATTGCATTGAATTTTGTTGGAGAGAGAGACTTACCTGCTATATTGAGTTCATCAGCTAATGCCTTAGCTTTTTGAAGATAAGTTGATACAGACATATCATTCCTTTTGAGTTCTTGCATCTCAATGTGCAGTTGTAGTTGCCTATTCTGTGAAACAGAACCAAAGGTATTTGCAAGAGCAGTCCACACTTCTCGAGAGGAAGAGAGACCAATGACATATGGACAAATTTCTTCTGTTAGGGATGAAAAGAGCCAGGAGAGAAGCATTTGATACTTTTTGAACCAGGTGTCATATTCTGGATTAGCAACTAATTCACCAGTAGCTGAGGAAAGTGTTTGAGGTGAGGGAGAACATGTGCCATCAATGATACCATTAAGGTTTTGATAATTGAGAATGGGAGTGAATTGGGTCTTCTAGGCTAGGTAATTCTTAGTATTCAATTTGACGGAGAAGGAATGGGTAGTGGAAATGGTAGTAGAAGAAGAGACTGGGATAATAGATTGCTTTGCCATGGTTAAATGGACTTAAAGCTCTAATAACATGTTAAGTTTTATGAAGAAAGAAAGAGAAAAGGGAGATGAATCTTCTATATTTCTTATACGTGATACATGAGAACTTATATACTTAGTATACTGCACCTGAGATAAGTTCTAAGAGTTTACAATTGTATAAAACTATTTTACAAGATAAAGATAAAAGCTAAGCTGTACAAGATAAAGATAAGCTGGTAAATACAATAAATAGAGCATAACAGAGTATTGGGGTTGATCACATAAGCATGCAGAGTTTATCACATCGGCATGCATTTGAGTTCACGTAACACCAACTTTGACTTTGTTTTTGACTTTGTCATTCTCTAATAGTAAGGTCATGCTTGTACTTTCTAACAAAGTGTAATTTTAAAGGTTGAATAAAATATATTTCCAACAAAGTATAATTTCTTAAAGAGGAAAAGAACAGGTATAAGGGTTCTTAATCAAGCCAAAAATATGGAGACCAAAATATGAGGTTGGAAATATATTCCAGCAAAGTATAATTCCTTCAAGAGGAAAAAAAACAGTTTTAAGGGTTCTTAACCAAGCCAAACCTTCTAATCCTCAATAAAACCAGGAAATCAAAATCTGAGGTTAGAAGGATATTCATATGTGCGCCAACATCTAACAAAGCAAAACTTACTGCGAACATGGAATTAAATTATATACCAATATAATATTTGAAAAGGAAGTTCACTAAAATAAGTGTAATCTAACAGGAAAACACGTCTATTGATTCAATCAATTGATAGGTCTCAAACATGAACAAAAAATAATTATTTTTGAGTATCACTATGTATTTTTGTTTTGTTTTGTTTTGATGGTACTAAGTATTATTTTTGAGTATTGCTAGGTATGCAAAATAATCAACATAGAGCATGCAGTTAGGCTACAATAGAAGTAACAAAGAAAAAGCTGTTGACCAAAAACTCTGCTAAAATGAATTTCCTAGATAAGATTTTCTAATTGAACTTACCAATTCACATTCACTTCACATACTATTCATCATTTCTAGAATTACATAGTGTAACCCAGATAACAATAAATCCTTAGTAACATGCAACATTGATAAGAAAAATGAATACATGCCACCAGCAAGTGTAACAAACAGAGTCCTTGGTGGGCATGTAACAAGAGGCACCCTTCTAAGAAAGTAATTTGATTAAAAATGGTAAAAAGAAAGAAAGTAACAAATCAAAGGGTACCTGGAAGAATTTACAGGGATAGAAATCTAGTTGTTCTACATCACAAGTAGAGTAATCATTAGCGTAAAACCTTTAAGGGATAAAAATCTATCTTCTTTAAATAATTTTTGATGGAAAATATAATTTCGTCTATAATTTTAAAGATGGAAACTAATTTTGTCAGTAAATATTGCAAATGATGACAGTTTTTTCGGTTTGCATCCCCCTACGAAATTAGCGATAGAAAATATTTTTTGTCGATAAATTACAGATAAAAATTTTTTTCGTTTCGGCAAAAGTGCCAACAACCAGTTCTCCTAAGCCATTTTCGTCGCTAAATTCTGTCGACAATTTGGTTTCCTTATGAAAATTCACTTAATTTCATTGGGAAAATGAATTTTTCTTGTAGTGCATAATTTTTCGTATACAGTGGGAGGTTTTTCTCCCAACTTCAGTTTCTATCTACCTTCCTTGACAAATTCTTATTCTGCTAACTCTAGAATGGTGGGGATAGGTGTATGATATTCTTTCTTAGTCACCTTATTCACCACATCCTTTATGGCATGTACATGTATTGGTCCAATCATCCATTCACACTTATACAGTTTCATTTACTCCGATCTTATGATCGCCTAAACTTGCTCTGATACCATAAAATGTGAATCCTATATTCATTCATAATTTTGTACACTATTAAATATCATTGGTGTCGTTACATGGTTACTTGACCCAACTATCCTTTTTATTTAGTTGGCTAAAGGGCTAAGCTTAGCTTCTATTTCTTGAATTCATTTTAGCATCACGAAGCTACAATTCACTTGGTAAAATTTTTTCAGCATAATAACTTGAAAATCATGCTACACAAACCCGAAAATTTGCAAAACAATACTCCCAAAAGGAAACCTCCACCTCCAACACTTCAATCACAATCATAACACTTCTAGATTCATCCACAATCCATCTTCAAACACAATTACATAATAAACATCTATACAACCATCATATAATATAGGGTTGATTACAAAAACAAAGCCCTAACTATAAGATACTTTTCAATGTTTGTACTAAGCTTCATTGCGTTACAATTTGAAAACTAAACTTTCAAACACTTTTTAATGTTAGAACTCTGTCAATATTTCTGTTAGTTTAAATGGAAGCAGCTGATGTGGATGCCTACGTGGACTTAACGACATAAATTTTCGTCGTTATTCCGTCATAAAAAATAATTAAGCTGCCAGATCAGGTTTGTGTTTCCCATTAAATTAGCAACAGAAAAATCTGTTGCTAAAAGTATTTAAATTTTTTATAATTTCATTAATTAAATTTATAATTAATTTATAATTATAATTTATAAATATATTAAATTCTTTAATATTATATTTATTTATGTTTTCTTAAAAAAATAATTATAAAGATGATGAAAAATAGAAAAAAATATTTAAGTTAATAAAATTTCTCTATTTTAAAAGTTAACGGTATAAAACAAAAATAAAATAAAATTTCATTGATATTCTTTTTGGTACATAAAAAGGTAGAAAAACCCATGAAACTACCTACTATCTATTCCAACTAAATCACGTTGAATCCAAAAAAAACCTCCATTAAGAGGATCGTGCAATTTAAAAAATCATTGGAAAAATGTCTCTATTTTCAAAAATTTAAGATAAAAACAAAAAAAAAATAATGATATTTTTTTAGCCACACTAGAAAAAGTTAAGAGTGCCAAAATATTACTTTCACACAATAAATAAATAATGCCAATAATGATTATTCGCTCATCTTTTTTTATTGTATAGCATGATGCATAAATGCATCCCATATAATTAAGAAATTTTATTATTATTTACAGTTTGGCAATGAAAGAAAATAGCAAAATTGGTTTAAAAGGAAAATTCTATTTTGATTAATATTCTCCTATTATTTATAATTATGTTATTTAGAATTTTCATTCCCTCTAGTTAATAAATTGGTTGAGAATAACCTAACGATTAATACTAATTTTTGGTTTTTGATCATGATAGAATTATAAAATCTAATTTAATTAGGTTATATTATCAACATTTTCAAACTTATAAAAATTGGTTAATAGTAACTTAAATAAATTTTTTTCTATTTTTCATCATCTTTATAATTAATTTTTTAAGAAAATATAAATAAAGATAATATTAAGTAATTTAATTTATTTATAAATTATAATTATAAATTAAATTAATTAAATTATAAAAAATTAAATATTTTTAGCGATGGAATAACGACGAAAATTTTCATCGCTAATTTGCTGGGAAACATTGATGTGGCAGCTTAATTATTTTTTTATGACAGAATAGCAATGGAAATTTCTGTCACTAAGTCCATATGGGCATCCACATCAGCTACTTCCGTTTAAACTAAAAAAAATATTGATGGAGTTCCAACAATAAAAAGTGTTTGAAAGTTTAGTACTCGAATTGTAACGAAATGAAGTTTAGTATTAACATTAAAAAGTACCCTATAGTTGTAATTAACCTTATAATATAAGTCTACTATTATCTAACATTTGTTACACAATGCTTTACATGCTAGTTCTAAAAAAAGTCTAATACATAATACATCTAAGTTCCACACCCACAAAATGTGTTACATGTACATGCTACTTCTCTTCTCCATCACCGGATCTTTAATTTTCTGTCCCTGCGTGCTGTCAAACAAACCATGCGCTAAGCAACATTGCTGTCTTTGGTGGATACAATTACACAAACTTTCATCTAATAAATCTACTTTAAATAAATTATCATTTTACCTTTAGTTGCAACTTATAGTTAATTAATTTAAGTTTTATTCGCATAATGTCTTAAATTATCATGTAATCCCTCAATTATTTATTATTCCTATTTTCCTCCATAATTCTGACATAAGTGAAAAATTACAATAAAGTCCCAAAACTTCCATTTTTAATGCATATTGGGCATTTTTCACTAATTTCACTCCTTTTTACTTTCCTTTGGTTTTTATTCCACTTTAGCTCCAAATTTATATTTTAGTCCCATATTCTTTCAACATGGTGGTAAAATTATAGTTTAGTCATTAAAACTTTTTCTTTTGCACATATTGTTTTATTTAATTTCAATTTTGACTCTTTTTGTTTCTTTGGACATTTGTTCAATTTAAAGCCAAAATTTTACATTTAGGTCTTTACACTTACTAATGTATTGGTAAATTATATTTTGGCCCTTTAACTTTTTCTTATTTATGATTTTGCCCCTTTTTTTGATTCTTTGACTATTTTATTTCTTTTTAACCATATTTCGAATGCTAATTTATGATTTTACCCTTGTTTTCTCACATAATTATGTTTTCCCCTTTTTAAACCAATTGGCCTCATGTATCGTATTTTTCTTTATTTTATCACACAAATGACATCTTTGCCACATAATTTATCATCTAATCCTCATTTTCTTGCATATTTATATTTTTACCCTTTTCTAAACCATTGATTACACCTTTCACTTTATTTATTACTTATTCACATTTATGATATCTTTTATGTATAATTTACCATTTAGTCCCTATTTCCTTACATATTTACAATTTCACCACTTGTTGATCAATTAATTACATTTTCCACTCTATTTTCTATTCAAATACACATATGCCATCTTTTATACAAAATTTACCATTTAGTCCTTATCTCCTGCATAATTAAATTTTTACCCCTAATAATGCCTAAAGGAAATCCTCGAACCGAATATATGGGATGAGGAATCCTATGATGAAAATAGAATGGAGGGACTGCTTGATGCGATTTTGCTGTTTCAGAATAAGTGAAAGGACCACTTGACGTGATTCTACAACTTCACAGTATGTGTTGGCTACTCCATAGTATGTGTAATAAATCTAATCTCATGGTGTTACTGTGATATATGTATCTCTATGGCTAGCTATTATATCCTATGATCCTGGATTACCCACTGTACACTAAGAGCAAATGTATATTTCACTCCATATTATATTTCTATGTAATTGTCCATGCTAATCACATTATGTCATAAATACCATATACTTATTTAATATCCATTCATGCTTGACAATCATATATTCATCATATATACATATAATATCACATAAAAATGATAAAACATTCCATTATCATCACATTCATCATTCATCCTCATTGGGTTCCCATACATACAATATAATTCTTTCTTCATTTACATGCCATATGTATTTCTAAATTTATTTTAACCATCAATGTGATGATATAAATCTAATTTTCATTAAAATTTATAAGTTACCTTTAGTTACATCATTATGTTCACTTATACATAATTATGTCTACTTGTCATTTTTACTTTTAATCAATTATATTATGCATTTCATATTAAATATGCCTTTAATTCTCAATTTACTTCACATAGTGCCTTAGTACATAATTTGGCCACTATAAGTTTTCTCATTCCTAAATTGTTTTCTTCACTAATTTACATTCATATCATGTTAATTCATCATTTTATCCAGTTATCTTAAATTATTTCATATTTGTACTCAAGTTTATATGGTTACATAAAGTAAATTCTAGGTTAAATTAAAGGAAGTAAATGAAATTAAGTGTAATTTGTATCCACTAACCTTAAAGTAGCTTGAAATAATCTATTTCTCTATTTCTTTATCTTTCTCCTCCTTGTTTCTCTTTTTTCTTTGGAAATCTCTTTTAGGCCGAATTTGAGGAGGAAAAAATTTTGAGTTTATGCTTTGAATTTCAATTTGAAATTACTTAATAATAATAATTCTAATAATGGTTCTCTACAATCCTATACCAAAACCCTAATTAATTCTAACCAAAACTTAAGAACTTACCTAATTAGGTTACTTTCTCTCAGTAGAAATTCTTATTTTTTAGTCTCCTTTTGCTCTAATTTAATTTCTATGATGAAGAGGGGGTTCTCTAGTGTAAATAGATAAAATTTAGGCATAAGATTTGGTGGGAATTAAGAGAAGTGAGAAGAAAATGATGGAAAGGTAAAAATGGTTGGCATTTTGGTTTTGGGAGAAATAAGAGGAGAGAATAGTAAATTTTTGGGCAGAAATGTAAAGGATTCTAGACCTCTCTATGCTGTCTTTAATTCCACCAAACCAAAGGTCAAGATTCCTCCATTTACTATTTGATCTAATGGCTTATTTTTAAGCCATTTATCATCATCATATTAATCCCTACACTCATTCAAGCCCAATATCTGATTTCAATTGATTTTAGCCCAATCCCTTATGACATTTATGACCTTGGATAATTTAAATATGACATTTAAGCCCTTTAACTAATTTAACCTTGATTTTTTATTATTTTTTTGAAATTGATGTTCCACTTGTCAGAATACTCTAAAATTTTTCCTCACATGTAATAACATATGTAAAAGCATATAGTTAAAATTTAAGGTCATTTTGATATCTTTTTAGCATACTTCTAGCTCCATAGGCAAAATTAACAGTCCAAAACTTAAAATTTCAAAACTATCAGAAAAATTATTTTCCAATTTTAATAGCTCATTTATACTATTTATAATGGATCTATGTGATTATAATAATTTTTGAAGGTCTATAGAATATTTTTGAGTTTGGTCAAACTTTCGATCAATCCTTTTTATGGTATCGAGTAAAATCTTCATTGTCTTTTTTAAGGATATAGTTAAGCTTAATTTCATCTCAAATTGTACAAATGGACTTCATTTAACACTTATTTTATTAGCTAGAGGTTAAGTCAAACTTCCCATCAGGTCATCCATCCTAGTATTTCCTTATGCTGAACACATTTAACACTTATGTACTTTTAAATTTTTCTGTACTATTCTGCTTTAATTACTCTGAAACTATCCTAAGATTAATGTTCATGCTCTATAATGTACCATGCATTTTAGATGCAAAATTTAGAGCATTATACTTGCAACCAATTTAAGACCTCTTAATTTTTAGTTTGGTCTCATCCAACCTAGCGAAGATGACCTTCTAGTAAGGTTTAGTATGTAAAAAGAGGCATATATTGCTTTTTAAGCTTTAAGCAGGAGGTCATGAATGTATTTATACATTCAAGTTAAACCTGATCACCAACTTTGCATCTATAAATCATTTTCAAAAGACAATAATTTTGTTTTTGCCTTCACCACACACATATATAGAAATTGCTTGGTATGCATTATGCTTATTTGTTAATTATGTAGTCTTTGGTATTGGCATGCTTATTCTCCTATTCCCTCATGAAGAATGATTTCTTAATTTATCTTGTTAAGATTAAACCAGTTAAGAATGTAGTCCATTTAACTTATTTAATGATGAATAAAATTCAAGTTTAAAGTGTTTGATAAGTTACAATTACTTTAAATTTTGGGAACTTCTTGGCAAGCAACTCTTTGCACACATCACATGTAACACTTGCCATATATATCTCACATACATGATTATGCATTTTGCATAATATACTACAAATGTATCATCTCCTACACATACTCACACGAGTAATTTCTTGTAAAGAAAATGCAAATGGACTCTACGCATCGAGGTTGATCACATAACAACTTTAGGCAATGGTTCCTCAGATCATAATAAAGTTCATATAGGTAAAATCATACCAATCCAAGGGAGTATTTCAAAAAGCAAGGTCATTTGTGCATGTCATGCTGAGGGTAATACAAGAGGATAGCCATCTTGCTCAAAGGCAAAATCCCCCAAAAATTGGAGATTATGTAAATCCATAAAAGGGAAGGCCCTTCTAGGAGCCAGATCATCCACTTGCACCCTTGTTCGGGGCCAATTAAGTAAGAATATTTATCCTAAAATGTAAACTTGAACACATTGTAGATATTGTGACTTGAGGTAGCCTAGATCAGGATTATCCAGTGATGGAAAAATAGTATATTTTTAACAGTAGGTGTGAATCTTGAAGCTCTGATTATGTTTTTTTTTCAAATTTTTCTCAAAACATTTTATGGTTTTTCAAGTATTTTCAAGTGTTTTAACAAAAAAAAGTATAAAAAACCTTAATTTTGGCCTCCAATGGTGATAGACGGTCATTTATCACATGAGGGATGGTTGTTTGTGGCATCATCTCTCCTGGCCAAGTCAGACTAGGGGTATTTTTATGAATTCTAGGAATTTCACCTGAGGGATAGTTATCTGTGGTTAAAACCTAGATTTTTCACATTTTTGAAATTTTAAAATAGGAAGATAAGTTTTGAAGGATTTTCAATCGATTTTTAAGGGAGAATATCTCCAGATTTGGAAAGAGAGAGTTAGGATTGAACTCTAACTCTACCTTAGGTATAAAAACAAAACATTTTAGAGCTTCCAGGGGGAATGAGTTTTGATATAGAGGCATTCTTAAGGAAGAAGAAAATATTTCTCTCTTTCTTTAAGAAGGTTTTTTTGCATTTTACTCTATCTTGCGAGTGACAGATGGAAGAAAACCTCCATGGACAATCGTCTATCAAAGCAACAGATGGAACATCACGGGTGTTCCTTTTCGTCCCGTCCCTCATTTAGATGTGGCCATCTATCACCCTTCTAGGGGCATCCATGGATGATCTTTTAGGCATTTATGCATGTATTATATGTATTTTATGATATTTGTATTCCTTCTTTGATTCCTAAATATTTATTTGTCATTTTGTATATTATTTTATTTTCTGTACATATTCTTATTCTGTAATACATGACTAAATTAATGATTCATTTTTTCTCTATTATATTATTTATTTGCATAACACTAATTTATTTGCCTTCCTATAAGTATCTAAGTTCCTTCATTTTTAGGGGATCTCGTTAGGAAATTCACATTGGAATTCATGCCCCACTTGTTTGGATGGTCGCCCTTGTCCATGCGATTATCTCATCCCATTTATTTTATTATTTATTATTCATTTCATCATTTCTGCTAATTTTATTATTTTAGTATTTTCTTGATGTATTTCATTTTAAGGATGTAAAAACTAGTAAAAAAAGGTTTTTATGCACATTAAAAATTAAAAGGTACTCAAAATGATTTTTATTGAATAACTTGGATTTTTCTTCAAAACTTATATCAATGTATAATTTTCTGTCCAAAACCAAACAAATGATTAAAAGAGGATTTTTGTAAACTATACATTAGGGAACCAATGTTCCCAACACAAATGAGTACCCCAATTTATATATGTATATCATTTTATTTTCATTGTTGAGCTATTTGCTTTTGTAATAAGTTTAAGTAGTTGGAGTTTTTTTAGTTATTTATCGCTTTATTGCTTGCTTGGGATGTTTATCTAAGTCTATAGCTTTGCATCGTGTGAGAGGAGAGAGTGGATTAATATTTAAAACTCATTTATAAAATAACACATAATCAAGGTGCCTAATAAGAGTGATCTTTCAAACACTAATCTCTATTTAGCCATTAAAAAAGGTCAAAAATCATTTTTCAACATTTTTTAGGTGGAAACTCTATAAAACCTATCTCTTTTTGACCTATTAGTAGACACCTTCATGGGTTGACTACCAATAATAATTTTGGTTTAATCCTTTTTTATTGCAAAGTAGCCAATTTACGAGTTAAAGTGAGCCTCTTTCGATCTCGAACCCTAAAAGTGGACCTCTGAAAGTGAACTGAGAAATGAACTTGGCTTTGATATGTGTCACAGTGGCAACTCCACTGAGGATGAAAGAGACCTTACTCCTAAAATCATTTTGGTTAATTTCTTTATAAATGGGTTTTCCTTATTAATCCCATCTGCTTTCGAAAATTGCATATATCTTAGAGCTTTTGAATTAAGTTATACATCTCTTTTTAGCCCTAATATTATCTTGAAGCATGCACTATGTTCACTCAATGTAGAAAGGTGTTACGGAGACCTACCAACCCAAGTCTAGTATCAAATGATATATAAAACGGTGATCCATTGATTGTTATGCTCTTGATGAGCTAGACCTATTGGCAAGGACTATGCTTAAGTAGCCCTAAAGTTTCATCTCATATTGACTTAAACCTATTTAATGACAATAACAACTTCCCCTAGGTTGTATAACCATAATAACTTTTGCTTGCTATGTGGACTTTTATTAATTGGATAAACTCAAACAAATTAAAAAGGTACCAGTCAAAAGCTGCCATACCCCAACAGGTCTAACCCGATCTATATGAGTTAGTCAAAATACATAATGGTATGCCTATGCTTTTAATTAGGAAGGTTATGATGTCGATTCTCTACCGTGCACCATATGTGTCCATTGGGTACCCTGTTGATCCATGGGCTAAGTCCACCTAGGGAAGAGACTGTACAACCTCCTGTATGGGAGCAATAAGGTTAAAAGGTTGTTGTTATACTTATAAGTGGTTGTGATTGATTCTTAATAAAAGCATTCATACATCATGTATATACTATGATCATGTATAATTTATCATGTATCATTCCTAGCATTAGATCCTTACAGCCATCATGGATCCATCTAGGTGGTCCAGAGGATCAAACGGTTGCCTAATCTGGAGATAAATATTTGAATTACCAAGATTCAATTTAAGTTCAAAGTTAGTTTTAGAAGTTAGTTCAAAGTTAAGCACAAATAATCACGAAATAGGCTTATACATGGAAGCAGAATAATTGAATAAAATCAGGAGAGTTGCTGAGGAAACTGGGAGGTTGCCCTCTTTGAGAGAAAGGTTAATTACGTTTGTTACTGGGACCTTGATGATGAGGGATGAATTAGATAAGAGGCTATATAGGCATCTCCAAGAGTTTGAGGAAAGAATGCTTCCTATGATTGGTGAAATGGTGGTCTTTGTGACACCAAATGCTAGAACTTAGCCTGTAGCACCTGCTCGTGAGATAGTGGAGTCGACCTATATCGAGGACACTACCATAGCAGATGTTACTATACCTCGAGATCCACCAAAGAGAGAGCGGAGACATGGTCCTAAAAATGATAATATTAAAGAGAAGGATGAAGATTATATCCTTTCTATGATGAATATGAGGAGTAGAGGTCTTATTACTGAGGATCTAGCCTTCAAAAAGATTGAAGAGAAAGTTGAGGCTATGTCTAAACTGCTTTCTACTGGTAAGTGAATAAACCTTGAGGATAGGGACTTAGATAGAGATAAGCCATTGCCCTAAAGGTTTAAGATGCCTGACCTACCAAGGTTCGATGGTACTTTAAACCCTTTGGCCTATGTTAAATAGTACACATTGATAATAAAAGGGACCACCATAACCAGAAAGTAAAAAGTTGCAATAGATTGGTATTAAGGGTTAGAAAGGAGCACTAAGAAAGATTGGGATCTACTGATAAAGGAGCTCCTTAAGCAATATGATTATAGCACCAGAATAAAGGTTACTCTAAAAGACCGTGAATTACTTCAATAGAAACATGATGAATCCTTCCATGAGTACCTCACTAGATTGAGGAATAAGGTAACAGAGATAAAGAGAAAGCCTGACACAGCTGACCAATTGGGTATTTATTAGAAATGTAAGCTTGTATTTAAGGGATGGCTAGAAAATGAAGGGTTTGAAGGATTGGGATTCATTAAAGGATATAGCCATAGAAGCTAAGGGAAAGTACCTGGCCAGAAGGGTAAATAATGAGGGCACTAGAAGGAACTTTAGTAATAACAAGGCAGTTAGGAAGAATAATGGGTCGCACAAAACTAGAAAGACTATAAAAGTGTCCACTACAAAAGCTAGTCTGAGGCATTATTCCAACTTGGGTAAGTCATTATCCTGGGTGTTGGATCATTTGAGTAAGGAAGGGAATCTCCAACCACTGCCCTCAAGACCTGCAAAAAGTTAGAGGCTACCCCACCATAGAGAAGATTAATAATATGCAAACCATCAACATACCAGGCCCCTAATTGACTATTATCGTACTTTGAGAAATTGAATTCAGGATTTGATAAATAGTAAATAAATCTCAGACCTTGAGAAGAGAGATAAAAAGAGGAAATGAGGTTACAATGTTGTGCTACCTCCAATGTTTATGATTGGGTCTAGCCTACCTGAATAGTATGTTATGAAAGACCTATATGGGAATAAGTACATGGACGTTACTCGCTCAACCCCTAAAGTAATAAAGCCAAGTGAAGAAAAGCGACCAATTTCAATGATTAACTATTGGGATACTCCCACATAGAGTGAGGATGAAGGGGCCTTGATGCCCATTGATATTTGCAGTTTAACTAGTGAAAGTGAGGAGGAGATAAAAGAAATGAATAAGGTAAAAGCAGTCACTAGGAGTGGAAAGGTGGCCCCAGAGATTGAAAAGCAATTAGCTCCTACTACAGTGTTTGCAAAAAAGAAGGTTGATAGTGACTAGATAATTAAGCAATTGAAGAAGATGCAAGCATAGATTTCTATTTAGGATTTGCTAAGACAAACTTCCTCTCATATATAGAAGTTAGTGGAATCCTTAAGTGAATCTACTGTTGCGACCACTATCTCACCTTTTGAGCTGTTAGATTTGGTTAAGAAAAAAACATGAGAAAATGTTCTGTACTATCCTACTGAAGGAAGGAATCATAACTATCCTCCATACATCAAAGCCTAAGTGAATGACAAGCACACGGCCTGTGTAATGGTTGATGACAATTCTTCCATTAATGTTTGTCCTTTAGTGGCAATTCCAGCATTTAGGCTAAATGAGAACATGCTGAATAAGTCAGACTTGACCATTTTTGCTTGTGAAAATTTCAAAAGGTAAGCTACTGGAAAATTTAAGGCCTTAGTGAAGATAAGGCCCATTAAGATAGAGGCTGAATGTGTAATGTTGCCTATTTTAACTAACTTTTCCATGCTACTAGGAAGCTATGGTTTCACAAGTTGGGCGGGGTTCCTTTCACATTGCATCAGATGATCAAGATCCTACATGATGGACAAGTGGTAAACATTAAGGCTGCAAGGGAGAATCAAGTTTCTATACTTGAGATAGATAAATAACCTTTTAGTGGATTCTATGTATCAGTTACTAATGATGAAGAAGTTGAGGAAAGTTTTGCTGATAGCGCTCAAGTGATCAACACACTAAACAAGATGAACTTCCTGCCAGGTGCTGGGTTAAGACAGAATTCCCAAGGGCCTTAAACTGCTATAGCTGCTAAGCGTCAGAAGGATAAGAAGAGGTTAGGTTTTACCGGTCCCAATAATAAAGGCAAAGAGAAAGAAGCAATGAAAGGGATCCCCTACATCTCTCAAAGCTTTGTTCTAGCTTTAGGTGTTTACCTTTATTGTGGAGAGAATAAGCCTCAACTAATAGGGTGGTGAGCTACCGCAAGGATTTGAGCTGTTTAATGACGTATTCAATTGAAAGCAAAGGATTATCAAACAAGTTAAGGATTTTTGGGATGAATAGATTCTTTTACACCATTTAACCTAGGATAAGGAAGTACCTGAAGAGTTCATGATTGGGAAGTTGCTCACTACTCAACTAAAAGGCAAAGGGAAGATGGAAGTTAAGGATCCATATAAGGCTGAAGCTGGAGAGCCATCTTATGTTACCAACACTGAACAAGATACTTTAATTGATATTATTTATTTTTTTGAACTTTTTTATAAGAACAATGATTGCTCTTTTGATTATATTAAAAGATGAAAAATTTTGCTTACTTGTGTGATATTTCTTCTAATTTTAATATGCATAATCATGATCATGAACCATTTATATTTAACATGAACTTAACAAACACATGTTCATTTAATCTCAAAACAAAAGAAAGTCCAAAAGAAATTTTATTTGCATTAGACATAACTCTTAAAGAGAGAAAAATTTGAGAGAATATTGAAAAAATATAAAAAAGTCTTTACTTAGACCTATGGATATATACCAGGAATAGATTGAGAAATCACTAAACATGCTATCCTAATATATCTGGGTATAAACCAGTTAAGCAGAAGCTTAAAAGGCTTAGGTCAGAGTGGGCCAAAAAAGTTAAAGATAAGGTTAAAAAACAAATAAAGGCTAAGTTCTTAGTAGAAATCCAGTACACTATGTGGTTAGCAAATGTAGTTCTCGTGGCAAAGAAGGATGGAAGAGTTAGAGTCTATGTAGATTATAGAGACCTAAACAAATTTTAACCTAAGGATAATTTTCCTTTGCCTTACATAAATGTTCTAGTCGATAGTGTAACCGCCTGTGTTGTCATAGCTTTATGGATAGATATGCCAGGTATAACTAGATTCTAAGTAAAATAGTATGTCAACTTACAATAGCCTTCATAATTGAATGGGGTATATATACCTACCATGTTATGTCTTTTGGGCTTAAAAATGTAGGTGCTACCTATGAAAGGATGGCAACTAGGATACTTGATGATGTGATTCACATGGAAGTGAAGTTGTATATGGATGACAATATGATCATGTCGGTTACTTAGGAAGGTCATTTTGAGGCATATGAAAAGTTCTTCCAGAGGATCGATAAGTATAACCTTAGCCTCAACCCAAAGAACTGCATCTTTAAAGCCACTTTAGGTAAGCTTTTAGGGTATATGGTGAGCAAAAGAGGTACATAGGTAGATCTTGATAAAGTGAAGGCCATCAAGGAGATGCTAGTACCTTAGAAAGATAAAGAGATTAAAGGGTTTTTAGGGAGAATTCAGTATTTAAGCAGATTCATAGCCAAATTAACTTTAATCTACGAGCTAATATTCAAGCTACTCAAGAAGGATCAACAAATTATTTGGAATGGGGATTTTCAAAAGGCATTCGATACCATTAGGGAGTATTTGCTACATCTACCAATTTTAAGACATCCTCAAGAAGATAAGCCTCTAATTTTGTATTTGGCCATAGAGGATAGTTCAGTAGAGGAATTAATGGCTCAAAAGGGTGACTTTGGGATTAAGTATGTAGTGTACTGCCTTAGTAAGAAATTCCTCCCTTGTGAAGCTAAGTATATAAAAGTTGAAAAGATTTGTTTGGCGATCATTTGGGCATCAAAGAAACTGAGACACTATTTCCATTCCTATAGGATACAAGCAATGGCTAAGTAGAACTCCCTTAAGCATCTACAAAAAGCGTCCTCACTTTTAGGGAAAATGGAAAGGTGGTTGATTCTCTTATAAGAGTTCGATAAATAATACATCACTAGCAAGACCATTAGAGGGAGAGTAGTAGCAGAATTCCTAGCTGACCAACCGCTGGAAGGTGAAGAAATGACCTATGAATTCCCTAATGAGAATATTACAACCATAACAATCCAAGGTTGGCAAATGTACTTTGATGGGGCTGTGAGCGACAAAGGAGTGGTAGTAAGAGTGATCTTAGTCACCCTAGAAGGAGAGAAAATGTCATTAGCCAAGAAACTAAGATACAAGGCCATGAATAATGAAGCAGAATATGAAGCTTGTATCTTTGGGTTAGAAACCTTGTTAGACAAAGGGGCAAAATCACTAGAAGTGTTTAGAGACTCATCTTTGGTAATGTACCAAGTAAAGGGCGAATGGTCAGTTAAAGAAGAGAAATTATTGCCCTATCTCAAGTGTCTAAAAGCTTTGAGTAACCAATTTGAGGTTTGTGCTTTTGGATATGTTCCTAAAGAGGAAAACCAGCTAGCGGATGCCTTGGCCACCTTGGTATCAATATGGGGTAATTCAAAAGGAGTGAGTATGAAACCTATGCTAATTTTGAGTTCTGATAAGCCATGTTTTAAAGATGAGCATATTATGGATATTAAGGTGGATGATGGAAAATCTTGGTATTATGACATTCAGAACTACTTGGAATGTTATTATTTCCCGAGGAAGGTATAGAAAAAGATCAGAGGATGATTTGTAAGCTATCAACTCAATTCAATACTATAGGAGGAGTGTTTT
Organism: Excoecaria agallocha; assembly: GCA_037975025.1. Lineage (NCBI taxonomy): Eukaryota > Viridiplantae > Streptophyta > Magnoliopsida > Malpighiales > Euphorbiaceae > Excoecaria > Excoecaria agallocha. Next base: position 94,123,857 of record CM075806.1, read on the forward strand.
ATAAGAGACATCCTAATGGAATCTAGCTAAGAAGGTTAGATAAAAAGGAGGCAAGAAGGTCATGGAAGAAGTGCACATAGAAGTGTGCAAAGCCTATAAGAACGATTCAGCCTTAGCGAAGAAAATCATATGGTAGTGATTCTTTTGGCTTACAATGGACATTGATTGTTCTAAGTATGTTAGAGAATGTCAACTATGCCAAGAATATGTAGGCTTGAGGCATTTACTTATTTCTGAGTTATGCAACCTTACGTCACCATGGCCATTTACCGTATGGGGTATAGACATTATGGGTTTAATCCATCCACCTACTTCAAATGGGCACATGGTCATCATAATGGCCATTGATTACTTCACTAAGTGGGTAGAACCAAAATCCTTGAAGAAAATAGATGTAAAGGACATAGCTATGTTTATTGAAAGGAATTTGATATGCAGATATGGTTTGCCTCATCATTTAGTGTTGGATAATGGGTTACAGTTCTTCGGTGAAACTAGGAAAATGCTCATTAAGTATTAGGTTCAATACTATAAGTCTTCTCCTTATAGACCTCAAGAAAATACACCAGTCCAGGTAGCTAATAAGAATGTCAAAAGAATTTTGGCCATGGTGGTTTAAACTTATAAAGACCTGGCTGATAAGTTATCCTTCGCATTATGGGGTTATAAGATTATAACTAGAACTTCAACAGGGGCTGCTCCATTTTCTTTGGTTTATGGGATAGAAGTAGTATTGCTAGTAGAAATTGAGCATCAATCCATAAGGGTAGCTTTAAAAGGTGAGATACCATATGTGCAAGATAGAGGTTATTACAGTTGAACCTACTAGATGGGGATAAAATATGAGTGTATTACCAGAAATCAGATTTATCAAAAGAGGTTAGCTTATTCATTCTAGAAAAAGGTTAATAAGCATCCTCTAAAAGAGGGAAATTCAATGTTCAAACAGATGAGGCCAGGAATTCTAAATATCCATAACAAGTTTAGGCCCACATGGGAAGGACCTTTTATGCTCAAAAAGTTGCTATTTAAGGGAATAGCCATTCTATCAAATAGTTATGGCAATGAGTTCAAAGAATCGATGAATATAGATAGGTTAAAATGGTTCCATGGCTAAGACTAAAAAAAGAAAAAAAAATAAATTCCCCCTAGGTCAAAAACCAAAAAATGACTTTACTAAAATTAGGCACTTTGTTAGAGTGAAAACCAAAAAAAGGTCACCCTGAGCAGAAATTAGAGGCCAAGAGAAAATAATCAATCCAAAAAACCCAAAAGGGCTGATTGATGACAAGAGTTATGATGCTTTTAAAATTTCATTTTGAGATTGAATAATATGTGTCATTGGGATAATATCAAATGTTGATCATGTATACAGAAATTAGAAAGAAATGTCATATATGTATTTGTAACATCATCAATGGATTTAAAGTAGCATATTCTTTTCACATGTTCAAATTTAAAAGTTCAATAAAAAAAACATAATCTATGGTAGTATTTAATCTAGTCTATCCATATCACGTCTCTCTCTATCTAGGTATCTAAGATGGGATAACCTATTGTCAACCAATGGACTAGTGACCCATTGCTTGTATAAGGCAGAAGTGGTGAAGTCATAAATGCCAATCCCAGGAATAGTAGTCCTCATAGGGAGTTAGGTCCAAATCCTCTTATAGTACTCTGATACAAAAGGAAAAAAATGTTTACCGCCTTAGAAGCCTAGTTGACACCTAATTATATCCTATCGATCCCCAAGCTGGTGAGCACTATGAGCAGTAACATAGAAGGTAGCTTGATGTAATCAACATAGAGGGATACATCCAGATGCTCTATCTCGAACCACTAAAGTAATAGGTAGCTAGGTTCACTTGAATATGACATCATCATCTGTCAAACAGTATAGCCAGTCGACTCCATCTAAGATCAATAGAAACTCACAATGCAGGTGCCTAAGTATTACATATCTCACAGGGTAAGTACCCATGGCTCTAACTTAAGGGGGAGGCTCTAACAATAGCTCCAGCTTCTCATGAAGCCATATCTAAAAAATAAAAAAAAGGATGATGCTGGGGTGAGTTTGATTCATTTCAAGCAAAAATAAGGCAAGTAAATACGTGAAAATCTTAAAAGATGTATTTTCCTATAAAAAAAAGCTAGTATGAAAACCCACAAAGGGCATACTACCTTCAAAACAAGGACATATGAAGCAACATAGGACTACCAGTGAGATAAGAGCAAGGATCATGATGAACTACATCTAAACCTGTTATGTTCTCTGCTAAAATCAAAGGAAAGGGATTATGCCCTCTCTGCACGCCATCCATAATACTAAATAGTGCATAGTCTCCAATCATCAACTCATCAGTACGTATCATTAAACACTAGGGAAAGCAGCAGAGTAAAATGATAGTAGATTGAAAAGTGGGTACATCATCAAAGTCATCCAGTATGTCTGTCAAAGGCTCTAAAAAGAAGGTCCTCCTATAAGGTACCAAACCTCTAGCCTTAGAAGGAAAAATGCTTCTAGCACGGGCAACAATCTTAGGATAGCTAGGAATTACAAAAGGTAGACATGGTCAGGTATCGGTGGCAAAACTAGAACCAACTATCATAGCAAATTCCTTTGCTAAAGGGCATAACTCCTTATATGTGAACGTAAACACATGGAACCTCCGGTAACAATACCAGGTAGCATCAAAAATCATGTTTTTATCAAAAGTTACTATTCTTAAAAACCTCATATTCGAATATAGAGCCAAAAGAGGGTCCTTCCAAGTTCTTAAGTCATCTAATAACTAGTGAAATTTTACAAGTACAAAAGTTATGATAATAAGGATTTTGAAGTGGTCTAAGTGCAAAAAAAAAGTAATAGGAAAAATAAATAGCTAAGAGAAAAATAACCAAAAAGGAAAGAAAAAGAGAAAGGGAAGAAAGAGAAATACCTAGCATAAGCTTCCTTGGGAAAGGGGAAGTCAAAGGCACAAAGACCAAGGCAAGCTATCACTATTTATAGAAAAGTGATGAAAGACACATGTTCCTCATAAAGCAAGCCATAGCCAGCTCATCTATCACTCCTAGATGACTAAAATACATCTTTCTGCATGTCCCATGCATTGCATGTACATATTGTTGCATTTTCTTTTGCTTTCATTTCTATAGGGATTTCAAAAGATTTATGGCTAGGGCAGATTAGTTTCGAAAGATTTTGAACATGAAAAGTCAAGAGGTCCAAGAAACAAGATAAATTTTAAAGAATATTTTAGGTTTTCAGTAAATATGTCTAACTAAAAGTAAATAACATATGGATATAAATGTGTAAATAAGATAAAATATATGTAGCAAAGAAAAAAAAGTGTTTTTAGGTAAATAATGTAGATAAGAATTGAAAATGGAGAAATACAATTAAAAAGAAAGAAAAAAAAGGCAAAATGGTTAAAATTTTAGTGACAGATGCGACATACTATACGACTATCTATTACTAGCATAAGATGGGCTTCCCATTTATCGCTCAAAAATTTAAAACTAGAAAGACTTTTCTTCTTCTTCCTCATTTTTCATAATCGCCATTTTTTTTTTCAATTTCAAGCTTCCTCTCTCAATTTTATTAGGTTTTATCCTCCATTCTTGGTTTGTTTTTCAAGCTGTTTGTACCTAAATTCTTCTGGGAGTGGTGCACACTTCAAGGATTATTTAGTTTTTATTTTCTTTCACGTTTTCTTTTGCCTCTTGTTTACTTTACAAGTAAGTGTCCTTTGGGATTTTTCTACTTTTTATTTAATTATCTTATTATTTTAGTTATAATTTATATTTCTTTTGTGTATTTTTAGATTTTAGCAGTAGGATAGTTTTTTTAAACATGTTACCTTTTAGTTTAGGATTGAATAATTCCTTTAGGATAATAGCTTGAGTGCATAACAAAATTTTACATGACATTGTAACTAGAAATAGCCTTATGTATAAGCCCATAAATTTGTAAACCTTTTTTAGCAACTAGTATGAGTAATCTTTCTTTTTATACCTTTAAAGGCATATTGTACTTAGGTTTGAATTGCAACAAAATAATTTAAGACAAATATGTTGAATAACTTAGACTGTGTTTCTTGGCGGTCAATGATGGCATGTGTGTTGGTTTAAATTGATTTTTGTGCAGGGGGTAGGCACATTCCTAGCCGGAATGCTGACGAATTTTTGTTAGAATTCACGTAGAATCTAAACATGCATTATACCTCATTTGTTGTGCATGCTTGCTAGAACTACCAATAATGGGAATAAGATGTTGTTCATTATATTGTGGCGCTTTTACATGCATTTCCTTACAGTTTGGCTATCTTTCGATAATCTAGCATGTTGCCAAAATTCTAACAAATTCTAACACATTAGCTTACCTATGACCCAAGTCAGCCATAAAAATTAACATATAATATTTTCTTGTAGGACGCCTCAATGGACCGTACATGCTACCCCGATTAGGCTTATGCCCATATGGACATGGCACCCAAACAGGCCACTAGATATCGAGAGCTGCTATGAGTCTAATTTTTAGCCAGCAACTTCATGTCTAGGTAGTTTTTGTAGTTTATCGAATTTGATGATAAGATTGATCGGCTCTTAGCTAAAAAAGGCTAGACAGCATTCCTTACCCCAATATTTTAGACTTATCTAGATGTCTCCAGAGAGGTCTTAGCCATGCTAGAGTATGGTGGCTTTCGAAGATCTGACACCGATGAGGGTGCGTTCCAGTTATGGGTGCTAGGCATTCACTATAATATTATGCGTAGGTGGTTTACTTAAGCCATAAGCCTATCGATTAGACCCGATGTGGTCACACCTGATAGGATAGTGGACCAGACTAGATGGAGAGTAGTTACACTCTTAGGGGTTAGATATCAGTCAGACAAGGAGAAGAGTATGATGTTGGCCACCTAAGCTTATTGGTATATCTAGAAGGTTCTAACTATCTCTTACTTAGGCTACACAAGGAGTCCAAGGTTAATAAACTCTACTGATATCACTAGTTCATAAGGGATACAGAACCATAGGCATATGGACATCACCCATAAGATTATCGCCTCACTAGTCAGGGTGGCTACTCAATACACCACACAGATTTATGTGGAAGGCATCATAACCTGTCTATTGCTATCATTAGGTGCATATGAGGGTAGATTTAGGGATCCCATTCAGAAGTATATATATGTGGACTTACAGGCTACCTTCACCATAAAGATGGTAGCAATGATCTAGGGATGAGAGGAACAGTATCAACTGTTGACTATTCCTAAGACCAAATAGAGGTATGATCTTGACCCTATAGTGCCAGATACACCCATAAAAAGGGATGTCTAAGGTCAGCCACCATTGGAGGCACTAGCAACCCTATAAATGCCTTTAGTATAGATACCATAGTAGGAGGATCAAGCAAAGGAGTTGCATAAGCTATAAAAACATCAAGGGGTAGAAGTCAATTCTAATTACGAGTTTGATATGCAGGTAGATCTATAAGATATTTTGGATAGGTCATCTCAACCGCTAACACATCCCTGTTTGCCAATCAGACACCAACAGTTGTTGGTTAGGACCCATAAGATTATCGCCTCACTAGTCAGGGTGGCTACTCAGTACACCACATAGATTTATGTGGAAGGCATCATAACCTGTCTATTGCTATCACTAGGTGCATATGAGGGTAGATTTAGGGATCCCATTCAGGAGTATATATATGTGGACTTACAGGCTACCTTCACCATAAAGATGGTAGCAATGATCTAGGGATGAGAGGAATAGTATCAACTATTGACTATTCCTAAGACCAAATAGAAGTATGATCTTGACCCTATAGTGCCAGATACAACCATAAAAGGGGATGTTTAAGGTCAGCCACCATTGGAGGCACTAGCAACCCCATAAATGCCTCTAGCATAGATACCATAGTAGGAGGATCAAGTAAAGGAGTTGCATAAGCTGTAAAAACATCAAGGGGTAGAAGTCAATTCTAATTACGAGTTTGATATGCAAGTAGACCTATAGGATATTTTGGATAGGTCATCTCAACCGCTGACACATCCCTGTTTGCCAATCAGACACCAGTAGTTGTCGGTCATGATGATGGGAAAGTCCTCTCCTTACAGGCATTCAAGAGTATTTACATCGGCAACTCCACCACTACCAGTATACCTATAGGCATCCTCATTTACTATACCACCAGTGCATCCACCTTCAATCACTTCATCTGACGATGTCTTTAAGAGATTGACGATGATGGAAAAGGTTATCAGATGCCAAGATCAAATGTTACGGTTAAGACTGACAGCAGTGTAGTTTCTATAGGCATTACCAGTGATAGTACAACATCACAGATAGAGGTGTAAGATATTAAGGCCGATCTGGTGACTGTAGGTCAGAGATTTAATTAGTCTATATAGGTGATTGATGAGTTGCTAACCCAAATTAAAGAGTAGGGCACTTGCATAGTGATTGAGGTCTCTAAAGGTAGATATATTATAGTGGAGAAAGACAAGTAGTTAAGGAGGTATATCGGCTACCTGTGAGGTGATCTAATGAGATATCTAATGCAGCACTCCAAGGTAATCATTGAGGTTGGCAAGGATCAAAGTAGTTAGCAGAGGTGACAACATAAGTTTTGTAGCCCTTGATAGCCGTATTTCCAGGGTTCCACTTCATATTCAAAAAGGATGATGAGCAGCAACCAGCAGTACCACAGTCTATGGCACCGACTAGAACACCTAGGTCCTTAGCCTTTAGATGTGCATCTAAGACAACTTATTTTAGAGGACTAGGGCCATCACAATAGACTTATTATTTTGTATCTAGGGAGTTTGGAACTTTGTTTAAATATTTTTGATGTATATAAAACTCGTATTGAATTTATACAGTTATCTTATATTATGTTTTGTTTTGTTCATGCTTAATGTACCTTAAAAAATGATGATGAAAAAAAGGAATGCCATAGAATTAACAAGAAAGCATGTAATCAATATGTTGACATGAAGAGAAAAAAAACAACAAACATATAAATTCAATAAGCAAGCGCACTAATATCAAATCTTTCTCACAAGTACCCAAAACCCTTATCAAGGGACATATATACCTACCATCATAATTAAAATATGGGATAAGACATCTATCCTCATCATAGGAAGTTAGCTGAATAGGTTAAAAAAAGAGATGCATATCAAAGAGAAGTAAGAAAATTTTTAAATTCTGGAAGGATTTTACATCCCTTTTTTGCATAAGGTTAGAATGGGATACTACCAAAGCCAAATTTGTATAATGGTCAAAATATCATTACAACAATTAATGTTCATTTAGGCATAGAGCCAAACTCCTTAAAGAATTGAATATTTCATTTTGAACACATTAGAGGTCATAAGACTGATGTTGACAACAAAGAACTATGGGACAAAAGGCAAAAGCCTAATGACAATGCAAATTCAAGAAAGACACAAGGTAGGATCAGACAAGTTGACATCCATGATGATGATAGTTTTCCCTATATTTGAAACATTCTACAAAGTGGTGACATGGTCATTAGGAAGTGTATGAAATCTCTCCAAGATCACGGTATTAAGCTAAAACATCTCCAAGATAGATATATACTTACAAAACACAAGCTTTAAGCATATCAGTGACTCCTCACAAATGCATATTTATAAAAAATTCTCAAATGGGATATTATCTTGGGGCACAGCAACACCCACAAAGGGGATAAACTAATATAATTGGAAAGTTAGATATGTCTACAAATGACACCAACCAAGTATCATTCAAACAATTTGATTCTACATACCCCAATCCTAATCAAATGCTTTCATTCAACCGAATTCTGTATGCCCTAGGTGCTAATTGGATGCAATCAACTTGTCTTGATTTTACATGCCCTAAGCACTAATTAGATAGTCAATCCAGGATTAACACATAGATAAAATGATGTTAATTACCCAAACTAGGGTTAATGTATCGACATGCTAATGATAACTACCCAACCAAGAGACTCACTGCATTAAATGACGATATATATTTTAATCAACCAAGAGACTCACTGCCTCAGATGGTACATGTTTAATCAACCAAGAGATTCATTGCCTTAGGTACGCTTTTTCTTCCTTTTACTTTGAATTTTGGCTCACTTTGGTGCTAGTACACTAGCTCCTAAAAATTAGGGGTAGTTAAAGACATCATGACTCGATATAGCCTAGATTAAGGTCACTCGAAAATATTATATTTCTAACAGTAGGTGCAAATCTCAAAGCTTTGATTATGATTTCTTTCACATTTTCTAAAAGAATTTATGATTTTTTGAATGTTTAAACAAAAGAGTATGAAAAACCTTAATTTTGCCAACTAGTGGCGACAGATGGTGTTCTATCACATTAGGGACATGTTAGAGTAAGCCCTAGCCCCAATGCATTGTTATAAAACTCTTAAATTAATAAATGAGGCATTTGTTTTATCTATTGTATTCCTGTGTATATCAATTGATAGAACTATCTAAGAATGTTGTTTCAGTTTAAGTTATCATATGTGAGGCATATAGTTGTAAGACCTTGAAACAATAGAGACTTCATTCTAAGTATCCATAGTCAGTCATTGTTATGGGAATAACAAATGAATTAAGACTAGTATGCTCTCTCTGAAAAGATGAGTTCTGTCTTACGGATCATAAGGACAAGAGTGTCAATCAGAGATCATATATACATGTTTAGAACATGGTATCTGGATTTGATCCTTTCATGAGAACACTACAAGGTACTAGTCATAAGTGTTTCCCATGTGCAAGTTTTGCATCGGAGTTCTTAGATCTAAAATCTCTATAAAACTCTTTATAAATTACTGTGTACTTTGACATACACCTAACATACTCGTAATAGGATGACAAGTATGGGTATGCTTGGGTATGCACTAATTCATGTTAGAGAGCATGAGAGAAGTAAAGGGATTACCCCCCTCAATAAGAGAGAAAATATCATCAGCCACTTGATCACTGAACTGAGAAGTGTATGGCTGTACCGAGATGAAATAATGAGTAACTATTATTTATCTGAGAGTTCAGTGTCACTTGAATATCAAGAAAAATAATTAGTATATATAAGGATGACTAGTTCCATGCCTTATATTAATTCTGATATTTAAGGGTAAGGGACTATGCAAAATTGCATTAGGTCACTAAATGCCATTTGCATTTTTCATTTAATTTGAAATGCTATAATATCTTGCTAGAGAATATATATAGCCTTTGAATTAATTCATTAATTTATTGCCAATATTAAATGGACCTATAGGATCCCACACAAAGTAGTGGGCTTAAAATATTTAAATAGAATATTGGACATTAATTTGGGCTTTTATTTAAAGTCAAATTAATGTATGTAATGGGTATTAAAATTGCTAATTGGACCTTGGTCCATGAGAGAGGGAATTTCGGCCTATGTAGATTTAATTTCAATTAATTAATTATATTGGATTAATTAAGTTAATTGAGTATTAAATACTTATTACATTTGAATCAAAATAAAACACTTAAATAGGAGAGAGACTGGCCGAAATTCAAAGATAAAATCATAGTGAATTTCGGTACATGTATACCCTAAATAAGTGATTTATTTTGATTAAATGTCTTATATTTATTTTAAATTAATTTGAATTTAAAATTTAAAGGAATTTGAATTAATATATGTAACTTAATTAGAAAGTGATGGAGGCTGAATTTACTATCTAAAGATAGTAAATTTTGGCATTCACACTTGACCTAAACAAGCGATATATATTAATGAATTAAAAGGGAGAATAACCCTAGCCGTTTTTTGCTCTCTCTCTCTCTTGGCCAAAATACACAAGGGAAAATAATTCTTTCTTGTTCTATTGTGTTCTTGGGCAGAAAAAGTAACCTAAAAGAAGAACAAGATCAAATCTTGTGGCTTTAATCCATTCCCATTGCCAAATATTCAACCATAGAGCTAGCACTCTCGGTTTTAAGCCATCTTTACAAGTGTGTGTGAGAGAATAGAGAGGAGTGGCACAAAGGTAGCTCCTTGGCATTGGTGTTCCAGATCTAAAGTATATAAGTTCATCTTATATATTTGCCATTTCAAAATTCAAGTTTTGAAGAGCATCAAAACTTGTAAGTTTTAAAAACCCTAAAATTGCATGTTTCGATTCTATGTCGTATATTGTGTGGCATGAATGATCTATATTTTTTTATTTTTTCGCTACATGATCTTCATGTATTTTCCATGTGATATCCCATCAGTGGTATCAGAGTCTAAACATGCTTTTTTTTATTGCTTTGGATGCATGATATCTTGATTAAAAATCGTTCATTTAAAAACACGCAATGCTGAAATTTTCTGTTTTGAGTTTTTTTGCATTGTTTGTGTAAAAATAATTTTAAATGTTTTATTAGGTATTATAATTATTATGAAATGTTTATATACTGTCCTAAGATGTTCTTAGAGCTGTTCATGGTCAGATTTAATTATAGATACCTGATGGTACATGTTAATCTTGAAACTAGGTGCTAGTTTACATGATATGTGTTTGTTTAACAACTAGTTTTCAAAATTAAATGTATAAACGTGTTTGGAATGTTTGTAAGTGATTTTGAAAGATTAATAATAGGTTTGAACATATTTTAAAATTGGTTTTAATTCTGGTCCATAACAATTTAATTGATTAATTTTAAAATCACTTAAAACTATGACTAGTTTGTGTTTCTTGCATGTTTAATCAACATTATTTGTTTTATTTTGATTAAAATGACAAAAACACATTTAGGTCAGATCTGAACAGAACCTTAACTCAATGTTTATGACCTTATTTAAATTATTAAATGGCTCATAAAATTGTTTTAAGTGTTTGTGCATTTTTGTGGCATTATATAAGCATTAAACAACTAGTTTCATTGTTATTTGTTTGTTTTTGTATGAATGCCGTGTATGATATATGTTCTTCATGATTTTATGTTTTAATTCATGTTGGAACATATTATATGTATTTTTAATATTTATGGGTTGTATGACATAAAATTAAAAAATGCCAAAATTGAAAATATACTAGAGTTGATTTATGGCACAAATCTAACTAGTTTGTATTTTGGGCTTTCAAGAGAACTTATTCAATAAGAGGATTTAGTCCATTGGGCTTCGGCCCAGGCCCATCATGGGGTCTTCTCTTAAAATTTCACATACACAATTTCCATTAATGGGCTTGGCTAAATTAATTAAAATTGGACTTTGTTTTATCCATGAATGTTATGTATATTTATTTGCATGTTTTGTGTGATGAATGGATATGCATGGTGAATTCATAGGCCCTGGGTTTTTATAACTAAATATGGCCTGCGTGCTATTATGTATTATTGTTAAAGTTTCATTTATTTCTTAGTATAGAATTTATTTAAAGACTTTGTAAATCAAGACGAAACCCACCGGAGTAGAGATGCCCAACTCGAAGATTCTTATGTAATAGTATAGAATCTTAGTTGTAGGTTTTTGGGCCCATGTTTTTCACGCTTTACTTTATGCAATTATATGTATATGCATGTTATGAATGGATGACAAAGTGTATGCCATGTAAGCCGTAATAAAATGAATCCCTAAAATAGTAAGTGATAAAGTTGCCTTCCTAATTCAAAATATGTCAAGGCATCAATCATTGGTCACGTAGACTAGGAGTTCTAGATGCGCCCGATTATCTTTATGAGGCATGGGTTGTGAATGTAGGTTGGACTTAACATGGAAAGGGATGCTCGGACCTAGGCAACTAATAAATGGGTTTGTGCTATAACATCTTAAGATGTTAGCCCATTTGATCCAAGAGCATGTACGAGACATGATTGGAGTTTTCCTACCTAAGTAACTTAACTCTTTAGGTTTACAAGCTCAACTTGACTAATGAGTTGTTGTGAAAAGTGGATCTTGGTCCACATTAAATCACTAACATGAATTATTTAAAGGGATATTAATTCGGTTTGTGGGATTTTATTAAGACCTCATTTAATCTTGCTAAATTTATTGTAGATTGAACAATGGCTTCTTCATACAACAACTTCTCATTGCAATCGGTCATGGAAAAGGAAAAACTAAATGGCACCAATTTTATAGACTGGTCTCGAAACTTGAGAATTGTTCTTTAGCAAGAGAAAAAGTCGTATGTTTTGGATACACCCTTACCTGAAGAACCTGCTAGGAATGCCTCTGCGGTTCAAAAGGAAACTTTTGAGACCAAGAAGAGTGACTCCAATGATGTGACCTATCTGCTGCTGGCTACTATGGTGCCCGACTTACAAAAGCAATTCATGGACCATGAGGTTTATGCGATCATGGTGCACCTTAAGGAGATGTTCCAAGAGCAAGCTCGTCATGAGAGATTCGTGACAACAAAGGCTTTAATTTCTTATAAGATGACTGCGGGTACTCCTGTTAGTACCCATGTACTCAAGATGAAAGGGTATCTTGATACTTTTGAGAAGCTTGAGGTACAAGTCCCAAAGGAATTAGCCACTGACTTGATCATAGGTTCATTGACTTATGATTATAATCCATTTTTATGAATTATAACATGCATGCAATGAATAAGATAGTCACCGAGCTTCATGGGATGCTTAAGAATGCTGAAGAGAACATTTGAAAGACCAACCCATACTTATGGTTCAAGGGGGCATTAAGAAGGGACCCGCTAACAGAAAGGGAAAGGGAAAGGCAAAACCCAAGTATGACCTGGCTTGACTCAAGTCAAATGGGAGTGCACCTCAGGCCCAACCCAAGCCCAAGGCATAAAAGCTCAAGGAGAGCGAGAGCACATGCTTCCATTACAACAAATTAGGGCATTAGAGGAAGAATTACGCTCTTTTCAAGGAAGAACAAAAGAAGAATGGAGCCAAGGCATCCAGTTCTTGTATTTTTGTTGTTGAAATTAACCTTTCTATTTCTACCACATGGGTATTGGATACTGTTTGTGGTTCTCACATTTGTTCAAATGAGTAGGGGTTAAGAAATAGGTGGTTACTTGGGAAGGATGAAGTGGACCTCTATGTGGGGAATGGAGCACGAGTTGCTGCCATAGAGATAGGCAACTATCAACTAACTTTACCTTCCAGACTTTATTTAGAATTAAAAAATTGTTATTATGTGCCTGTTATGAGGAGAAACATTATTTCAGTTTCTTGTTTGGATATGGATGGATTTGATTTTGTTATTAATAATGGCAATACTCATATTCGTCAAGGCATTTCATATGGCAATGCGATGTTACAAAATGGCCTTTATATCCTTGATCTTCATAACAAAGAGTCCATATACAACATTAATACAAAGAGGGTTAAATCAAACAAATTGAACCCTACTTACTTCTAGCATTGTCATTTAGGACATGCAAATGAAAAATGCATTGCAAGACTCTATAAATTTGGAGTGCTTGGGTCATTCGACTTAGAATCTTATGACACATGCGAGCCATGTTTGTATGGAAAGATGACAAAGAGTCCTTTTAATAAGAAAGGTGAAAGGACTAGTGGCTTATTGGAACTAATACATACTGATGTATGTGGACCATTAAGTACACAAGCTAGAGGTGGTTTTAGCTACTTCTTGACATTCACAAATGACTTTAGTAGATATGGCTACGTCTATCTAATGAAGCACAAATCTGAAACTTTTGAGAAATTTAAAGAGTTTAAAAACGAAGTAGAAAACCAACTTGGAAAAAGTATAAACACCATTCGATCAGATCGAAGTGGCGAATACTTAAGCCAAGAGTTTGAAAGTCATCTGAAGGAGTGTGGAATTATTTCACAACTCACTCCTTCTGGAACACCATAATGGAATGGTGTGTCTAAAAGGAGAAATCAAACTCTGTTGGACATGGTTCGATCGATGATGAACTAAGCTAATCTTTCTGTCTCCTTTTGGGGTTATGCAATAGAAACTACTACGTTTCTACTGAATCGTACTCCAACTAAAGCAGTTGAGAAAACACCATACGAGGTATGGACTGAGAAAGAACCTAATATGTCATTTCTCAGGATTTGGGGCTATGAAGCACATGTTAAGAAATTAACATCTGATAAACTAGAGCCCAAATCCACTGTCTGCTTATTTGTGGATTATCCCAAAGAAAATAAGGGATACTACTTTTACTCACAATTTGAGAACAAAGTATTTATTGCTCGCAAGGCTATTTTCTTGGAAAAGGAATTCCTTCTCAAGAAAGACAGTGGGAGTAAAGTAGAACTTGGAGAAATTCAAGTACCACAAACTCTTGAAAAGGATGAGTTGGAAATGGGATCAAGTTCACAACCAGTTGTGGAACAAGAACCCATTGCACAAGAACCTAGAAGGTCCAGTAGGGCATGTCAAGAGATTGAGAGATATGAATTTCTAATAACTAATAGTGACACTGTTAAGTTAGTGGATCGTGAGGATCCAACTACCTACCAAGAAGCTATTGAGAGCCCTGACTCGAAAAATTGTCTTGGAGCTATGAAATCCAAAATGCAATCAATGTATGATAACTAGGTTTGGACCCTGGTTGATCCACAAGAAGGTGCTAATGTAATTGAATGCAAGTGACTATTTAAACTCAAAGCTGATAAGACCTATAAAGGTAGACTAGTAGCAAAAGGTTTTCGGCAAAATCATTGTGTAGACTATGATGAGACCTTTTTGCTTGTAGTCATGCTCAAGTCTATTAGGATCTTACTTGCCATAGCTGCATATCATAACTATGAGATATGGCAAATGGATGTCAAAATTGCTTTCCTCAATGGAAATCTACTTGAGGATGTGTATATGACACAACCTGAGGGTTTTGTCAATTCCAAGCATCCTAAGTAGGTTTGCAAGCTTCAAAAATCCATTTATGGATTAAAGCAAGCATCCCAAAGTTGGAACTCCTTTTTGATGAAGCTATTAAAGAATTTGACTTCATCAAGAACGAAGATGAGCCTTGTGTGTACAAGAAGGTTAGTGGGAGCATAATAGTATTCCTGGTCCGATATATGGATGACATCCTTCTCATTGGGAATGACATCCCAACATCGCAAAAGGTTAAGAAATGGTTGGGGAAGTGTTTCTCAATGAAAGACTTAGATGAAGCCAAGACAATACTTAGTATTTGAATCTGTAGAGATAGATCTGTTGGATTTTAACGGTTATATGCATCACATACATGAGCGAAATTTTAAAAATTTTTAACCATTAGATCTGATCTTGCCATGAATATATAATATAACTATATGAGAATAAGAAAAATCACCTTTAATTTTTGTTGAACAGTTGATTTTACTTCGCACCGAGTTGTCACAAACCACAGTGTCCAAAATAGAACACTTCCAATGAGTAATCCACACTAGAGAGGGATAAATTGAACCAAAAAAATTGGTGTAATACAAGGAATGGCCGAAATCCAAGAGGCTAGCAATGGAAGTGGCACAGAAGAGAGAGAGAGAGAGAATAAGAGAAAAGACTTTCTTTTTGTTTTAATAACTTAACCCTAATTCTCATTAGTTGACCTTTTATAGTTAGGTTAAAATTCCAACTCCTTAATGAGATTGGGCTCTTTAAAATTGCTGGAGAATTATTAATTGGACCTCTGGAATTAATTATAATCATTTGGGCTTAATTAAATCCAATTTAAACCTTTTTATAAAAGTCTATGCACAAAACTCACAAACTAGGCCCTTTGTGCAACTAATTGGATTTAAATACCCAAATGGATTCCAAATCCAACCAAATTAAATATGTGGGTTCCATAACACTTATGTAACATATATAAATTAATTTGGTCCATTAAATAGGCCATTAAGGCCTTCTTTTCTGAGGTAGGCATGTGGCCCTTACAGAAGGGCTTTCGCCAACTTTTTTCATTCCTCTGGCCCTTAATAATTCCTCCAATGGACTTATTAATTATTATACCAGTCCTATAACACTTATAGTAGTCCTATAACACTTATAAGACAATAATAATAATTAATCATGAAATACATTATTTTAATTAGGTCCAATTTACAGAACATTTCTCAAAAGTTCCGCGGACAATTTTATTTGATCATAATTAATCAAACTCTTTAATTAATTATTATCATATTCACTTCTCTACCTTCATAATAATATCAAATATTATTATCCTTGTCATTTTACCATTTTACCCTTTTCTCTATATGTGTGTGACCTATTGGGTTCCTGTCCATGTTGGCAGTATAATATGTAATTATGAGTTCTATTCAAAACTCACATGATTCAAACTCCTTTAAATCATTTTATCAATCTCTATTGATATTTTGATACATCATTATACAAGTTATAATTGGCCTCTAGCTAGGCATCATGACTACCCAAATGTCAGGAAAGTCATATGGTTTGACTGTACCCTTCCATAGAAATAGTTACCGTGTAATTACTCCTTTCACCACTCTTATCTCAATTAGATTCTGAGTATGGATTTCTGTCAACTCATATAAATCTAATTATGTATGTTCTATTAATTTAACCATTGTTCCTAAAATGCCCTTCATGGATCTCCATCCATCTCGGCATATTACTCTGGCCAGAGATTCTCTGAACTAGGTAATTATAGAATCATGAGAGATAACTTCCCTTGTTAAATTTGGGATGGTGAATCCTTTGTCAATCACTCAACTATCTTCAAGTAGGTCATGATATACCCAATCTTCTAACTATGTTCACTCCCAGTTGGAAGTAATCAGTTATGGAGTCAAAGTATACCACTTGCTACTTAAGATAACTTTGGTGATCTCAAGTCTAAGGATACTTGCACAACCGCTATGAAGAGATTCCTCACTGATATAGATTTAATATCCATATGAGGATTCTCTTTGCAGGTCTCTAATGAACTTGTTCTTCTAACAAGCATCCATATGTTAGCTTTGATTATCATCCATAATCACAGTTATGAGAACCACTGCTTGAACCATTCAAAAAGCATAACATGTGCTAGTCTGTCCGAATTAAAAATGTCCTATCTTGTTAATTCTATGACTAGGGATATTTAGATATTAACACATTTGCATGAGATAGACATCTCACATCATGAATACCTTCATGATTGCCTTTGCATTGTGTTTATAATATCTAGGACTTCATTTATTAATTTAAGATTTACAAACTCATGTATTCAAATATAGCATTAATAAATGAATGATGCCTTTTATTAAGAATACAAATTTCATACATATGAAAAACATCCCTATTACATGGGCTCTAGGGCATACTCTCTAACAAGATCGAATCGAATTTTGGGACTAAGTCAAGAAAAGTACATAGACAAAGTACTAAAGCATTTTAGTATGGGAGACTCAAAGAAATGGTATATACCTTTGGCTTTGGGAGTTCCTTTGACTAAAGAACAATGTCCTAAAACTAAAGAGGAGAGAGACAACATGAGTAGAATCACATATGCATCTACTATTGGATCTATCATGTACGTTATGTTATGTACTAGGTTGGATGTTGCTCATGCACTGAGTATAACCAATAGGTTTTAGCAAGACCCTGGCGAAAAGCACTGGTTTGTTGTAAAGGGGATTCTAAAGTACTTGCGAAGGACTAATGATCACTTCTTGGTGTATGGTGGTTAAGAAGAGCTTGTCATACAAGGTTATACTGATGTTGCTTTTCAAACCAGTACTCAGGACTCAAAATTGAAATTTGGATTTGTTTTTATTTTGAACAGTGGTGTTGTCAGCTGGAGAAGCTCAAAGCGAGAGACCGTTTATGACTCAACTATAGAATTTGAGTATATTGCAGCAAGTGAGACTGCAAAGGAGGCTGTTTGGATTATAAATTTCATTTCTGGATTAGGAGTTGTTCCAAGCATCCTAGATCCATTAGAAATTTTCTATGATAATAACGGGGCCATCGGACAGCCAAGGAGCCCCGGTCACACCAGAAATCCAAACACATACTCAGGAGGTACCACCTGATTAGACAAATCATTGATCATGGGGACGTCAAGATTAGCAAGATAGCAAGTGAAAACAATGTAGTAGATTTATTGACGAAACAATTGCGTCCAAATCTGCACGAAGCTCATTTAACAGCGTTCGGTTTGAGGGCTATGCCCAATTGGGACTAGTGCTAGTGTGAGATTGTTAGTGTAAGCCCTAACCCCAATGCATTGTTATAAAACTCTTAAATTATTAAATGAGGCATTTGTTTTATTTATTAAATTCCTGTACATATCAATTGATAGAACTATCCAAGAATGTTGTTTTAGTTTAAGTTATCATGTGTGAGGCACATGGTTGTAAGACCTTGAAACAATAGAGACTTCATTCTAAATATCCCTAGTCAATCATTGTTATGGGAATAACAAATTAATTAAGACTAGTATGCTCTCTTTGAAAAGATGAGTTCTATCTTATAGATCATAAGGACAAGAGTGTCAATCAGAGATCATAGATACATGTTTAGAACATGGTATCTAGATTTGATTCGTTCATGAGAACATTGCGTGGTACTAGTCATAAGTGTTTCTCATGTGCAAGTTTTGCATCGGAGTTCTTAGACCTAAAATCTCTACGAAACTCTTTATAAATTATTGTGTACTTTGACATACACCTAACGTACTCGTAACTGGGTGACAAGTATGGGTATGCTTGGATATGTACTAATTCATGCTAGAGAGCATGAGAGAAGTAAAGGGATTACCCCTCTCAATAAGAGAGAAAATATCATCGGCCACTTGATCAGTGAACTGAGAAGTATATGGCCATATCGAGATAAAATAATGAGTAATCATTATTTATCTGAGAGTTTAGTGTCACTGGAATATCAATAAAAGGAATTAGTATATATAAGGATGACTAGTTCCATGCCTTATATTAATTCTGATATTTAAAAATAAAGGACTATGCAAAATTGCATTAGGTCACTAAATGCCATTTGTATTTTTCATTTAATTTGAAATGCTATAATATCTTGCTAGAGAATATATATAGCCTTTGAATTAATTCATTAATTCATTGCAAATATTAAATGGACCTATAAGATCGCACACAAAGCATTGGGCTTAAAATATCTAAATAGAATATTGAACATTAATTTGGTCTTTTATTTAAAGTCAAATTAATGTATGTAATGAGTATTAAAATTGCTAATTGGACCTTGGTCCATGAGAGAGGGAATTTCGACCCATGTAGATTTAATTTCAATTAATTAATTATATTGGATTAATTATGTTAATTGAATATTAAATCCTTATTACATTTGAATCAAAATAAAACACTTAAATAGGAGAGAGAGCGTCCGAAATTCAAAGATAAAATCATAGTAAATTTCGGCACATGTATATCCTAAATAAGTGATTTATTTTAATTAAATGTCTTATATTTATTTTAAATTAATTTGAATTTAAAATTTAAAGGAATTTGAATTAATATATGTAACTTAATTAGGAAGTGATGGACGCTGAATTTATTACCTAAAGATAGTAAATTTTGGCATTCACATTTGACCTAAATAAGTGATATATATTAATGAATTAAAAGGAAGAATAACCCTAGCCATTTTTTGCTCTCTCTCTCTCTCTTTGCCGAAATACAGAAGGGGAAAGAATTATTTCTTGTTCTCTTGTGATTTTAGGCAGCAAAAGTAACCTAAAAGAAGAACAAGATCAGATCTTGTGGCTTTAATCCATTCCCATTGCCAAATATTCAACCATAGAGACCATTCTCGATTTTAAGCCATCTTTGCAAGTGTGTGTGTGAGAATAGAGAGGATTGGCGTAAAGGTAGCTCCTTGGCATTGGTGTTCTAGATCTGAAGTATATAAGTTCATCTTATATATTTTTCATTGCAAAATTCAAGTTTTGAAGAGCATCTAAACTTGTAAGTTTTAAAAACCCTAAAATTGCATGTTTCGATTCTATGTCGTATATTGCGTGGCATAAATGATCTATATTTTTTATTTTTCCACTGCATGATCTTCGTATATTTCGCATGTGATATCCCATCAAGACAATCGTATGTGGCCTTATCTCTTCTAGCCAGTTCAGATCAGGGATATTTTTATAAATTTTAAGAAATTCACCTGAGGGACAGTTGCTTGTCATAAGGGATGGTCATTTATGGTTAAAAACCTAGATTTCCCACATTTTTGGAAATTCAAAATAGGAAGATAATTTTTGAAGGATTTTCAATCCAAATTTTAGGTTGAATATCTCCAGATTTTGGAAGCGAGAGTTAGGATTGAATTGCAACTTTACGTCAGGTATAAGAGCAAAATACTTTAGGGTTTCTAAGGGGGAATGACACTTAATATAAAGGCATTCTTAGGAAAGAAGAAAATTAATTTCTTCCTTTCTCTAAGAAGGTTTTTCTCTAATAATATTTGACCAAAACACACACATACACACATAAAACAAAGAACATAATCGAAGTGGAGATTTGGACATCAAGGAATTCAAAGTTAGAATATCTGCTGAGGGTAATATTCTAGGCTCCTTATTTTTTATTTTTTAAAATTACCATTCATAATCATGTTAATTTTTGGTTAAAATAATTATGTTTGTGTGTTGAGTTTTACTGATTGATGTGTTTAAAAGTATGATGAAATATGAATCTGGATCAATATGTATGTTAATTGCATGAATAAATAAGATTCCTCCATTGTTGTATAATTTCAAGCTCTGTCTTCATTTTGTAATTATATAAATTGATGAGTTTTTAGTGTGTTTAATTCATGATTTAGGATTAAATTGTCATTTTGACATGTTTTAGGTCTTGATTTTTTAGTATTTATGATTTTTGATAATTTTGTATGATTTTTAGTATTTTTTTCTTCATTTTACTTTATCTTGCAAGTGATAGATGGGAAAAACCCCCCATAGATGGCCATCTGTCAAAGTAACATATGGGACATCACTGGAGTTCCTCATTATCCCATGCCTCGTTCAGCCATGGCCATCCATCACCCTTCCAAGGGCATCCATGGCTGATCTTTTAGGCATTTATGCATGTATTTTATGCATTTTATAATATTTGTATTCCTTTTTTGATTCCTAAATATTTATTTGTCATTTTATATATTATTTTGTTTTTTGTACATATTATTATTCTATAATGCATGACTAAATTAATGATTCATTTTTTGTATTTTATTATTTATTTACATAATGCTAATTTATTTGCCTTTTTATGTTTTCTTGTGATTTTGTGATTTCCTTTATTTTTAGGGGATCTCGTGAGGAATTTTGCATTGGGATTTGCACCTCACTTATTTGGATGGTCGCCCCTCTACCTATGCAGTTATCTCATTCCATTTATTTTATCTATTTATTGTTCATTTCTTCTTATTTTATTATTTTAGTATTTTTTTATGCATTTTATTTCAAGGATGTAATAACTAGTAAAAATGGGCTTTTTGTGCATGTTAAAAAGGAAAAGGTACCCAAAATGATTTTTATTAAATAACGTAGATTTTTCTTCAAAAATTGGACCAATGTCCAATTTTTTATCCAAAGCCAAACAAAAAATTAAGAGAGGATTTTTGTAAACTATGCATGAGGGAACCAATGTTCCCAACATAAATGAATACCCCAATTTATGTATGTATATCATTCTATTTTCATTGTTGGACAATTTTCTTTTATAATAATTTAAGTAGTTTGAGTTTATTTACTTATTTATCGCTTTATTACATGCTTGGGATGTTTATCTAAGCCTATAGCTTTGCATCATGTGATAGAGGAGAGTGGATTAATATTTAAAAATCATTTATAAAATAACACATAACTAAGGTGCCTAATAAGAGTGATGTCCTGAACACCAATCTTTATTTAGGCATAAAAAAGGTTGATAATTATTTTCCAATATTTTGTTTGGTGGCGATTCCATGACACCTGCCTCTTTGGGCTCATTAGTAGAAGCCTTCATGGGTTGACTACCAATAATAATTTGAGCTTGATCCCTTTTTATTGTGATGTAGCTAGTTTATGAGTTAAAGTGAGCCTCTTCCGATCTTAGGCCCTAAAAGTAGGCCTCTGAAAGCAAACCCAGAAACAAACTTGGCTCTAGCATGAGAAACACACACCGTACCATAAATATAAACAATTCAAATATAGGGCAATTTAAATGTACAAAAATTCAAACTCCTCAAATGTACAAAAACTTTAACTCTTCAAATGTACAATAACTTATTTAAATGCACCAGAATACAAATGTATAAAGAATACAAATTCTATAAATACCTAACATGCTCTAAGTTTCAAGGCCTTGAAAAGCTTAAGAACTATACAAATTCAAAATCTACCCAAATCATAAAAATGCTACGTCTACCTGAAGTACAAATACACACACTCAAAGCACTCAAAAAAGAAAAAACAATAGCAAACAAATGAATCACAAATGAAAAAAACCAAAAAACAAAATAACAACTAAATTTTTACAAGTAAAACACAAACAAATTCCCTAAGGGGCAGGTCAAAAGGCTTCCATTCATAAGGTTTTCGAAAGGCCGAGACAATCTTCACTTGTCTCAAGATGTGAGATATTATTTGCAAGCCTGCACTGCCAACCAAATCCTTAAGACTCAACCATGATACACCCCAAAAGAAGTTCTTTCTAGGGGCAATCAATTCTTTTCCATAGACGACCAAATCCTTTCTACAGGAAACCAAAACGTTGCTACAGGTACCTAAATCCTTTCCACAGTTGACCAAATCCTTTTCACAGGTAACCCAAATCCTTTCTACTTGTAACCCAAAATCCTTTTTATAGGTAAATTATGTCCTATCCATAAGTAACCAAAAATCTTTTTCATAGGTAACCAAAACCTTTCCATAGGTAACCAAATATCCCTTTCATCGATAACCAAAACCTTTATATAGGTAACCAAAATCTTATTATAACCTTTCTATAGGTAACCAAAAACATTCTATTGGTAAACCAAAGCCTTTCCACAGGTAGCCAAAACCTTTCTACAGGTAAGCCAAGTCCTTTCCATAGGTAGCCAAAGCCTTTCCATAGATAACCAAAATCGAGTTAAATTTCATCTATAATCACTTAAGTTTGGCGATTGTAATGTTATGATCACTATACTATGATTTGTAAACAAAGATATCACTCAACTTTTATTTTGTAACAAAAAAATCATAAAAGCTAGATTTTCAATTTTCGATCACCAAAAAATCAAAAATATGAAGGTAAATATATATTATATATGTCCAATATCCAACAAATGTTGATGCTGTTAATGATTTCAAGGTCATAAGATAGTATACTTCTTGTTGCTATCAACAAATCTTGCTGCTGTCAATGATTTCGGTGGTTGAATTTTAAATTTTTTGACTTTTATGATTTTTTTATTACAAAATAAAAGTTGAGTGATTTTTTTTATTACAAATCGTAGTATAGAGACCATAATGTAACAATCGCCAAACTTAAGTGACCACAAATGAAATTAACTCACCAAAATTTTTTCATAAACACCAAAATCCAGTGGTGGTGCTAGGACCCCAAGATCAGTGAGAGCACACATTATAATTTTAATATAAAATATTCAAAATTAAAAAATAAAAATAAATAAATTATATTATGACAATATATTTCATTTAAATTGAAAAAGGATAATATTTCAAATCAAATAAAAATACAATTTTTACAATTTTTTTACAAAATGTTATATTTTGAAATCATTGTAAAATTAGCTCAATGTCAATACTATAAAAATTTAAAAAAAAATTATTTTTATCAATTATCACTCAAATTACCTATTTTGTTAATTTTATTTGAGATCGGTGTTAAAATACACATTAAACTTACCAAAATATAAATAATCTATAAAATAATAAAAAAACAAATAAAGGAAAAAATAATATATACAGTATTAAAAATTATAAGAAAAAGTAAAATTTTGTAATCAAGTGCTAATTAAAGTGATAAAAAAATACATGTTAATCCTATTTTAAATTTGAAATGCCATAAAATTTGCAATAAGAAAAAGAAAAAGAGAAAAAAGAAATATGCATGAAAGTAAAAATAAAAAATGAAAAATCTTTTTAAGTTGCCAAAAAATAGACAAATATTTTTCTATTTTTTTAAAGTTAATGTAATTTTACTTTTGGATAAAAGAACGAGTATTTAGGATTTACCATTTATTTGATTTTGTATTTAAATGGATTTGGATAATTACCATTTATTTATTTTTCTATTTAAATAAATTTGCATTATCTCATTTTAATTTTTGTAATTTAATTAAAAAGATTATATATTTATTATTGGATTAAAATTGAAATAAAAACTTAAAATAAATTAAGGGGTTCCTAGCGCGTGCATGTACACACACATACACACACACACACACACACACACACACACACACACATATATATAAAGAAAATTTGAATTTGAGGGGGTGCAAATAAAGTTGGTTCTACCACTGCCAAAACCTCGAAGACCTTTCCATAGGCATCAAAATATTCTCATAAACACCAAAAACTCGAAATATCTTTTTACCGATAACGAAGTCCTTTTTACAAGTATCCATAGTCCTATTAATGGGCATCTAAACTTATTACCAAAGACAAGAGGAGTCAGGATTACATGTTTTAGTTTCTACCAATAAGCTAACATGCAACACCAGATCGCTCAATCCGCCCATTACCAACACCTATTAGCAATTCATACTGACAAAAGGATCACAACTTCAGATATGCATCACTATCCTTCTACTCTGAACTTTGGCTAACCTAGGCATAAGTAAACTAGCTTCCCTAAACTTAAGGGAACCTATAGACACTAGGATTTAAGGCACCTTTAATTAGGGTTACCCAATGAGGATGATGCATCTCATAATATAGCCAAGGAACAATAGTGTAAAGCTCTCATTTGAATTTGTTTATGATTTTAAAATCATTTTTCTCAAGCTCTGCTCCTTTTATGTCTTTAATCAAGAAAATGAGTCAAGGGTGTAACATCCTATATACAAAACCACCAATATTGATATCAATCCCACGATAAAAAGATAAATAATAATGTTACAAGCCATAATAACATATACAGCTTCTTAGGAAAAATAAAACTCCTAAGATAAGAGAACATTTACCTATAAACCCTTCATCAAAATGAAACCCAAGAATAAGATTGTACACTTCTAGCTCTCCTTTCTGTGCTGGTCGACCCACAACAACTAACTAACTAGAATGAAGCCTATCCTACAACCTAAACGGATAGAAAAACCCATGGTAAGCCATAAAACTTAGTGGGGAACAAGAATTCTATAGACCACCATTTGGAAAATCATTTTGTTATAGGCAAGCATTATAGGTTATTCAAAAACATATATGTGTACCGCAATTACTATAAATACTACGCTCATAGTAATTTAAGGTTTGAGGTGTACTTATCATACCTTTGGAAAAATTACAACTCATTTAACCAAAAGCCATTGTTTAACTAAGAAATAGCCATAAGGAATATACAATTCAGGTTTACTATCTTGGTGCATAAAGTTTAGCTTTAGTTAACCAAATGAACTTGTCAAATTTTATAAGCAATATGCATAAATATCATGAGTATCAGTTGTATAAGATAACCATAAAAATTATTGATAACTGCAGATATACATGAGGTCACTATTATGAATAATTCTTGTATGAATATCTATTGATTTCAAGTATAGGATGCATTTTGAAAACATAATCACATCAATATACACATAGCAATAAAACATCGTATCATATTGATCCATATATCAGACATCAATTTACAATAGATTGATATGAAGTCCAATTTGAGTAAATAGCATTTGGTTATCAAAACATGTATTTAACAATAGGGTTACTTGATTTGGCCACGAAAATATGCAATATTATATGCGTACATTTATAGATTCTAGATGCATATACGACTTAGTATCTATATATATATAGGTAAATTTTGGTATACTTGTATCACAATAATAAATTGAAAGTAGCATGCCTAAGTTCTAGTTCCAAGAGTGGATAACGGGAGTAATAAATACCAAATGGTATCAACAATAGATACCTGAAGGTATCAATAATAGATATTTGAAGATATCGAATGATACACCCAAACGGGATAGAGCAATAATTCCATTAAGGAACGAAATAATAGACCTAAATGGGGTCTATAATAGCAGCTATAACAATATCTCTCTCTCTAGGCATGCATATCTAATCCACAACTGAACTAAGACTCACAAGCTAAACAATACCTAGTGAACATTTTTAGGTTCTCATTATTATCCTTTCATAGAACAATATTGGCTTAGAGCCACAATATACAAGAATGCGAAACCGCAAAAACATACAATTGCATAAATGATCATTTACTCATACCGCAATATTTGTGAGATTCTACAAAACAATATTAACATACAGCCTTTAGACCAATTGATCTATATCTTACTAACAAAATGTATGATTCCTGTAAGATAGTATGAGAGTTTAGCAATAACTGAGTGTCATGTAATACCAGCTTAATGATTAATATTCTGTAAATCTGATGTTATCAACATCAAATAAAATGGGCATTCTGTAGCCGTAATTAATTCGAAGGCATGTATACATATACTCACAACATATTACTAATTAACATGGGTTCCTTAAGTTTCTTACCTGCTAGTGCAAGCATACTCATCCATATGCATGTAGTCATAGGGCAAACAATATGACTTAAAGCTATAGGTTGACAATACTTATACTAGTCATGATAATTCATGCCTTACCCCAATATTTTCACAAGGATGAAATCCTATATATATATGTCATCATACCAACTGTGAGTGCATGAAATAGTAGGTAAACACATAATCATTTCAGGAGCACGTACCTATATGGTTCTTCATAACCGTCTTCCCTACTTCATTATACTCAATTTAACCATCACACATTCAAACTCATCCAATACATTAGACACATACATTCAGTGTATCACAATTGGTGAGAGTGTTCAAATATAAGAATTCCAAGTGAAATTCAACTACAAGCAGCATATTAAACCCACCATCAAAATAATAGCTTCCTAAGCTGATAGCAACTCTTTCATGCTTGAAAGATTTGCTAAAACTCCTATAACTCCTTACAATAACTTGATCTAGACTTATAACCAAAAACTAAATCAACCACATTCTAGAGGTTCATTAACTACTCACCCATAATTCTAGCTCTAGATTTTTAATCTCAACAAAGAAATCACATGCAAGAAGAAAGATTTTATACATACTATTCAATTTAAACCTAGTTCCCATACCTAAAATTAGAGCCTCAAATCCTCCTTTAAAACTCTTGATATATCTCCTTAACTGATGATTCCTTCCCTTCTTTACACAAAATAGATAACAACCATAATCTCTTTAAATTCCTAATTCCAAAAATTAAAACCAAGAAAGGAGAGAAGAAGAATCTTGAAGGGGAGGAAACATTACCCTTAAGAACAACAACTCCTTAACCTTAAGCCATGCACCATATTCCATCCGAAACCAGAAGAGAGAGAGAGAGAGAGAGAGTGAAAGAAGTTAGATCTCCCTTTTTCTTCTCCTTGCCAATCTCCACCACTCATCTCACTTTAAGTCCCTTCTTTAAGAAGCTTTTAAAGGAGATAGTGGGGTAAATATCTCCTTAATTGAATTTCCAAAATTACCTTTATTCATTTTAACCCCCCATTAACTTATAATACCTCAAAAGTTACCCCAAACTTCTAAATTACTTTAATTGCATCACTAACCATAAATACTTACTATAACTATACCCATTTTATACACATATATAATTACCAAAATACCCCTCATGGGACTTAACTTCAATAATGCAAAACAATCTAACTTTACCTTATTTAACCATAATCCTCGTTAAATTCCCGTAATTCGATTAGGGCTAGGGTTAGAGCCTCACAAAGGGGTCCTAAAGTATTTAGGCCTTATCTTAGCCTATAGATATTAAAATGGGGTAAAACCAAAGCCAAGAGAATCTTAAGACTTATAAATACAATTTTTGTGAAGAAAACTAGACCTATTTCAGGTTTAAGACTCTTAAAATTAAGCCTACACCTTGATATACTGAATCTAGCCCTTTTCCCAAACTAGTCTATAGTAATTTGGGTGAATTTAATTTTAGATGAAACTAAACTCATTTTTGGATAAATTTTATGAAAAGAGTTTAGCCTAATTTTATGCCCATCATTCCCAAAAATAATTAAAATTAGGGGACTAATTTTGCCCCTGAAAATAGTCTAGGAGCAGCCTTCGGTATTTTGGCCATAACTCCTATTATACAAGGCTAAATTTGGTGATTTTTGCTTATTTAGAAATCTAAAACATAGGGTAACAAATGTCAAGAGATACCATGTCAAAAAATATTTTCAAGCCCAAAAATTAAGGAACATCTTGGATTGGGGAATCGGTAGGCTAAAAAAAGAAGAAATAGGTGAGTTGAGGGTGAGTACTGCCGCAACTCACCAAGTTATAGGCTAAACTTGCCTATAACTCACCCTTGGCACCAAGTCTCGCCCTCTTGACTCATCTCTTGATTAAGGCACAACTCAGATAAGTTATTCCCATAACTCGATGACTCATAGGCACAACTTACTTAACTCACGCACAAAACAAACCTTTGACCAAAATGAATTTTTAGCCTCTCTTATTGCCCATAACTCAGTGAGTTGCGGGTAAGGAATTATTTCATATACACCCCATTTTCTTTCTCATCAAAACGATCGTGGAGGAGAGGTAAAAAATCTTAAATTTTTATTGCTTAATCCACCAGTTTGAATTTTAAGGATATGAGTGGGAAACCTCAAGCCAATGAAAAAGGGAGCTCTCATTCTACTTCCTCAAGAGAAAAACACACAAACTAAACAAGAAGAAAAATTTTGAGTTCTTAAACCAATAAAAATAAGAGTGAGCAAAGAAACACTAGAGATTCATTGAGTTTGAGACTATAACTGAAGGTGTTATTCAGATCTCCATCCCATAAAACGTCTAACTATAATAAATTAAGCAAGTTAATAGATTTTTTTCATTTTTTCTTCCATTTTTGTTCATTCTAAGCTTCTGTAACTTAGTTTATATTTGGTTTTCAAGTTTTTAATTTATGTTTTAGGTACATAAATGTCCATTTGTGTTTGATTGATCATGATTAAATATTAAAAAGTGGTTAACATAAAAAATGAAGAAATTGGCATGTTACTATTCATTATTTTCCTCACATAACCTTAAAATTTATTTTTTTCATTTTATGGTTTAATCATATAGTTCTTAATATTAGTTAATTTTATGCTTGATTTTAATCATCCAAATGAATATGAGAAGAATTTGAGGGAGTTTTTGGAGTTAGAATCAAGATTCAAAAAACACCACTTTTGGTTGCTTATTTCAGGTAAAAGTTGGCTTGTCTAAGTGACTTGCACCCATAAGTGGGCAAGTTGTGGCTGGCACTTATTTTTTTTCTATGAATTTTGCATCGCTAACTTTGGCCACGTAAATTGCTTCCTGTTTTCTTATTTTCTTTGTTTTCTTCTTGTTTCTTTCTTTTTAATGGCATTCTTATTATTAGGTCTCCTAAAATGGTTATTAATAATATTTTTAATATTATTACTCTTTTATTGTTATTTTTAATATTAATCTATTAACATTATTATTAATATTTTTAATGATATGTTTTTTTACTTTTAATTACTACTTTGTTTACTTTTTTTATTATTATGGTTATTGTCAAAATTTACATAATTATCATTATGTTTTTTTGTTATTATTTTTAGTATTTTTTGTGTAAAATTTAATTTTTTTTGCTTTTGGCGATGCTTCAATCCTCTCGTCATTAAAAGTTTTCTTAGAAATTTGCTCCACTTGCCCCCTTATGGGTAGTACTCATCCACTTGCAGCCGGTGGCTTTCCCTTGAACCTTTGGTGAAACCTGTAAATTCCTATCACTAAAAGTCTTTCAACCTTTCATTCTCACTGTCGCTCACCATTCCTGTCATCACCATCACTTCTTTTGCATGGCACTGTGGGCCAATTATGCATGCTTTACAATTATTTTTCATCATTTCTCTTTAATATATATATATATATGTGTGTGTGTGTGTTATTTTGGTCATTTATTATTATTATTATTATTATTATTATTATTATTATTATTATTATTACTATCTATATCGTTACATATATTATATATTATATTTTTATTTGCATTCTTGCATTTCTTTTTTATATATATACACATACACGCAATTATCATTATTTTATTTTTTATAATTTTTTGGTATTTGATTTCATAATATATATATATATATATATATATATATATATATATATATATATATATATATATATATATATATATATATATATGCATATATTTATTTATTCACACCTTTATTTATACATTTATTCATTTGTTTAACTTCATTTATATTTATACTATATATTTTTTATATTATTATTATTATTACATTTGCATTTATTTTATAAATTACTATATATATATATATATTTATATTTTTGCATTTATATTATACAAATTTACTTACCTATTTTTTATATTTATAATATATATACATGTATATATTATTCTTTATTTATTTATTTATCAATAACCCTATATTTTCTCATCTTTTCCATCACACACATATGCTCGAGTTTGAGGAAAGATGCTCGATGGCTATGGCGAATGAATCATGTTTATTATATCAGTATCTAAATTTTAGTATTCAATTCTTGCATATGGTTTATAATAATAAATGATTTTTCGAATGCTAATTTAAAAACTCACTAAAATCTTTTATATAAATTTGAATAAGATTTTTCTATAATGAAAGGGACTAATGTCCCTTTTTTCATCGAAAATAATATTTAAAAGGGAAAGATTTTATCTTTTAAAATACAAAAGATTTTTCTACCTTAAGTTAACTAACGTGATTTTTTTCAAAACTGCAGATGGACCAATATTCCCATTTTTTTTTCCAAAAATACACCAAAAAATTCTTCTTTTTTTAAATATGCATACGGAGACCAACGTTTTCATCTAAATAAACATTATAAATGAATTACCCATTTTATATATGATTTCTTAATTTTTTTCTTTAAATATGTAATTATACTATGTTTATTGCTTTCTTTGATTAATGTAATTTACTCCTTTTAAAATGTAAATAAGTGCACCTTTCAATTATTTTGCATAATAATGCATAAGAAAAAAGATAAGATGAATTAACCTTGAAAACTCATTTATAAACACACTTAACTAAGGTGTGAATTAGAGGGGATCTCGAACCATCTCTTGTTTTGGCCTTATAAGGTTAGAACTCATTTTTTAATATTTTATTAGGTGGCGACTCTATGATACCTACCTTGTGGTGCCCAGCTAACACCCTTGTAAGTTGATTGCCAATAATGGAATAAGAATACCCCGAGGTACTATCTTATACCTTTTTGAAGGCCCTAGACTTGGCAGGTTGGGTACAATTCTTATCCATTATGAAATGACCAGCCTTCACGAGTTAAAATGAACCTTCATCTGACCTCGAGCCCTAAAAATAGGATTCGAAAACCCATCAAACACCTAAAAAGGGTTTGCCATGCATCACACCCATTAAAAGGAGTTCATCATCTTTTAAATCTCATCACTAATACTTAAAGGAATTTGGAAGATGCTCTTACCAAAAATGGGTAAAGCTTATGCAATAGTCTTCAAAACTACTTCTTAACTAGCTTTAGATAAAAAATTTTTCTTCCAATGGTAAAGACTCTTTGAAAGCTTAATCCTTAACAAAGGAAAAAAAAACCTACTTTTTATGTCATCCCACTAAAGAAGGAAGGCCTTAAATAATACCATATGATCCAAAGGGGAGGGGATGCCAAAATATTGCAAGTAACATTTCTACTTTTAGGCAAAGTATTTAAACTAAAAAATATGCCTAATTTTTGAAAACTAATAGCTTAGCCAGAAACTACCTCACATGTGGGTAAGATACCCTTCACTTTCTCACACTCCACCTTATATTCTTGAAAGAAAAAAAAATTTGTCTTCTATAAATACAAGATGAGACAAACTTAAACTACCCTTTTTTTATAGAACACCCATGAATATCCCCTTTGGCTTTAGCTTGATTAAACAAAGCAGAAAGGACTTCAACACATGAAATGAATAAGTAAGGAGATAATGGGTACTCATGTCTAAGGCCATTTTTTAGGAAAAATAGGGTCAAAGAAGTTACGAATTAAAGAAACTGAATAAGACACAATTGTAACACAAAGCATAATAACCTCAATCCAATAACTATCAAAACCCAATTATACTATGATGAACTTAAGATATTTCTAATCACCCTATTCATATGCCTTACTAATATCCACCCTAATAGCCATATTGAATTTATCTCTACCTTTACCCTTTAAATTATGAATAATTTTAGAAATCATAAGAATATCATTAGTGTTAAATCTCCCTAGGACAAAAGCCAATTGTGTTGAAGAGATTAATTTATGTAAAATAGTATGATTCCTATCAGTTAAGACCTTTTAAATAATTTTGTATAGAATATTGTAAAGGGGCTATAGATTTTAAATCTTCCATGCATGTAGGATTCTCTTTCTTCAGAATTAAAACAAGCACGAATCATTAAAAGCATTAGGAAGCTCATCTTGATTAAGCCACTCTTAATATTGATGAATATTATCATTAACAATTATATGCCAACATTTTTTTTCAAAAAAATCTAGTTTAAGTCCATTAGAACTTGGGCCTTACTAGGATGCATTTGGAAAATAAATTTCTTAAACTTATCAACTGAAAATGGGTAGCCCATAATTGATTTTCCTCTTCACTAATTAACTACTAAAAATTAAAGAATTTTTCATAACCTTGGCCATTTGATTCACATAATAGGTTAATTATAACAACAATTGACAAAAAAATATCCCTTTACCATAAACAATAGGCATTTCAATCTAAGAAATCTAAAACAAAACCAAAACAAAATAACAAGAAAAAAGGCCTCTGAAGTATTGAAAATGGTATATTTTTGCCCTTTATTTATGTTTTGAGCCAAAATTACCCTAAAAGTGTTGAAAATGGTACAAATTTTTCCTTATTGTTATATAATTGGCTCAAATTTGTTGCTGTAAATAATGAGATTCAAGGTAAGTAAATAAAAACACACATAAATGGTTGATTTGAGGAATATGAAATTGTCACATTTGTACTATAAATTGACTCTATATTAATTCTCTATTTTAACTCTTAAAAAACGTTAAAATTTCATATGGTAAGCTTATCAAAATAATCAAACTCTAAGTGAACAAATGGCTTTCTAAAGTTGAAAAAGGGCATCAATTTACACTACCCATGTGGCAAGCTTATTTGGCTTTAATTAATCTACCAAATGTGTTTTTGATTACTTATATAGAGTATCAATGTTTTCAATAGGAAAATTGAGCCAATTACATAACAATAAGGATAAATATATACCATTTTCAATGTATTTTAAAGGCAACATTGAACCTCTGCCCAAATAAAAAAAGGAAACTTTTGCATTTATTTAAATGGAATGTGATAAATCAAAAAGGCAACAAGCAACAGAGATACCTACTATGCTCAATAGTGGGAAAATTTTGATTTAAAATATGAAACATTGATGTCTTCCTTTTCTTTTGCCTCTCATCTTTTGATAATTAATTTTTTTCCTAATTTATTCTATCAAGTGTATATACGGCTTAATAAATAAAGAAACACATAAACTTAACTCAATAATTTATTTAAACATCTAAACTTTAGTAATGACTTATTAAGCACAAATACATGTAAATTTTACAAATAATAAATACAAATTCACACTTTTTTGGAAAATTAGAAAATATAACACTTAACTGTGTCAATGACATTTGAACCATTGTTATGAAAACATATGGTCATATGCATAGTGAAACTAATTAAAATATAAAATAGAAAATGTTGATTCTTTTATTTTTTTAATGGATTTTTTTATTAATTTTAATGTTATGTGATGCAATATCAGTGCAATTAAGTATTGCCTGCTCCAATATTTTAAAGGAAATGTGAATTTATATTTATTATTTATAAAATTGGCAAGTACTTAATAAGTCATTATTAAAATTTTAATGTTCAAATGAATTATAAAAGCAAGTTCAAATGCCCTATATTTACACCATGTGTTCAAATTTTAATGCTTAAACAATTTATATCACTTAACATTAATCGAATATATCATTTAGGGAAAAAACATCATGGGGTCCGTGAACTATAAAACTTTTCTACATTGGATCCCTGAACATTAAAATTTCATTAGGTCCCTAAACTTTATGAGACACTCACATTAGGTCTTTTTTTAATTTGACTGACGAGAGTAATAAACATACTTTATTATGTAATGCATCTTATCAAAGTAAAATGAATTGGCCTGCAAATGAATAAAAAATGATAACAAAACCCATAACATTTGTTGACATAGACACATAGGGAAATTGATAAGGAAATTAGGGGAAATAAAACCCTAATTGGTTGTTAAAAGCATTCTCAAAGACAGAAAACCCTAAATAATCCAAGATTAATAAAACTTTTGATGAGAAAACAAGGAAAATTAAATCCTCCAATTAAACCTTTAATGGCAGCATTTGGAACAAACAGAGCTCCAAAATGTGAAGGCTATGTGTTTTTGTTGTGTAAAGGCAAGGTTGGATGCTTCCTACAGTGACCTGAATCTCGGCAAACTTCACTAGATATGTGGCATAAAAGTGTGATTGAATAAAATCCCTCTCATTTAAAATTTATTATTATTGTTTTAAGAACTTACATTTTAGTCATGTTGTATGATTAAATAAAATCACTTATTTCTCTTTTACCAAGGTCAACATTGCAGATTCTTTATGTGGTGTGAATAAAGGATGCTTCAATTGACTAAATATATAATAGGTTATGTGTGTAAATTGTATGAGGCTATGATACAAGATAAGTGGAGGAGGTTATTGCTATCTTAAAGTAGTCAGGGTGGTAATTAGGGAACTTCTAATAATTGGCAGTTGTAATTGAACATGTTGGAGATGTTGATAGTTGCTTTTAGGATTGATGTTTCTTAGTTCTATGAGAAGATGAATGAAGTTCAATCCTATATTATTGCTCCCTAAAAATATGTAAGCTATTAGAATGGGTGTATTGGTGCTTTTTTTTTCCACTTTGGTAGCAAAATTGATTAGTTAAGGAAATTGAGTTTAACAGTCTTTGGTTTATTTGTAATCATATGGAGATTAGTTAGATTAGTCTAAAGTTTATCCCTTTTAGAAGATTGTTGAATGGAATATCATTTTGGTGAATGTAATGGCATCTATGTTTGCTATAAAGTAAAATGTTGTATTTGTGGTTGCTTATGAATTGAAGTAAATATATGTTAACAAAAGTGAGGCTTAACTAGATGAATAGGAATTTGAAAAAGTTTCAAACTCTCTAAAATAGAATATTATGTCTAAGTACACATTGATTCATGCAGAAAAAAAAATTATTCTATCCGAGAATACATTGATCCAAGCAAAAACAACAACAAAAGATTCTAATTGAGGATACATTGATCTATGCAAAAACAACAAAATTAGTTCTTGAGACTTAATGCAGAATTATTATTTGTCCAATATAAATGAAAACTAGAATTTTAAAGCTAGGGTAGGTTATCCTTTGATTAAGCATATTTTTATGGATTTGGCTTCCCTTCAAGTTTTTAAAATGTTGTGTAACCTACCTTCTTATGTCATTAAGCATTGTTATGATTTGTTTTCATCTTACATCAAGTATCCTTCCACTGAATGTTTTATATAAATTGTTGTAAACTACATCACATTTACTGTTAAGAATGAAAAATACTTAAATTATCCCATATGTAGATAATCCAAGCAATATCATAATATACCCTCTCCACTCCTTTTTTTTGTAATTAAGCCTTATATGTAGGTTTGGTAATAAACTGAAATATAATATTTCTCTTTTCATATCCTTTACTTCCTAGCCTATTAGACATCTATGTGCCTTGTACACATCTGATGATGGCAATTAGGCAGTTTAGCTTGTATAGCACCAATTACCTATGAAAAATACAATTAATAGTAAATATACAATTACATATATCATTACATTATGTTATATTTATAAACTAATAAATATCATCTTTCACATATCAAAAATGACTTTAAAGCCAGTTCCATCTCTCAGTTCTAGATCATACTTTAGTGTTTTGGAAAATTATGTCCAACTATCAATGTTTTCAACTTCAACTACATCCCATCATATAGGGAATGCCTGGTTGTTCCCATATTTACCAACAACTGTAAGAATGCAAACCCCCTTCAAAAAGCACCCATCAACACATATCAAAGGCTTATAACTAGCCTTTTAACCCTTATTTATTACATTAAAGAATATAAAAATATTTGAAACTTATTATCGTTTATTTCATTATTTCTAATGGATTCTTCAAAGCGTGAAGTGGCAAAGTTGGATCTTAAAATCTTAGCCAAGATGAATCTTCTATCTTCTTCTTGTTTCATATAGCGTTAATCTTTGTTTTAGCCACTAAACTAGGATAAAACCATTAAATTAAACTTTAATCGTGAACTAGTATATGATATCAAAAATCGTGAGTTGTTGTTAAGCTTAGTTTTTGCTTATTTTTGCATTGGAATAATTGGAGAAAATCTCATTTATGTAGATGGATCTTTGCTCTATTTGGGAAGAACAATATTTTCATTCAATATTCAAATGATGTAGTTTGTAAGGCTATTTATGTTGAATTCAGTGTAATATGTGGGCCCACTTTTGTTTTACTTTGACCAGACATGCTGCATAATAAAGTGAGTGTATTACTTGTTAGGATTTAAAGTTAACATATATCTCATATAAGGCAAAAATTAATGTTTTTAAATCCATAATTTTTTATCTTGCCATGAAATTACATTCATTACTTAAAGGAAACTAAAATTCTGTCAAAAATCACATTATCCAATAAAAAAATCTATAACGTGTGATCCACACTAAAGAAAAGAAACAAAACCAAGTAAAGCTTAGGGGGTAGGGGTAGTAAACAAAATCATTTTATGGTTAGAGGAAGAATTTGTTAGTGTAAGCCCTAGCCCCAATGCATTGTTATAAAACACTCTAGTTAATAAATGAGGCATTTGTTTTATCTATTGTATTTCTGTGCATATCAATTGATAGAACTATCTAAGAATGTTGTTTCAATTTAAGTTATCATGTGTGAGGCACATTTTTGTAAGACCTTGAAATAATCGAGACTTCATTCTAAATATCCCTAGTCAGTCATTGTTATGGGAATAACAAATGAATTAAGACTAGTATGCTCTCTTTGATAAGTTGAGTTTTGTCTTACGGATCATAAGGACAAGAGTGTCAATCAGAGATCATAGACACATGTTTAGAACATTGTATTTGGATTCGATCCGTTCATGAGAACACTACATGGTACAAGTCATAAGTTTTTCTCATGTACAAGTTTTGCATCGGCATTCTTAGACCTAAAATCTCTATGAAACTCTTTATGATATACTGTGTACTTTGACATACACCTAATGTGCTTGCAACAGGGTGACAAGTATGGGTATAATTGGGTAAACACTAATTCATGTTAGAGAGCATAAGAGAAGTGAAGGGATTACCCCTCTCAATAAGAGAGAAAATATCATCGGCCACTTGATCAGTGAACTGAGAAGTGTATGGCCATACCGAGATGAAATAATGAGTAATCATTATTTACCTGAAAGTTCAGTGTCATTGGAATATCAAAAAAGGAATTAGTATATATAAGGATGACTGGTTCCATGCCTTATATTAATTCTGATATTTAAGGGTAACAAACGATGCAAAATTGCATTTGGTCACTAAATGCCATTTGAATTTTCGTTTAATTTGGAATGCTATAATATCTTACTAGAGAATATATATAGCCTTTGAATTAATTCATTGCCAATATTAAATGAACCTATAGGATCGCACACAAAGCATTGGGCTTAAAATATTTAAATAGTGTATTGAGAATTAATTTGAGCTTTTATTTACAGTCAAATTAATGTATGCAATGGGTAAATAGATTTTTGCCTTAAACAGCTTGTTGTTTCAGGCAAATCTGTAAAACAGTTTTTTTGCCTAAAACAACTAGCTATTTTAGGTAAATCTGTCAAGCTGTTATTTTGCCTAAAACAGCTGCTATTTTAGTCAAATCAGTTCAGCTACGATTTTTCCTTAAACAGCTAGCTATTTAAGAAAAATCTGTCAAATAAGGTTTTTGCCTTAAACAGCTAGCTGTTTAAGGCAAATCTGTTGAACTGTTATTTTGCCTTAAACAACTTGTTGTTTTAGGCAAATCTGTTAACTGTTGTTACACGAGAGAAATTTATTGGCATGTGCTAGTTTTAATTTCAATTAATTAATTATTTATGTATAATTAAGATAATTGAGTATTAAATCCTAAATTGTATTTAATCAAAATATAATACTTGAGAGGGAATTAATGTGGCCAAAATTCAAGCTAGAAATACTAGTTGAATTCGGAAACCAATTAATTCCAAAATAAGTTTGTTTTGATTAAATTATTAATGCCATTTAAATTTGAAACCTAATAGAGTTTGAACTAATTTAAATCACTTAATTAGGAAGTGATGGAGGCTGAATATATTCCTAATTCTAAGGGATTTTTGCATTACTTATCTTTCCTAAATTATCTTGGCCGAATTACTCAAGGGAAAGAATTCTTTCTTGTTCTCTTGTGTTCTTGGGCAGATATAGCAACCTAAAGGAAAAATAAGATCAGATCTTGTGGCTTCAAAAAATTCCCATTGTCGAATACACAATCATAGAGCTAGCACTCTTGATTTTAAGCTATCTTTGCAAGTGTGTGTGTGAGCATAAAATGGTGTGGCATAAAGGCTGCTCCTTTGGCATTTGTGTTCTAGATCTGAAGTGTATAAGTCTATCTTATATATTTGCCATTGCAAAATCAAGTTCTAAAGAGCATCCAAGCTTGTAAGTTTTAAAACACTAAAATTGCATGTTTCGATTCTTGTTTACGGATTGCATGGTATATATGATCAATTTTATTATTTTTCCACTTCGTGATCATCATGTATATGCCATGTGATATGCCATCAGTGGTATCAGAGCCTAACCATGCTTATTTTAGTGCTTTCGATGCATTAAATCTTGATTCAAAAATCGTTCTTGCATAAAACTGCAATGTTGAAATTTTCTGTTTTGAGTTTTTTGCATTGTTTTAGTGTAAAAACAATTTTAAATGATTAGTTAGGTATTATAATTATCATGACATGTTAACATACTGTCCTAAGATGTTCTTAGAGCTGTTCATGGTCGGATTTAATTATAAATACCTGATGGTACATGTTAATCTTGAAACTAGGTGCTAGTTTGCATGATATGTGTTTATTTAACAACTAGTTTTCAAAATTAAATGTATAAACATGTTTGGCATGTTTGTAAGTGATTTTTAAAGATTAATAATAGGTCTAGAAATATTTTAAAAATTATTTTAATTTTGGTCCATGACAATTTAATTGATTAATTCTAAAATCACTTAAAACTATGACTAGTTTGTATTTGTTACATGTTTAATCAACGTTGTTTGTTTTGTTTTGATTAAAATGGTAAAAACACATTTAGATCAGATTGATACAGAACATTAACTCAATATTTATGACCTTTTTTAAATTATTAAATGACTCATAAAATTGTTTTAAGTGTTTGTACATTTTTGTGGCATTATATGAGAATTAAACAACTAGTTTCATTGTTGTTTGTTTGTTCTAGTATGAATGCCATGCATGATATATGTTCTTCATGATTTCATGTTTTAATTCATGTTGGTACATATGTATATGTATTTTTAATGTTTATGGGTTGTATAACATAAAATTAAAAATGGAAAAATTGGAAATTATACTAGAGTTGATTTGTGGCACAAATCTAACTAGTTAGTGTTTTGGACTTTTAAGAGAACTTATTCAAAAAGAGGAATTAGTCCATTGGGCTTCAGCCCAGGCCCATTATGGGGTCTTCTCTTAAAATTTTAAGTACACAATTTTCATTAATGGGCTTGGCTAAATTAATTAAAATTGGACTTTGTTTGATCTATGAATATTATGTATATTTATTTGTTTGTTTGGTGTGATGAATGGATATGCATGGTGCATTCATGGGCCCTGGGTTTTTGTAATTAAATATCGCCTGCGATCCATTATGTATTATTTTAAAAGTTTCATTTACTTCTTAGAATAGAATTTATTTGAAGACTTTGTAAATCAAGACGAAGCCTACCGGAGTGGAGAAGCCCAACTCGAAGATTCTTATGTAATAGTATAAAATCTTAGTTGTAAGGTTTTTGGGCCCATGTTTGTCACGCTTTACTTTATGAAATTATTTATATATGCATGCTATGAATGGATGATAAAGCGTATACCATGTAAGATGTAATAAAATGAATCCCTAAAATAGTAAGCCACAAAGTTGCCTTCCTAATTCGAAACATGTCAAGGCATCGATCATCGATTACGTAGAGTAGGAGTCCTAGATGTGCCTGATTATCTTTATGAGGCATGCATTGTGAATGTAGGTTGGACTTAACATGGAAAGGGATGCTTGGACCTAGGCAACTAATAAATGGGTTTGTGCTATAACATCTTAAGATGTTAGCCCATTTGATCCAAGAGTCATGTACGAGACATGATTGGAGTTTTCCTACCTAAGTAACTTAACTTGTTAGGTGTACAAGCTCAGCTTGACTAATAAGTTGTTGTGAAAAGTGGATCTTGGCCCACATTAAATCACTAACGCGAATTATTTAAAGGAATATTAATTTGATTTGTTGGATTATAAAAAGGACCTTATTTAATCTTGCTAAGTTAATTATTGTAGATTGAAAGATGGCATCTTCAAACAACAACTTTTCATTGCGATCGGTCTTAGAAAAGGACAAATTGAATGGCACCAATTTAATAGACTGGTCTCGAAACTTGAGAATTGTTCTCAAGCAAGAAAAGAAGTCGTATGTTTTGGATGCACCCTTGCCTGAGGAACTTGCTAGGAACGCCTTTGAAGTTCAAAAGGAAACTTTTGAGACTAAGAAGAGTGACTTCAATGATGTGACCTATCTGATGCTGGCCACTATGGTGCCTGACTTACAAAAGCAATTCATGGACCAAGAGGCTTATGCGATTATGGTGCACCTTAAGGAGATGTTCCAAGAGCAAGCTCGTCACGAGAGATTCGTGACAACAAAGGCCTTGATTTCTTGTAAGATGGCTATGGGTACTCCCAATGTACTCAAGATGAAAGGGTATCTTTATACTCCTGAGAAGCTTGAGGTACAAGTTCTGAAGGAATTGGCCTCTGACTTGATCTTAGGTTTATTGACTAATGATTATGATCCATTTGTTATGAATTATAACATGCATGCAATGAACAAGACAGTCACCGAGCTTCATGGGATGCTTAAGAATGCTGAAGAGAACATTCGAAAGACCAATCCCATACTTATGGTTCAAGGGGGCATTAAGAAGGGACCTGCTAAGGGAAAGGGGAAGGGAAAGGCAAAACACAAGTCAAGTGGGAGTGCAACTCAGGCCCAATCCAAGTCCAAGGCGCAAAAGCTCAAGGAGAGCGAGACCACATGCTTCCATTGCAACAAGTTAGGGCATTGGAGGAAGAATTACGCTCTTTTCAAGGAAGAACATAAGAAGAATGGAGCCAAGGCATCCAGTTCTGGTATTTTTGTTGTTGAAATTAACCTTTCTATTTCTACCACTTCGGTATTGGATACCAGTTGTGGTTCTCATATTTGTTCAAATGTGCAGGGGTTAAGAAATAGGCGGTTACTTGGGAAGAATGAAGTGGACCTCCGTCTGGGAAATGGAGCGCGAGTTGCTGCCATGGAGATAGGCAACTATCAACTCACTTTGCCTTCCGAACTTTGTTTATTATTAAAAAATTATTATTATGTGCCTGCTATGAGCAGAAATATTATTTCAGTTTCTTGTTTGGATTTGGATGAATTTGATTTTGTTATTAATAATGGCAATGCTCATATTCGTCGCCAAGGCATTTCATATGGCAATGCCATGTTGCAA
Organism: Excoecaria agallocha; assembly: GCA_037975025.1. Taxonomy (NCBI): domain Eukaryota; kingdom Viridiplantae; phylum Streptophyta; class Magnoliopsida; order Malpighiales; family Euphorbiaceae; genus Excoecaria; species Excoecaria agallocha. The sequence continues at coordinate 94,165,994 of CM075806.1, forward strand.
AATGACCTTTATATCCTTGATCTACAAAACAAATAGTCCATATTCAACATTAATACAAAAAGGGTTAAATCAAACGAATTAAACCCATACTTACTTCTGGCATTGTCGTTTAGGGCATGCAAACAAAAAATGCATTTCAAGACTCTACAAATCTGGAGTGCTTGGGTCATTCGACTTAGAATCTTATGACACATGTGAGCTATGTTTGCATGGAAAAATGACAAAGAGTCCTTCTAACAAAAAAGGCGAAAGGACTAATGACTTATTAGAACTAATACATACCGATGTATGTGGACCATTAAGTATACAAGCTAGAGGTGGTTTTAGCTACTTTATTACATTCTCAGATGACTGTAGTAGATATGGCTACATCTATCTAATGAATTACAAGTCTAAAACTTTTGAGAAATTTGAAGAGTTTAAGAACGAAGTGGAGAAACAACTTGGCAAAAGCATAAAAGCCATTCAATCAGATCGAGGTGGCGAATACTTATGCCAAGAGTTTGACAGTCATCTGAAGGAGTGTGGAATCGCTTCATAGCTCACTCCTCCTAGAATACCAAAATGGAATGGTGTATCCGAAAGGAGAAATCGAACTCTGTTGGACATGGTTCGATCAATGATGAGTCAAGAAAATCTTCCTGTCTCTTTTTGGGGTTATACATTAAAAACTATTGCGTTTCTACTAAATCATTCTCCAACTAAAGCAGTTGAGAAAACACCATATGAAGTATGGACTGGGAAAGAACCCAATATGTCATTTCTCAGGATTTAGGGTTGTGAAGCACATGTTAAGAAATTAACATCTAACAAACTAGAGTTCAAATCCACTGTCTACTTATTTATGGGTTATCCCAAAGAAACAAAGGGATACTACTTTTACTCATAAGTCAAGAATAAAGTGTTTGTTGCTCGTAAGGCTATTTTCTTGCAAAAGGAGTTCCTTCTCAAGAAAGACAGTGGGAGTGAAGTAAAGCTTGAAGAAATTCAAGTGCCACAAACTCATCTAGAGGATGAGTTGGAAATGGGATCAAGTTCGAATCCAGTTGTGGAACAGAAACCCATTACACAAAAACCTAGAAGGTCCGGTAGGGTATGTCAAGAGATTGAGAGATATGGATGTCTAATCACCGATAATGACACTATTGAGTTAGTAGATCGAGAGGATCCTATTACCTATCGAGAAGCTATTGAGAGCCCAGACTCAAAAAATTGGCTTGAAGCCATGAAATTTGAGATGTAATCAATGTACGATAACCAGGTTTGGACCTTGGTTGATCCACCAGAAGGTACTAAGGTAATTGAATGCAAGTGGCTATTTAAACTCAAAGCTGATAAGACCTATAAAGGTAGACTAGTAGCAAAAGGTTTTCGACAAACTAATGGTATAGAGTATAATGAGACCTTTTTGCCTGTAGTCATGCTCAAGTCTATTAGGATCTTGCTTGACATAGCTGCATATCATGATTATGAGATATGACAAATGGATGTCAAAACAGTTTTCCTCAATGGAAATTTACTTGAGGATGTGTATATGACACAACCTGAGGGTTTTGTCAATCCTAAGAAGGTTTGCATGTTTTAAAAATCTATTTATGGATTAAAGCAAGCATCCCGAAGTTGGAATCTTCGTTTTAATGAGGTACTAAAAGAATTTGACTTCATCAAGAATGAAGATGAGCCTTGTGTGTACAAGAGGGTTAGTAAGAGCATAATAGTATTTCTTGTCCTATATGTTGACAACATCCTTCTCATTGGCAATGACATTCAAACATTGTATAAGGTTAAGCGATGGTTGGGGAAGTGTTTCTCAATGAAAGACTTAGGTGAAGCCGAGAAAATACTTGGAATTCAGATCTATAGAGATAGATCGAATCCGCTTTTGGGACTAAGCCAAGAAAAGTACATAGACAAAGTACTAAAGCATTTTAGTATGGGAGACTCAAAGAAAGGGTACATACCTTTGAATTTGGGAGTTCCTTTAACTAAAGAATAGTGCCCTAAAACCAAAGAAGAAAGGGACAACATGAGTAGAATCCCATATGCATCTGCTATTGGATCTATCATGTACACTATGTATGTACTAGGTTTGATGTTGCTCATACACTGAGTATAACTAGTAGGTTTCAGCAAGACCCTGGTGAGAAGCACTGGTCTGCTGTAAAGGGGATTTTAAAGTACCTGCAAAGGACTAAGGATCACTTCTTTGTGTATGGTGGTCTAGAATAGCTCATCATACAAGGTTATATTGATGTTGCTTTTCAGACTAGCACTCAAGATTCAAGATCGCAATCTTGGTTTGTTTTTGTTTTGAATGGTGGTGCTGTCAACTGGAGAAGCTCGAAGCAAGAGACTGTTGCCGGCTCAACTACAGAATCTGAGTATATTGCAGCAAGCGAGGCTGCAAAAGAGGTTGTTTGGATTAAAAATTTAATTTTTGGATTAGGAGTGGTCCCAAGCATCCTAAATCCATTAGAAATTTTTTGTGACAACAATGAGGCCATCGCACAGGCCAAAAAGCCCCGTTCACACCAGAAATCCAAACACATACTCAAAAGGTACCACCTAATCAGAGAAATCATTGATCGTGGGGACGTCAAGGTTAGCAAGATAGCAAGTAAAGACAATGTAGTAGATCCTTTGATGAAACAGTTGCACGAAGTACATTTGATAGCATTCAGTCTTAAGGCTATGCCCAATTAGGACTAGTGCTAGTGGGAGATTGTTAGTGTAAGCTCTAGCCCCAATGCACTGTTATAGAACACTCTAGTTAATAAATGAGGCAATTGTTTTATCTATTGTATTCCTGTGCATATCAATTGATAGAACTATCCAAGAATGTTGTTTCAGTTTAAGTTATCATATGTGAGGCACGTGGTTGTAAGACCTTGAAACAATTGAGACTTCATTCTAAATATCCCTAGTCAGTCATTGTTATGGGAATAACAAATGAATTAAGACTAGTATGCTCTCTGTGATAAGTTGAGTTCTGCCTTACAGATCATAAGGACAAGTGTGTCAATCAGAGATCATAGATACATGTTTAGAACATGGTATCTGGATTCGATCCGTTCATGAGAATAATACATGGTACAAGTCATAAGTATTTCTCATCTGCAAGTTTTGCATCGGAGTTCTTAAACCTAAATCTCTATGAAATCTTTATGAATTACTGTGTACTTAGACATACACCTAACGTGCTCGTAATAGGGTGACAAGTATGGGTATGATTGGGTATACACTAATTCATGTTAGAGAGAATAAGAGAAGTAAAGGGATTACTTCTCTCAATAAGAGAGAAAATATTATCGGCCACTTGATCAGTGAATTGAGAAGTGTATATAAGGATGACTGGTTCTGGAATAATGAGTGATCATTATTTATCTGAAAGTTCAGTGTCACTGGAATATCAAAAAAGGAATTAGTATATATAAGGATGACTGGTTCCATGCCTTATATTAATTCTGATATTTAAGGGTAAGAAACTATACAAAATTGCATTAGGTCACTAAATGCCATTTGCATTTTCATTTAATTTGGAATGCTATAATATCTTGCTAGAGAATATATATAGCCTTTGAATTAATTTACTAATTCAATGCCAATATTAAAAGGACCTATAGGATCGCACACAAAGCATTGGGCTTAAAATATTTAAAAAGTGTATTGGGAATTAATTTGAGCTTTTATTTAAAGTCAAATTAATATATGCAATGGGTAAACAGATCAAGCTATTTAAGGAAAATCTGTAAAAAAAAATTTTTGCCTAGGCAAATCTGTCAAGCTGTTATTTTGCCTAAAACAACAAATCTGTTCAGCTATGATTTTGCCTTAAATAGCTAGCTATTTAAGGAAAATTTGTCAAACAAGGTTTTTTCCTTAAAAAGCTAACTGTTTAAGGCAAATCTATTGAACTGTTATTTTGCCTTAAATAACTTGCTGTTTTAGGCAAATCTGTTAACAGTTGTTACACGAGAGAAATTTATTGGCATGTGCAAGTTTTAATTTCAATTAATTCATTATCTATGTATAATTAAGTTAATTGAGTATTAAATCCTAAATTGTATTTAATCAAAATATAATACTTGAGAGGGAATTAATGTGGCCAAAATTCAAGCTAGAAATACTAGTTGAATTCGGCAACCAATTAATTCCAAAATAAGTTTGTTTTGATTAAATTACTAATGCCATTTAAATTTGAAATCTAATAGAGTTTGAATTAATTTAAATCACTTAATTAGGAAGTGATGGATGCTGAATATATTCCTAATTCTAAGGAATTTTTGCATTACTTATCTTTCCTAAATTAATGATATAAATTGATTAATTCTATTTTTGACCTGGGTGACAATTTTTTTTTTCTTGGCCAAATTACTCAAGGGAAATAACTCTTTTTTATTCTTTAGTATTCTTAGGTAGATATAGCAACCTAAGGTAAGAACAAGATCAGATCTTGTGGCTTCAAACCATTCCCATTGCCGAATAGACAATCATAGAGCTAGCACTCTTTATTTTAAGCTATCTCAGCAAGTGTGTGTGTGAGCATAGAGTGGTGTGGCATAAAGGCTGCTCCTTTAGCATTGGTGTTCTAGTTCTAAAGTGTATAAGTTTATCTTATACATTTGCCATTGCAAAATCAAGTTATAAAGAGCATCCAAGCATGTAAAATTTAAAACTTTAAAATTGCATGTTTCGATTCTTGTTTACGGATTGCATGGTATCTATGATCAATTTTATTATTTTTTTGCTACGTGATCATCATATATATGCCATGTGATATGCCATCAGTGGTATCAGAGCCTAAACATGCTTATTTTAGTGCTTTCGATGCATTAAATCTTGATTCAAAAATCATTCTTGCATAAAACCGCAATGCTGAAATTTTCTATTTTGAGTTTTTTGCATTATTTTAGTGTAAAAATGATTTTAAATGATTAGTTAGGTATTATAATTAATATGAAATATTAATATACTGTCCTAAGATGTTCTTAGAGTTGTTCATCTTCGGATTTAATTATAAATACCTGATGGTACATGTTAATCTTGAAACTAGGTGCTAGTTTGCATGATATGTGTTTATTTAACAACTAGTTTTCAAAATTAAATGTATAAACATGTTTGGCATGTTTTTAAGTGATTTTTAAAGATTAATAATAGATCTGGACATATTTTAAAATTTATTTTAATTCTGGTCCATGACAATTTAATTGATTAATTCTAAAATCACTTAAAACTATGACTAGTTTGTGTTTGTTACTTGTTTAATCAACATTGTTTGTTTTGTTTTGATTAAAATGGTAAAAACAAATTTAGATAAGATTGGTATAGAGCATTAACTCAATATTTATGACCTTATTTAAATTATTAAATGACTCATAAAATTTTTTTAAGTGTTTGTGAATTTTTATGGCATTATATGAGCATTAAACATCTAGTTCCGTTGTTGTTTGTTTGTTTTAGTATGAATGCCGTGTATGGTATATGTTCTTCATGATTTTATGTTTTAATTCATGTTGGTACATATGTATATGTATTTTTAATGTTTATGGGCTGTATGACATAAAATTAAAAATGGCAAAATTGGAAATTATACTAGAGTTGATTTATGGCACAAATCTAACTAGTTAGTGTTTTGGGCTTTTAAGAGAACTTATTCTAAAAGAGGATTTAGTCCATTGGGCTTCGGCCCTTGCGCATTATGGGTCTTCTCTTAAAATTTTAAGTTCACAATTTCCATTAATGGGCTTGGCTAAATTAATTAAAATTGGACTTTGTTTGATCCATGAATGTTATGTATATTTATTTGCTTGTTTGGTATGATGAATGGATATGCATGGTGCATTCATGGGCCCTGCATTTGTGTAATTAAATATGGCCTACGAGCCATTATGTATTATTGTAAAAGTTTCATTTATTTCTTAGAATAGAATTTATTTGAAGACTTTGTAAATCAAGACGAAGCCCACAGGAGTAGAGAAGCCCAACTCGAAGATTCTTATGTAATAGTATATAATCTTAGTTGTAAAGTTTTTGGGCCCATATTTGTCACGTTTTACTTTATTCAATTATTTATATATGCATGCTATGAATGGTGACAAAGCGTATGCCATGTAAGCCATAATAAAATGAATCCCTAAAATAGTAAGTCACAAAGTTGCCTTCCTAATTCGAAACATGTCAAGGCATCGATCATCAGTTACGTAGACTAGGAGTCTTAGATGCGCCCGATTATCTTTGTGAGGCATGGTTTGTGAATTTAGGCTGGACTTAACATGGAAAGGGATGCTCGAACCTAGGAAACTAATAAATGGGTTTGTGTTATAACATCTTAAGATGTTAGCCCATTTGATCCAAGAGTAATGTACGAGACGTGATTGGAGTTTTCCTACCTAAGTAACTTAACTTGTTAGGTGTACAAGCTCAGCTTGACTAATAAGTTGTTGTGAAAAGTGGATCTTGGCCCACATTAAATCACTAACTCGAATTATTTAAAGGTATATTAATTCAATTTATTAGATTATAAAAAGACCACTTTTAATCTTGCTAAGTTAATTATTATAGATTGAAAAATGAAATTTTCAAACAACAACTTTTCATTGCAGTCAGTCCTAGAAATGGACAAATTGAATGGCACCAATTTCAAAAACTGATCTCGAAACATAAGAATTGTTCTCAAGCAAGAGAAAGAAGTCGTATGTTTTGGATGAACCCTTGCCTGAGGAACCTGCTAGGAATGCCTCTGCAGTTCAAAAGAAAACTTTTGAGACTAAGAAGAACGACTCCAATGATGTGACTTGTCTGCTGTTGGCCACTATGGTGCCTGACTTGTAAAAGCAATTCATAGACCAAGAGGCTTATGCGATCATGGTACACCTCAAGGAGAAGTTCCAAGAGCAAGCTCATCACGAGAGATTCGTGATAACAAAGGCCTTGATTTCTTGTAAGATGGATCGGGTACTCCCAATGTACTCAAGATGAAAGGGTATCTTGATAATCTTGACAAACTTGAGGTACAAGTCCTGAAGAAATTGGCCACTGACTTGAATTATGTTCATTGACTAATGATTGTGATCCATTTGTTATAAATAATAACATGCATGCAATGAACAAGAAAGTCACCGAGCTTCATGGGATGCTCAAGAATGCTGAAGAGAACATTCGAAAGACCAATCCCATACTTATGGTTCAAGGAGGCATTAAGAAGGGACCCACTAAGGGAAAGGGGAAGGGAAAGGCAAAACCCAAGTCAAGTGGGAGTGCACCTCAGGCCCAACCCAAGTCCAAGGTGCAAAAGCTCAAGGAGAGCAAGAGCACATGCTTCCATTGCAACAAGTTAGGGTATTGGAGGAAGAATTGTGCTTTCTTCAAGGAAGAACAAAAGAAGAATGGAGCCAAGGCATCTAGTTCTAGTATTTTTTTTGTTGAAATTAACCTTTCTATTTCTAGCACTTAGGTATTGGATATCGGTTGTGGTTCTCACATTTGTTCAAATGTGCAGGGGTTAAAAAATAGGCAGTTACTTTGGAAGAATGAAGTGGACCTCCGTGTGGGGAATGGAGCACGAGTTGCTACTATGGAGATAGGCAACTATTAACTCACTTTACCTTTCGGACTTTGTTTAGTATTGAGAAATTATTATTATGTGCCTGCTATGAGCGGAAACATTATTTCAGTTTCTTGTTTGGACTTGGACGAATTTAATTTTGTTATTAATAATAGCAATGCTTATATTCATCGCCAAGGCATTTCATACGACAATGCCATGTTGCAAAATGGCCTTTATATCCTTGATCTACAAAACAAAGAGTCCATATACAACATTAATACAAAAAGGACTAAATCAAACGAATTGAACCCTACTCATTTCTGGCATTGTTGTTTAGGGCATGCAAACGAAAAATGCATTTCAAGACTCCATAAATCTGGAGTGCTTGCATCAATTCGACTTAGAATTTTATGACACATGCGAGCTATGTTTGAATGGAAAAATGACAAAGAGTCCTTTTAATAAGAAAGGCGAGAGTACTAATGACTTATTGGAACTAATACATACCGATGTATATGGACCATTAAGTACACAAGCTAAAGGTGGTTTTAGATACTTTGTAAAGTTCACAGATGACTTCAGTAGATATGGCTACATCTATCTAATGAAGTACAAGTCTGAAACTTTTGAGAAATTTAAAGAGTTTAAGAATGAAGTAGAGAAACCACTTTGCAAAAGCATAAAAGCCATTCGATCAGATAGAAGTGGCGAATACTTTAGCCAAGAGTTTGATAGTCATCTGAAGGAGTGTGGAATTTTTTCACAGCTCATTCCTCCTGGAACACCATAATGGAATGGTGTATCCGAAAGGAGAAATCGAACTCTGTTGGACATGGTTCGATCAATGATGAGTCAAGGAAATCTTTCTGTCTCTTTTTAGGGTTATGCATTAGAAACTGCTGCGTTTCTACTAAACCTTGCTCCAACTAAAGCAGTTGAGAAAACACCATATGAAGTATGGACTGGGAAAGAATCCAATATGTCATTTCTCAGGATTTGGTGCTGTGAAGCACATGTTAAGAAATGAACATCTGACAAACTAGAGTCCGAATCCACTGTCCGGTTGTTTGTGGGTTATCCCAAAGAAACGAAGGGATACTACTTTTACTCACAAGCCGAGGACAAAGTATTTATTGCTTGCAAGGTTGTTTTCTTGGAAAAGGAGTTCCTTCTCAAGAAAAAAAGTGGGAGTAAAGTAAAACTTGGAGAAATTCAAGTGCCACAAACTCCTATAGAGGATGAGTTGGAAATGGGATCAAGTTCACAACCAGTTGTGGAATAGAAACCCATTATACAAGAACCTAAAAGGTCCGATAGGGTACGTCAGGAGATTGAGAGATACGAATTTCTAATCACTGATAGTGACCTATTGAGTTAGTAGATAGTGAGGATCCTACTACCTATCGAGAAGCTATTGAGAGCCTAAACTCAGAAAATTTGCTTGAAGCTATGAAATTTGATATGCAATCAATGTACGATAACCAAGTTTGGACCTTTGTTGATCCACCGAAAGGTGCTAAGGTAATTGAATGCAAGTGGCTATTTAAACTCAAAGCTGATAAGACCTACAAAGGTAGACTATTAGCAAAAGGTTTTCAACAACTCATGGTATAGACTATAATGAGACCTTTTCGCCTATAGTCATGCTCAAGTCCATTAGGATCTTGCTTACCATAGCTGCATATCATGATTATGAGATATGGCAAATGGATGTCAAAACTACTTTGCTCAACGAAAATTTACTTGAGGATGCATATATGACACAGCTTGAGGGTTTTGTCAATCCTAAGCATCCTTAGAAGGTTTGCATGCTTTAAAAATCTATTTATGGATTAAAGCAAGCATCCAGTAGTTGGAATCTTCATTTTGATGAGGCAGTAAAAGAATTTGACTTCATCAAGAACAAAGATGAGCCTTGTGTGTACAAGAATGTTAGTGGGGGCATAATAGTATTTTTGGTCCTATATGTGGACGACATCCTTCTCATTGGGATTGACATTCCAACATTGCATAAGGTTAAGCAATGGTTGGGGTAGTGTTTCTCAATGAAAGACTTAGGTGAAGCCCAGACAATACTTTGTATTCGGATCTATAGAGATAGATCGAATCGGCTTTTGGGACTAAGTTAAGAAAAGTACATACACAAAGTACTAAAGCATTTTAGTATGGGACACTCAAAGAAAGGGTACATACCTTTGGCTTTGGGAGTTCCTTTAACTAAAGAACAGTGCCCCAAAACCAAAGAAGAAAGGGACAACATGAGCAGAATCCCATATGCATCTGCTATTGGATTTATCATGTACGCTATGTTATGTACTAGGTTGGATGTTGCTCATGCACTGAGTATAATCAGTAGGTTTTAGCAAGACCCTGGTGAGAAGCATTGGTCTACTGTAAAGGGGATTCTAAAGTACATGCGAAGGACTAAGGATCAATTCTTGGTATATGGTTGTCAAGAAGAGCTCGTCATACAAGGTTATGCCGATGCTGCTTTTCAGACCAGCACTCGAGATTCAAGATCGCAATTTGGGTTTGTTTTTTTTCTAAATGGTGGTGCTGTCAGCTGGAGAAGCTTGAAGCAAGAGACCGTTGCCCACTCAACTATAGAATCTAAGTATATTACAGCAAGCGAGGCTGCAAAAGAGGTTGTTTCTATTAAAAACTTCATTTCTGGATTAGGAGTGGTCCCAAGCATCCTAGATCCATTAGAAATTTTTTGTGACAACAATGGGGCCATCGCACAGGCCAAGGATCCCTGTTCACACCAGAAATCCAAACACATACTCAGAAGGTACCACCTGATCACAAAAATCATTGATCGTGGGGACGTCAAGGTTAGCAAGATAGCAAGTAAAGACAATGTAGCAGATCCTTTGATGAAACGGTTGCATCCAAATCTGCACGAAGCTCATTTGGGAGCATTTAGTCTTAGGGCTATGCCCAATTGGGACTAGTGCTAGTGGGAGATTGTTAGTTTAAGCCCTAGCCCCAATGCATTGTTATACAACACTCTAGTTAATAAATGAGGCATTTGTTTTATCTATTGTATTCCTATGCATATCAATTGATAGAACTATCCAAGAATGTTGTTTCAGTTTAAGTTATCATATGTGAGGCACATGGTTGTAAGACCTTGAAACAATCGAGACTTCATTCTAAATATCCCTAGCCAGTCATTGTTATGGGAATAACAAATGAATTAAGACTAGTATGCTCTCTCTGATAAGTTGAGTTCTGTCTTATAGATCATAAGGACAAGAGTGTCAATCAGAGATCATAGATACATGTTTAGAACATGGTATCTTGATTCGATCCATTCATCAGAACACTACATGGTACAAGTCATAAGTGTTTCTCATCTGTAAGTTTTGCATCGGAGTTCTTAGACCTAAAATCTCTATGAAACTCTTTATGAATTACTGTGTACTTTGACATACACCTAACATGCTCGTAACAGGGTGACAAGTATGGGTATGATTGGGTATACACTAATTCATGTTAGAGAGCATAAGAGAAGTGAAGGGATTACCCCTCTCAATAAGAGAGAAAATATCATCGGCCACTTGATCAGTGAACTGAGCAGTGTATGGCCATACCAAGATGAAATAATGAGTAATCATTATTTATCTAAAATATTAGTGTTACTGGAATATCAAGAAAGGAATTAGTATATATAAGGATGACTGGTTCCATGCCTTATATTAATTCTGATATTTAAGGGTAAGGAACTATGCAAAATTGCATTAGGTCACTAAATGCCATTTTCATTTTCATTTAATTTGGAATGCTATAATATCTAGCTAAATAATATATATAGCCTTTGAATTAATTTATTAATTCATTGCCAATATTAAAAGGACCTATAGGATCGCACACAAAGTATTGGGCTTAAAATATTTAAATAGTGTATTAGGAATTAATTTGAGCTTTTATTTAAAGTCAAATTAATGTATGCAATGAGTAAACAGATTTTTGCCTTAAACAGCTTGCTGTTTTAGGCAAATCTGTAAAACAGTTTTTTTGCCTAGGCAAATTTGTTAAGCTGTTATTTTGCCTAAAACAGCTAGTTGTTTTAGGCAAATCTATTCAGCTACGATTTTGCCTTAAACAGCTAGCTGTTTAAGGCAAATCTGTTGAACTGTTATTTTGCCTTAAATAGCTTGCTGTTTTAGGCAAATCTGTTAACAGTTTTTACACGAGAGAAATTTATTAGCATGTGCTAGTTTTAATTTCAATTAATTAATTATCTATGTAAAATTAAGTTAATTGAGTATTAAATCCTAAATTGTATTTAATCAAAATGTAATACTTGAGAGGGAATTCATGTGGCCAAAATTCAAGCTAGAAATACTAGTTGAATTCGGCAACATATTAATTCGAAAATAAGTTTGTTTTGATTAAATTACTAATGCCATTTAAATTTGAAACCTAATAGAGTTTGAATTAATTTAAATCACTTAATTAGAAAGTGATGGAGGCTGAATATATTCCCAATTCTAAGGGATTTTTGCATTACCTATCTTTCCTAAATTAATGATATAAATTAATTAATTCTATTTTTGACCTAGGTGATAATTTTTTTTCTCTTGGCCGAATTACTCAAGGGAAAGAACTCTTTCTTGTTCTGCTATGTTCTTGGGTAGATATAGAAACCTAAAGGAAGAACAAGATCATATCTTGTGGCTTCAAACCATTCCCATTGCCGAATACACAATAATAGAGCTAGCACTCTTGATTTTAAGCTATCTTTGCAAGTGTGTGTGTGAGCATAGAGTGGTGTGGCGTAAAGGCTGCTCCTTTGGCATTGGTGTTCCAGATCTGAAGTATATAAGTCTATCTTATACATTTTCCATTTAAAAATCAAGTTCTAAAGAGCATCCATGCTTGTAAGTTTTAAAACTCTAAAATTTCATGTTTCGATTCTTGTTTACGGATTGCATGGTATGTATTATAAATTTTATTATTTTTTCACTGGGTGATCATCATATATATGCCATGTGATATGCCATCATTGGTATCAGAGCCTAACCATGCTTATTTTAGTGCTTCGGATGCATTAAATCTTTATTCAAAAATCGTTCTTGCATAAAACTCCAATGCTGAAATTTTTTGTTTTGAGTTTTTTGCATTGTTTTAGTGTAAAAATAATTTTAAATGATTAGTTAGGTATTAAAATTATTATGAAATGTTAATATACTGTCCTAATATGTTCTTAGAGCTGTTCATGGTCGGATTTAATTATAAATACCTGATGGTACATGTTAATCTTGAAACTAGTGCTAGTTTGCATGATATGTGTTTATTTAACAACTAGTTTTCAAAATTAAATGTATAAACATGTTTGACATATTTGTAAGTGATTTTTAAAGATTAATAATAGGTCTGGACATATTTTAAAATATATTTTAATTCTGGTCCATGACAATTTAATTGAGTAATTCTAAAATCACTTAAAACTATGACTAGTTTGTGTTTGTTACATGTTTAATCAATATTGTTTGTTTTGTTTTGATTAAAGTGGTAAAAACACATTTAGATCAAATCAGTACAGAGCATTAACTCAATATTTATGACCTTATTTAAATTATTAAATGACTCATAAAATTATTTTAAGTGTTTGTGCATTTTTGTGGCATTATATGAGCATTAAACAACTAGTTCCGTTGTTGTTTGTTTGTTTTAGTATGAATGCCGCATATGATATATGTTCTTCATGATTTTATGTTTTAATTCATGTTTTTACATATTTATATATATTTTTAATGTTTATGGGATGTATGAAATAAAATCAAAAATGGCAAAATTGGAAATTATACTAGAGTTGATTTATGGCACAAATCTAACTAGTTAGTGTTTTGGGCTTTTAAGAGAACTTATTCAAAAAGAAGATTTAGTCCATTGGGCTTCAGCCCAGGCTCATTATGGGGTATTTTCTTAAATGTTCAAGTACACAATTTCCATTAATGGGCTTGGCTAAATTAATTAAAATTTGACTTTGTTTGATCCATGAATGTTATGTATATTTATTTACTTGTTTGGTGTGATGAATGGATATGCATGGTGCATTCATGGGCCCTGTATTTTTGTAATTAAATATGGATTGCGAGCCATTATGTATTATTGTAAAAGTTTCATTTATGTCTTAGAATAGAATTTATTTGAAAACTCGAAGATTCTTATGTAATAGTATAAAATCTTAGTTGTAAGGTTTTTGGGCCCATGTTTGTCACGTTTTACTTTATGCAATTATTTATATATGCGTGCTATGAATGGATGACAAAGCTTATGCCATGTAAGCCATAATAAAATGAATCCCGAAAATAGTAAGTCACAAAGTTGCCTTCCTAATTCGAAACATGTCAAAGCATCGATCATCGATTATGTAGACTAGGAGTCCTAGATGTGCCTGATTATATTTGTGAGGCATGGGATGTGAATTTAGTTGGACTTAACATGGAAAGGGATGCCCGGACCTAGGCAACTAATAATTGGGTTTATGTTATAACATCTTAAGATGTTAGCCCATTTGATATAAGATTCATGTACGAGACATGATTAGAGCTTTTCTACCTAAGTAACTTAACTTGTTAGGTGTACAAGCTCAGCTTAACTAATAAATTGTTGTGAAAAGTGGATCTTAGCCCACATTAAATCACTAACGTGAATTATTTAAAGGGATATTAATTCGATTTGTGGGATTATAAAAAGACCTCATTTAATCTTGCTAATTTAATTATTATAGATTGAAAAATGGCAACTTCAAATAATAACTTTTCATTGCGATCGATCCTAGAAAAGGACAAATTAAATGGCACCAATTTCATAGACTGGTCTCAAAACTTGAGAATTGTTCTCAAGCAAAAAAAGAAGTCTTATGTTTTGGATGCATCCTTGCCCGAGGAACTTGCTAGGAATGGCTCTGCAGTTCAAAAGGAAACTTTTGAGACTAAGAAGAGCAACTCCAATGATGTGACCTGTCTGATGCTGGCCACTATGATGCCTGACTTGCAAAAGCAATTCATGGACCAAGAGGCTTATGCGATCATAGTGCACCTCAAGGAGATGTTCGAAGAGCAAGCTCATCACAAGAGATTCGTGACAACAAAGGCCTTGATTTCTTGTATGATGGCTACGGGTACTCCCCATGTATTCAACATGAAAGGGTATCTTGATACTCTTGAGAAACTTGAGGTTTAAGACCCGAAGGAATTGGCCACTGACTTGATCTTGTTCATTGACTAATAATTATGATCCATTTGTTATGAATTATAACATGCATGCAATGAACACGAAAGTCACCGAGCTTGATGGGATGCTTAAGAATGCTGAAGAGAACATTCGAAAGACCAATCCCATACTTATGGTTCAAGGGGGCATTAAGAAGGGACCTGCTAAGGGAAAAGGGGAAGGGAAAGGCAAAACCCAAGTTAAGTGGGAGTGTACCTCAGGCCCAACCCAAGCCCAAGGCGCAAAAGCTCAAGGAGAGCGAGAGCACATGCTTCCATTGCAACAAGTTAGGGCACTGGAGGAAGAATTGCGCTCTCTTCAAGGAATAACAAAAGAAGAATGGAGCCAAGGTATCCAGTTCTGGTATTTTTGTTGTTGAAATTAACCTTTCTATTTCTACCACTTGGGTATTGGATACCGGTTGTGGTTCTCACATTTGTTCAAATGTGTAGGGGTTAAGAAATAGGCGGTTACATGGGAAGAATGAAGTAGACCTCCATGTGGGGAATGGAGCAAGAGCTACTGCCATAGAGATAGGTGACTATCAACTTACTTTACCTTTTGGACTTTGTTTAGTATTGAAAATTTGTTATTATGTGCCTGCTATGAGCAGAAACATTATTTCAGTTTCTTGTTTGGATTTGGACGGATTTGATTTTGTTATTAATAATGGCAATGCTCATATTCGTCAACAAGGCATTTCATATGGCAATTCCATATTGCAAAATGGCCTTTATATCCTTGATCTACAAAACAAAGAGTCCATATACAACAATAATACAAAAAGGGTTAAATCAAATGAATTGAATAATTACTTCTGGCATTGTCATTTAGGGCATGCAAGCGAAAAATGCATTTCAAGACTCCTCAAATTTGGAGTGCTTGGGTCATTCGACTTAGAATCTTATGACACATGCGAGCCATGTTTGCATGGAAAAATGACAAAGAGTCCTTTTAACAAGAAAGACGAAAGGACTAATGACTTATTGGAACCAATACATACCGATGTATATGGATCATTAAGTACACAAGCTAGAGGTGGTCTTAGCTACTTTGTGACGTTCACGGATGACTTCAGTAGATATGGCTACGTCTATCTAATGAAGTACAAGTCTAAAACTTTTGAGGAATTCAAAGAGTTTAAGAATGAAGTAGAAAACCAACTTGGCAAAAGTATAAAAGTCATTCGATCAGATCGAGGTGGCGAATACTTAAGCCAAGGGTTTGACAGTCATCTAAAGGAGTGTGGAATCGTTTCACAGCTCACTCCTCCTGGAACACCACCATGGAATGGTGTATCTGAAAGGAGAAATCGAACTCTGTTGGACATGGTTCAATCAATGATGAGTCAAGCAAATCTTGCTATCTCTTTTTGAGGTTATGCATTAGAAACTGCTGCATTTCTACTAAATCGTACTCCAACTAAAGTAGTTGAGAAAGCACCATATGAAGTATGGACTGGGAAAGAACCCAATATGTCATTTCTTAGGATTTGGGGCTATGAAGCACATGTTAAGAAATGAACATCTGAAAAACTAGAGTCCAAATCCACTGTCTGCTTGTTTGTGGGTTATCCCAAAAAAACAAAGGGATACTACTTTTACTCACAAGCCGAGAACAAAGTGTTTTTTGCTTGCAAGGCTATTTTCTTGGAAAAGGAGTTCCTTCTCAAGAAAGACAGTGGGAGTAAAGTAAGACTTGGAGAAATTCAAGTGCCACAAACTCCTATAGAGGATGAGTTGGAAATGGGATCAAGTTCACAACCAGTTGTGGAACAAGAACCTATTACACAAGAACCTAGAAGGTTCGGTAGGGTACGTCAAGAGATTGGGACGTACAAATTTCTAATCACCGACAGTGATACTATTGAGTTAGTAAATCGTGAGGATCCTACTACCTATCGAGAAGCTATTGAGAGCCCAGACTCAAAAAATTGGCTTGAAGCCATGAAATTCGAGATGTAATCAATGTACAATAACCAAGTTTGGACCTTGGTTGATCCACTGGAAGGTGCTAAGGTAATTGAATGCAAGTGGCTATTTAAACTCAAAGCTGTTAAGAACTACAAAGGTAGACTAGTAGCAAAAGGTTTTTGATAAACTCATGGTATAGACTATAATGAGACCTTTTCGCCTATGGTCATGCTCAAGTCCATTAGGATCTTGCTTGCCATAGATGCATATCATGATTATGAGATATGGCAAATAGATGTCAAAACTTCTTTCCTCAATGAAAATTTACTTGAGGATGTGTATATGACACAGCCTGAGGGTTTTGTCAATCCTAAACATCCTAAGAAGGTTTGCATGCTTCAAAAATCTATTTATGGATTAAAGTAAGCATCAAGAAGTTGGAATCTTCATTTTGATGAGGCAGTAAAAGAATTTGACTTCATCAAGAACGAAGATGAGCCTTGTGTGTACATAAAGGTTAGTGAGAGCATAATAGTATTTACAGTCCTATATGTGGACGACACCCTTCTCATTGGGAATGACATTCTAACATTGCATAAGGTTAAGCAATGGTTGGGGAAGTGTTTCTTAATGAAAGACTTAGGTAAAGCTGAGAAAATACTTGGTATTCGGATCTATAAAGATAGATCGAATTGGCTTTTGGGACTAAGTTAAGAAATGTACATAGACAAAGTACTAAAGCATTTTAGTATGGGAGACTCAAAGAAAGGGTACATACCTTTGGCTTTGGGAGTTCCTTTAACTAAAGAATAGTGCCTCAAAACCAAAGAAGAAAGGGACAACATGAGTAGAATCCCATATGCATCTGCTATTGGATCTATCATGTACGCTATGTTATGTACTAGGTTGGATGTTGCTCATGCACTAAGTATAACCAGTAGGTTTCAGCAAGACCCTAGTGAGAAGCACTGGTCTGCTATAAAGGGGATTCTAAAGTACCTGCGAAGGTACTCGTCATACAAGGTTATGCTGATGCTACTTTTTAGACCAGTACTCAGGATTCAAGATTGTAATCTAGGTTTGTTTTTGTTTTGAACGGTAGTATTGTCAGCTGGAGAAGCTCGAAGCTAGAGACCGTTGCCTACTCAACTACAGAATCTGAGTATATTGCAGCAAGCGAGGCTGTAAAAGAGGCTATTTGGATTAAAAATTTCATATCTGGATTAGGAGTGGTCCCAAGTATCCTAAATACATTAGAAATTTTTTGTGACAACAACAGGGTCATCGCACATGCCAAGAAGCCCCGTTCACACCAGAAATCCAAACACATACTCAGAAGGTACCACCTGATCACAGAAATCATTGATCGTGGGGACGTCAAGGTTAGCAAGATAGCAAGTGAAGACAATATAACAGATCGTTTGATGAAACAGTTATGTCCAAATCTGTACGAAGCTCATTTAAGAGCATTCGTTCTTTGGGCTATGTCCAATTGGGACTATTGCTAGTGGGAGATTGTTAGTATAAGCCCTAGCCCCAATGCATTGTTATAAAACACTCTACTTAATAAATGAGGCATTTATTTTATCTATTGTATTCTTATGCATCGTATCAATTGATATAACTATCCAAGAATGTTGTTTCAGTTTAAGTATTCATGTGTGAGGCACATGGTTGTAAGACCTTAAAACAATCGAGACTTCATTCTAAATATCCCTAGTCAGTTATTGTTATGAGAATAACAAATGAATTAAGACTAGTATGCTCTTTCTGATAAGTTGAGTTATGTCTTACGGATCATAAGAACAATAGTGTCAATTAGAGATCATAGATATATGTTTAGAACATGGTATCTGGATTCAATCCATTCATGAGAACACTTTATGGTACAAGTCATAAGTGTTTCTCATGTGCAATCTTAGACCTAAAATCTCTATGAAACTCTTTATGAATTACTGTGTACTTTGACATACACCTAACGTGCTCGTAACTGGGTGATAAGTATGGGTATGATTGGGTATACATTAATTCTTGTTAGAGAGCATATGAGAAGTAAAGGGATTACCCCTCTCAATAAGAGAGAAAATATCATCGGCCACTTGATCAATGAACTGAGAAGTGTATAGCCATACCAAGATGAAATCATGAGTAATCATTATTTATCTGAAAGTTCAATGTCATTGGAATATCAAGAATGGAATTAGTATATATAAGGATGACTGGTTCCATGCCTTATATTAATTCTGATATTTAAGGGTAAGGGACTATGCAAAATTGCATTAGACCATTAAATGCCATTTGCATTTTTATTTAATTTGGAATGCTATAATATCTTGCTAAAGAATATATATAGCCTTTGAATTAATTTATTAATTCATTGCCAATTTTAAATGGACCTATAGGATCGTACACATAGCATTGGGCTTAAAATATTTAAATAATGTATTGGAAATTAATTTGAACTTTCATTTAAAGTCAAATTAATGTATGCAATGGGTAAACAAAGTTTTGCCTTAAACAGCTTTCTGTTTTAGTGTCAAGCTGTTATTTTGCCTAAAACAACTAGCTGTTTTAGGAAAATTTGTTCAGCTACGATTTTGCCTTAAATAGCTAGTCTGTCAAACAAGGTTTTTACCTTAAACAGCTAGCTGTTTAAGGCAAAACTATAGAACTGTTATTTTGCCTTAAACAACTTGCTGTTTTAGGCAAATCTGTTAATAGTTGTTACACAAGAGAAATTTATTGGCATGTGCTAGTTTTAATTTCAATTAATTAATTATTCATGTATAATTAAGTTAATTGAGTATTAAATCCTAAATTGTATTTAATCAAAATATAATACTTGAGAGGAAATTAATGTGGCCAAAATTCAAGCTAGAAATACTAGTTGAATTCGGCAACCAATTAATTCCAAAATAAGTTTGTTTTGATTAAATTACTAATGCCATTTAAATTTAAACCTAATAGAGTTTGAATTAATTTAAATCACTTAATTAGGAAGTGATGGAGGCTGAATATATTCATAATTCTAAGGGATTTTGGCATTACCTATCTTTCCTAAATTAATGATATAAATTGATTAATTCTATTTTTGACCTAGGTGACAATTTTTTTTCTCTTGGCCGAATTACTCAAGTGGAAGAACTCTTTCTTGTTCTCTTGTGTTCTTGGGTAGATATTGCAACCTGAAGGAAGAATAAGATCAGATCTTATGGCTTTAAACCATTCCCATTGCCGAATACACAATCATAGAGCTAGCACTCTTGATTTTAAGTTATCTTTGCAAGTGTGTGTGTGAGCATAGAGTGGTGTAGCATAAAGGCTGCTCCTTTGGCATTGGTGTACCAGATCTGAAGTGTATAAGTCTATCTTATACATTTTCCATTGCAAAATCAAGTTCTAAAGAGCATCCAAGCTTGTAAGTTTTAAAACTCTAAAATTACATGTTTCGATTCTTATTTACGGATTGCATGGTATCTATGATCAATTTTATTATTTTTCCACTACGTGATCATCATGTATATGCCATGTGATATCCCATCAGAATTTGGCTAGATTAGAAAGAAGAAGAGAGAGTGATTCTATCCTAATCCTACCAAACTTATGCTTTTATATTCTAGGTTAAAATTCTTAGTCTAATAGGTTTAGGAGTTTTTAAATTCTAGAAATTTAATTTAGATGAGTTGTAGTTATTAATTAATTTGGGCCCCAATTAAATCCAGCCAAGGCACTTTCTGATAAGGCCATATGCAAAGCCCTTTTCACTGAGTTTTTCTACGAACTTGGATATAATTATCCAAATTAATTTTAAATGTGGCAAAATTAAATATCTGAGGTCCACGACTATTCTAAAACATATTTAATTTAACTTCTATGCAGAAGCCACTCCAAGTGGGCTTTTACACAGATGAAATTTATTCTAGATGTCAAAATAATTATCTAAGTGATTCATAAATATTATTTTAATCCTATAACACTTGTAGTCCAATAATTTTTATTTTGAAATAAAATGGACCAGTCTGACCCATTTTTATAAACCATGTGTAAAAGTTTCTAGCAAGTCTTTTGTGAAGTCTTCATCTCATATACAATTAATTAAACCCTTTTAATTAATTGTTTCCCTTTTTTCTTAATCCATAATAATATCAAATATCATTAGTGATTCCATTTTACCATAATACCTTTTTCCTATAGGTGTGTGACCCATTGAATTTTTTTTATCACTTGGCAATATAGACATAACTGAAATTACATAATTGCATGATTTAAACTCTTTAAATCATTATATTAATTCTCCAGTTAATATTTATCCATATTTACATCTATAAATCATGAGAGATTTCTAACCAAACATCATGACTATCCAAGTGACAAAATAAGTCATGTGGTTTTGATTATACCCTTTCATATAATAGTTATTCTACAATCAATTATTTCTCCTTATTTTATGTCATCTAGGTTTTGAGTATTGATAATGTCAACTCATATAAACCTAAATATAGTTGTTGTAATAATTTAACCTTTGTTCCCAAAATATTCCTTTCTGACTAGAGATTCACTAAACATGGATATTATAGAACAAGTGACATAATTTCCTTAATAAATCTTGGATGGTGAATGCTTCATTAATCACTAAATTTTCTTTAAGTAGGTCGTAATTTACCTAACCTCCTAATTATATTCACCACTTGATGAAGGTAAGCAGTTATGAAGTCAAAATATATCACTCACTATTTATGATAACTTTAATGATTTCAAGTCTGAGGATACTTGTACCACTACTATAAAGAGATTTATCATTGACATAGATTTAATACCCATGTGAGGATTCTCTTGGAAAGTCTCTAATATACTCCTTCTTCTAACAAGCATCCACATATTAACTTTGATAATCTCCATAATCAGTTATAAAAACCATAACTTGAACCTTTTAAGAACCATAACTTGTGCTAGTCTATCTGTAGTAACAATGTCCTATCTTATTAATACAATGAATGGGGATATTTAGACATGAACATATTTACAAGCAATAGACATCTCACATCATGAACTCATTTTCATGATTTCCTTTGTATTGTATTTATAATATCAAATACTTCATTTTTTTAATTTAAGATATAAAATCAAACAAGGCATAATCAAAACATAATATTAATAAATGAACAATGCATTCTTATAAATGATAATGAGTTTATGCATATGAAAAAATCCTTAATCTATATGAGCTCTAGAGCATATTACAAGCATTACTCACTCTAGTCCCATTCAAAAAGGACCTACCTATTGTGAGCATCTCACAAATTCAAAAATCCAATGTCAAGTTCCTAGAATTCAATGGTCCAATGTGGAAAAATATTATAGTTCAGGGATCCCGTGATCCATTTTTCCTATTATTAAGGTTATAACTTAGAGTTGTATCTGGGATTTGATGAATTGATGAAATATATAATAAGTAGTAGTTTGGATGTTAAAGTTGCAATTGTAAGCACAATTTTCATATTATTCATTATTCAACTTTTATTTTATGATATCACTTTATTATATATATTCGATTCATAACTTATAATGATCAAGGAAATTTAACACTGAAACATTAATTAAATTAATTATCTTGCTAAGCTTCAATCCCCATTCTTTACACACACAAAAAAATTATATTCAATAATTTTAGGCCCATTTATCTGAAATTATTCTAACTTTGTGCATTATTTAAAATTGATTTAACCTATATTATCTTTTTTTTCTATTATGGTCAGTTGTGATTCTTTTCAATGTCTAGTTTCTTTTTCTATTAGTGATGGCTAGTTCTTCACTTCCTAAATTTGATAATCTTTTAGTTGGCATATCTTTAGAAGATGAGGATGATAAGGGGTTGGTGTAGACATCGAGACTAGACTAGCCTCTATCAGGGTTACCTAATGATTATAGCACTGTGTTCAAAATAATCAGGAAATGGTAGTACCTTTTTCTCCCTTCTATGGGTGTTTTTATCAAGCATGAGAAAATGTTTTCATCAAGATTTTAAAAGGGAAAAATGCTCTTTTATAGGCTTTATTCTTATATTTTTGCAAAATGGCGGGAAATGGGATTTTGGATCATGGCTGTTGGCTCATTCAAAAGTAAGTCATAGGCTCAGCCCGTCATAGGCTCAGCCCGTGACATACTCAAAGACTTAGCTCGTGACTAAACCTTGACTCGCGGGCTTAAATGTCTAGTCATTCTCCTCCGTGGTACATTACTAGCTAGTGAGTCACGGATCCAGCCCATGACTCTCTAGTGAGTCACAAACCTAGCCTGTGATTCATTCTTTAATTGCTATGGATCCCATTATACCTAGTCCAAGAGTACCATCCCGTGACTCACAACTTACGGACCCAACCCGTGACTTACCATTTTTCTACTGCAAAATAGGGGATTAATTAACTTAAAAAAATCTTCAGTTTCCCAGATCCTCATCCCATTTAATTAATTAAGACAAGATGTTTTAGCATGAGAAGGGGGAGAATGATAATTTCCTAATAGATAGGAGAGAGAAAAGGAAAAAAGAAAAAGGAAAAACTACTTTTGTTTGGGTTTTCAAAGAAAAAATGAAAGAGGTAGGGAAGGAGATGAGGCACAACCAATGATTCTATCAAAATGATCCAACTGAAGGTAACATAAGAGGTTAGATCCCAGCTCTAAAGTAGCCTAATTTCCTATTTTATTAAGAATTTATTTTTTTTAGCCTTAACTCCTGTGTTCTTTACTTCCTTTCTTTGGAACATTTTGTAATTATTGAATCTTTGGTTTTTTTGTAATTATCTTGTTATTAGCATGATATTGTGTATTTCGATGAATTATGCATGAATATATGTTTGTTTTGTAAATTGGTATGTGTTTAATACTATTAGGTGTTATTTTCTCTCTCTAAAACTTACTTTCTCTCACTAGGAAAATCTATGAAAATTGAGTTGTTTGATGTTTTTTAGCCTTGATTTGAGTTATAAGTGATTTTCAAGAAGTTTAGTTATGTTTTGTATGAGTTTGGGGCCTTAAATCTAGATTTTGGAGCTTTGAGCTTCGTCCATGGTGTCATTTTGGGAATACTGGTTCATTTTAGGCTTGGTCACAGGTTAAGCCTGTGATGTGAGTCACGGACCTAGTCCATGACTCCTTGTCATGGACCGAGCCCATGACTCACCCAAGAATGGGATAGTGAGTCTTGGAATGCGGTGTGACTTGCCCGTGTTGGTCGTGACTCAATTTTTGATTGCCTCGTGACTTGCCTGATCTTATGGGTGAGTTCATGACTCACTCCCTTGCTCCTTGGTCCTTCCTTTCTTCTTTTGTCCTTTTGTGTTTTGGGCTCAAATCCTCTTTAATTCCCTTATTTTGGCCCCTCTAATCTTTTTCTTTCCCATTTCATATTACATTAGTTTTATTATTATTATTATTATTATTATTATTATTATTACTATTATTATTATTATTATTATTATTATTATTATTATTATTATTGTTGTTGTTGTTGTTGTTGTTGTTGTTGTTGTCTATTATTTTTATTGTTGTGTTATTATTGCCCTAATATTCATATTGCTATCATTTATGTTTGATTAATATTAGGCTTTTCATCATTAATTTAATATTGTTAATTACTCTTTTGTTATTATTATGATGATTTTTGGTTTTATTAATTGGTGCCAATTTTATTATTGTAAATATTATTATCTTAATGATAACATTTATAATTTTTATACAATAATATTATCATTAATATTATTATTTACAATTATTGTCATTCTTCATATTATATACTAATTATCTTTTCTTTTCATATTTTTATATGCACAAATCCCTTTCGGGTCGGGTTGGAGAATATGGTGAGGTAGGGTAGTTTTAAGATTTATTTTCTTATTTATTCATTATTTGGGCCTATAATATTTTTCAATCCTTTTATTTGGTTGTCTGTAATAGTTAGTAAAAAAATAGTTTTTGCACGCTTTAATTAAAAATGACACCTAAAATATTTTTACCTAATTAATTGTATCTTTTCCTCTTAAAATAGATCAATGTCCTATTTTATTCCAAAAATCTCAAAAATGAATTTCATAAATATGCATGAGGGAACCAATGTTCCCAAATCAATCGATAGCCTAATTTATGAATGTTTTGCTTGTATTATTATGCTTTTTATGCTTTCATTTATTGTAAATAAATTATTTTTTTTTCAAATGATAAAAGCGCACTAAGCGAGTTTATACAACTTTGAGTGCGATTTCTATAATAAAAGGGACTAGTGTCTTGATTTTCACCCACAAGATAACATGTAAATTAAGTATATTTGTTCATAAATAAAAAAGACTTTTTATTTAAAATTAGCTAACACTATTCTTTTTTTCAAAGCCTCAAGTGATCAATTATCCCATTTTTATCTAAAATAGACCTAAAATGATTTCCTTTTTCTAAATATCCATGTAAGGACCAATATCCTCATCTAAATGAATCCCGTTAAATTCCTGATTTATGTATGTTTTACCTTCACATTTATTCTTTTATTCTTAAATATTTTTATATCATGCTTTTATAGCTTTCTATGCATGTTTTACAGCTTTCCAATGTGATTAAGTGTTCATTTATTTTTATGCATGGTGAATCATGTGAGAAAAGAGATGAAATTTATTAATCATGAAACTTAATTACATAACATTAACCAAGGGTATAAATACAAGTGAAATCTGAACTATCTTTGGTTTTGGTATCATAAGGTTTTAAAAAAATTACTTTCCTAATATTCTATTGGGTGGTGACTCCTAAACTTATGCCTTATGATGCTCAGTAGATGCCTCATAAATTAGTCATTAGCAAATAAGTAAGGATACCTTGGATGCTATTTCATCCTTATGGGGATTCGAAGCATCATATACCAGATTGAATCCTTGCTCATTATAAAGCGATTGATTTTTATGAGTTAAGTAAACCTTGCTTCTGTCTTGAGTCCTAAAAGCAAGCTTTCGAGAGCAAACCGGATGCCTATAGGGTTCGACGTGCATCATAGTGGTGACTCCATTAGGGACCACGAGATTTTGCTCTGAAAGTATCTTTTGTTGATTTAATATAAATGAGATTAATGGTTAAAATATTTTATCTCTTTTCAAAAAAAATTGCATCGCATTCATGCTAGAACCTTAGAATTAAGTTAGGCATCCTTTTTTTAGCCCTAGTGCATTCTTGAAGCACAACCCTATATTCACTCAATGTAGGGAAGTGTTAGGGAGGACCACCAGCCCAAACCTCGTATGTTTTGGTAAATGAAATAGTGATCCGATCGATCATTATACTTGTGCTGAGCTCAACCTATTGGCAGGGACCACACTTTGGTAGCCCTAAAGTTGTATCACCGGACTAAAGCCAATGTATTGGTATAGATACTTCCACTAGGGGGAATGCACCATGATACCTTGCTTATGTTATGGGCTTTTATGTATTGAATAAATTCCAATAAACTTAGATGTCTGCTCACCAAAGGCTTTTATACCCCGATAGGCATATTTCAGTTTATTTGTATTGTTTAAATACACAATGGCCAAAATCCATTCGTATACTCTTTAAATAAAAAGAGGTTATGCTTTCGATTTTCCACCATGCATCATACGTGTTCATTGGGTTTCCTATTGACCTATGAGCTAACCCTACCTAGGAAAGAGACCGCATGACCTCCTATTTGAGAGCAATAAGTTTGGAAGGATTTTTCCTTTTCTTTCACGTGTGGTTGTCTATGTTGCATATATATATGTACATGCATTTCTAATTAATTGTAAACTATCGATAATAACTAGCAAAATGTGTATGTCTTATGTATATAGATTTCTTTTTATGATGTATGTGCATCTCACTTTGTGTGTATAATTTTTGCTTGCATAAATCGCGGCTTAAAATGTAAATGAAAACTAAAACATGTGAATCTTGTCTACATGATTATCCATGAGCATACATTACATTTTGCATGCAAATAAATAATGATAATCAATATAATAATGTAAAACATGTATGTAAAATCCTCATTGCTATGAAAATGTGTATATCTTGTTTGCGTGCCATGCATCATAATGTATTCATATTCATATATATTATATGTATGCTTAATATATCTATTTATCATGCTTCACTCTAACCTTTTTGACTTTTTCAGCCATTCAAGATTATATACCTAGGTGGTTTAGGGATCCGACGATCACCTTATTAGAGACCTTCATTCAAGATAGATGAAAGCAAAATCAAAATTAGAGATAGATCTGAGTTTGTTCGATATCTTCAAGTTAGCTTTAAAGGCTATATTCATGGCAGATCCATCACAGATAGGAGCTCTTATAGTTAAGAACTAGAAAGGAGAATGGATGAATCTGAAAAGAGGATAAGGGCCATGATGGTTGAGATGATGTCCACTTTGGTACAGCCTGCTGGATAACAACCTTTATTACTTCCTGTGGCACACGAAGAATTAGCAGTTCTTCCTATTGAGTAAAGAAAAGATAAGGGTGTTATCCTTAAGGAGGATTTTATTCCTAAGGATGAAGAAGAGCAAGAAGTAACTCAGGTCCCGAGAAGCAAAGTATCTAAGGTGGAAGATCCAATTTTGAACAAGATGAAAGAAAAGATAGAGCCTTATCTCAGATTCTATCAGCTGAAAGGGGAATTCTTTTCTCTTAATTGTTCACCTTGTTATCCTAAAATCCTATAAAATCCAACTTTATAATAGGTTTGGGCTCTTTGAAATTTTTGGAGAAATACTAAATGGGCTTCTAGAATTATTAATAATTTATTTGGGCTCAATTAACTCCAATTTAAGTCATTTCACAAAAGACTATGCACAAAACCCACAAACTAGGCCCTTTGTGCATATACTTGGATTTAATCATCCAAATGAATTCCAAATCCATCCAAATTAAATATGTGGGCTCCATAACACTTATGAAATATATTTAATTTATTTTGGTCCAAGAATTAGGCCTCTAAGGCCTTCTATTTGTAGTTGGCGTGTAACCCTTCCTCTAGAAGGTTTCTGCACCAAAGCCATTCTTTTAGGCCTTTTTTAATTTTTTCAATGGATCTATTAATTATTATATAAGCCCTATAATACTTATAGTCCAATAATAATTAATTATAAAATATATTATTTCAATTAGGTCCATTTTACATAACATCTCTAAAAAGTTCTGCGAATAATTTTACTTGATCATAATTAATTAAACTCTTTAATTAATTATTCTCTTATTCACTTCTCCATTCCCATAATAATATCAAATATTATTATCCTTTTCATTTTACCATTTTATCATTTTCTCTATATGTGTGTGACCTATTGGATTCTTGTCCATATTGGCAGTATAATATGTAATTGTGAGTTCTATTCAAAACTCTCATGATTTAAACTTCATTAAATAATTTTATCAATCCCTATTGATATTTATGATACACTGTTATAAGTTATGATTTGCCTCTAGATAGGCATCATGACTACCCAAATGTTAGGAAAGTCAAGTGATTTGACTATACCCTTCCATAGAAATAGTTACCGTGCAATTACTCCTTTCACCACTCTTATCTCAATTAGATTTTGAGTATGGATTTCTGTCAACTCATATAAATCTAATTATGTATGTTCTATTAATTTAACCATTGTTCCCAAAATGCCCTTCATGGATCTCTATCTATCTTGGCATATTACTCTGGCCAGAGATTCTTTGAAGAAGGTAATTATAGAATCATGCGAGATAACTTCCGTTAATAAATCTGGGATGGTGAACTTGTTCTTCTAACATATGGATGCTTGTTAGAAGAACAAGTTCATTAGAGACCTGTAAAGAGAATCCTCACATGGATATCTAACAAGCATCTATATGTTAGCTTTGATTATCTTCCATAATCACAATTTTGAGAACCACTGCTTGAACCATTCAAGAAGCATAACATGTGCTAGTCTGTCCGAATTAACAATGTCCTATCTTGTTAATTCTATGACTAGTGATATTTATATATTAACACATTTGCATGCAATAGACATCTCATATCATGAACACTTCATGATTGCCTTTGCATTGTGTTTATAATATCTAGGACTTCATTTATTAATTTAAGATTTACAAACTCATGTATTTAAACATAGATTAATAAATGAATGATACCTTTTATTAAGAATATGAATTCATACATATGAAATACATCCCTATTACATGGGCTCTAGGGCATACTCTCTAACAATCCCCTATTGCACTAAAGCCAATCACTCATATGTCTCAGATCCATGCTATTTATATGGTGATCATACTTAATCTGGGAAAGTGCTTTAGTGAGGGGATCCGCCACATTATCATCTGTGAGGACCCTTTCTATTTTCACATCATTTCTAGCTACGATTTCCCTTATGAGATGGTAGCATCTGAGGACATGTTTGGATCGTTGATGAGAAAGTGGCTCCTTTACTTGTACAATGGCTCCATTGTTGTCAAAATATAAAGGAATCGGATCAACATTGCTAGGCACCACTCTTAGTTCAGATATGAACTTTTTTATCCAGACTGCTTCTTTAGCTACTTCTGAAGTAGCAATGTACTCAGCTTTTATCGTGGAATCAGCAGTTGTTTCTTATTTGAAACTCTTCCAACTAACTGCCCTTCCTCCCATTATGAACACAAAACCAGACTATGATTTACAATTATCTTTGTCAGATTGGAAGCTGGCATCTGTATACCTATTTACTTCCAAATTGCCCTCCCCATATACCAAGAATATATCCTTATTCCTTCTCAATTACTTAAGGATATTCTTGACAGTTGCTCAGTGTTCCTATCCAAAATTGGATTGGAATCTGCTTGTGACACTCAAAGCAAATGCTACATCTGGATGTGTACATAACATAGCATACATGATAGAACCAATTGCAGATGCATATGGTATTCTATTCATGTTCTCTCTATCCTCTTGTGTATGCGGATACATAGACTTAGAAAGGTGTTTCCCATGCACCATGGGTATAAACCCTTTCTTAGAGAGATCCATATTAAACCTCTTCAATACTTTATCTATATATGTACTTTGAGAATGACCTAGCAACCTATTGGATCTATCTCTATAGATCTTTATTCCCAAAATATAGGATGCTTCTCCAGGTCTTTTCATGGAGAATTGCTTGCATAACCATATTTTAATAGATTGGGGAAGAGAAATGTCGTTTCCCATGATCAATATGTCATCCATATATAGAACTAGGAAGACAATTGCACTCCCACTAACCTTTTTATATACACAAGGTTCATCTTCATTCTATGAGAAACCAAACTCTTTGATTGTCTCATTGAATCATATGTTCTAACTCCTAGAGGCTTGCTTCTATCCATAAATGGATCTTTGAAGCTTGCACACTTTTTTGCCATTTTCTGATGTGAACCCTTCTGGTTGTGTCATATATACATCCTCATTCATATTTCTAGTTAGGAAAGTTGTGTTCACATCCATTTTCCAAATCTCATAATCATAGTCAATACCTTCTTTTTAACGATAGCCTTTTCCTACTAAGCGAGCTTTATAGGTAACTATATTACCTTCCATGTCGGTCTTCTTTTTGAAGATCCATTTGCACCCTATGGGTTTTATCCCTTCAAGTGGTTGAGTTAAAGTCCATACTTTATTCTCATACATGGAGTCCATTTCAGACTGCATAGCCTTAAGCCATAAAACACATTCTGAACAATTCAAAACTTCTTGATAGCTTGTAGGCTCATTGTCCTCTACTACAGTTATGCCTCTATTCGAATCAATGTGAAATCATATCTCTAAGGGATAGAATGCATTCTAGTAGATCTTCTAGGATTTTCTGTATAATTAGGTTCAACTGTAATCTCATCATTATGAAATTTAGTTTCGGGTTCAATCGGTTGATTTACTTCTATTTGTTGGTTTTGAACTTCACCAAGTTCAATTTTACTCCCACTGTCCTCTCGTAGGAGAAATTCTTTTTCCAAGAAAATAGCATACCTTGAAACAAACATCTTTTGTTCTAAGGGATGGTAGAAATAATATCCAAACTTTTCTTTTAGATATCCCACAAATAAACATTTGTCAGACTTAACATCTAGTTTGTCTGACACTGTCCTCTTCATATAAGTAGGACAACCCCATACTTTCATATGAAAAAGTGTGGGCTTCTTGTTATTCCACATCTCATATGGAGTAACTTCAACCTATTTACTAGGAACTCTGTTTAACATATAAACATTAGTTTCTAGTGCATATCCCAAAAAGGACTTAGGCAAGTCTGCTCGACTCATCATGGATCGAACCATATCTAATAGTGTTCGATTTCTCCTCTCAGATACACCATTATGTTGTGGTGTATATGTTGGATTCTATTAAGATAAAATTCCATTATCTCTAAGATAATCTTGAAATTCTTGGCTCAAGTATTCTCCACCTCGATTTGATCTAAGTGTTTTAATACTCTTGCCAAGTTGCTTCTCTACTTCATTTCTGAATTCTTTGAACTTTTCAAATTTTTTTGATTTATATTTCATTAGATAGATATATCCAAACCTGGAATAATCATCTATGAAAGTAATGAAGTAGGAGTAACCTCCTCTGGCATGTGTAGTCATTGGATCACATACATCTGAATGTATTAAGTCCAAAACCATTTTAGCTCATTCTCCTTTACCAATAAAGGGAGCTTTTATCATTTTTTCCAACAAACAATATTCACATGTATCAAATGATTCATAATCAAATGATCCCAAATCACCTGAATTGTGTAATTTTGTCATGCATTTCTCATTTATATGGCCCAAATGACAATGCCATAAATATAAGGTATTTAGATTATCTTGTTTCATTCTCTTGATATCCATATTATGCACTTCTTTAATTAAATCAAGAACAAATATACCATTCTCAATGATAGCTTTTGCATAAAACATATTGTTCTTAAAAAATGTAACAACACTTGTCCTTTAAAGAAATGTCATAATCGTTCAATAAACAACTGAAAGAAATAATACTTTTGGATAAAGCTGGAACATAATAACAATTATTTAATTCCAGTATTAATCCACTTGGAGGAGGCAAATGTTAAGTCCCCACAACAATTGTAGAGATGTTTTGTCCAGTAGCTGACTGTAGACATATTTTTGCCTTTCCAACTCTTCTAATGCTTTTAAGCCCCTATAGATCATTACACAAATGAGATCCACATCTGGTATCTAATATCCAAGATTGTTTTAAAGCAATAGAATAAGTATTAATTTCAATCATATGAATACCTGAAGCAGAAGAATCAACTTGCTTCTTCTCCTTGAGAGAATCTAGATAGGCCTTGCAATTACACTTCCAATAACCATCTTTTCCACAATGGAAGCAAGTTCCTTTGGGATTCTCTTTCTCACCAACCTTCTTCTTGGAGATTCCACCATTCTTTGGCTATGCCTTGGTTATCTTCTTCTTCTGCTTCTTGCCTCTAGCAGAAGTGACAACCATGACACTTTTTGAATCCTTCTTGAAGGATCCATCGGCTATTTTGAGCATGTTGATTAACTCAGGAATGGTTACTTGGATCTTGTTCATGTTGAAGTTAAGCACGAAAGATGCATAACTTGGAGCCAACGAGTACAAGATTAAATCTATGTATAGATCATTATCCATTACATAACCAAGTCTACTCAAATGCTCAATATCCCATACATCTTCAATGCATGAGTAGCAGCAGAAGTGCCTTCCACCATTTTGTAGCTAAATAGAGCTCGAGCAATCTCATATTGCTCAGTTCTATCTTGAGAAGAATAAAGCTCCTCTAGATGCAAAATGATGGTTCTAGCATCCATCATCTCATATTGCTTCTGAAGCTCTGAGGACATAGCACCCAACATCACACATGCTGCTGCTTTACTATCCTCCATGTATTTTCTATAAGTTCCCTTGATCTCATCAATGGCATCATCTGATGGAAGTGGTGGTGGATCTTTATCCAAGACATAATGGATCTTTTCAGCTTTGAGAACAATTCTCACTTGCCTGATCCAGTTAGAATAGTTGTTGCTAACCAGCTTGTTATCCAAGATTGATCGTATATTAATGTTTGATGTGCTCATGATGATGACTTAGATGTGCAAAAGAAAACATATGAGAGTATGTTCATATATATGTATGCATTAATTAGGTCTTTAATTAATCCATTTACTCCTACTATTTTATTTCGAATCAATAGCCCTCACTATTTAATCTGAGAAAATCCGATGGTTTTCTTAGTGGGCCAATATCCAATCCTTGATATGAAATTTAACCTTGATTATGGTCAACAAATCAAACACCACACCCTTAAAAGGTAGGTATCTCTATACCAATTATGTCTCTACATAACTATTGGATAATTAGGTTATCAACTCTTGATACATGCATATCATATATGCATTCCCTAATCTTGCCTATAAAACCATTAGCCTTGACTGTGGTCAACAAGCTAATGGGCTAGCTAAGATGACCCATTTAATTAGATTCGAACATATTCGATATCATGTGAGCTTAACTGTGGTCAACAACCCATACTATAAAGAACTCTGATTCTCCTCAAATTAATGGAAGGCTTATATATCTTAGTATTAGTATGAGGGATTTTAGTTAATTAAGTCTCATCATACATGATTGGCATACATTGGTATGCTTCCTATATTTATCACATAAATATAAGTATCCAAATATGGTATAGTTATGGACTTTACTACATTGATTTCCTCGATCCATGAGGGAAATCAAAAGGTCATGCCTAGGTAATATGCATGATTCAAACAAGTAAAAATAATTACATTATCTTCAAACTTGTTGGATCACCATCCGACCCATCTTGCTCCTTGATAGTGGTCTCCATCTCTATCTCTAATTCTAATCTAAGTAATCTAATTACATATTATAATTTGAAAAAGAAATACAAACCAAAAACAAGTGGTCGGGACATGAAAGTCTTTATTGGGCCGAAACATTCATTATGCTCAATCACATTGGGCCTTGTCCATAACTATCCATCATGCCAACCATACACCTTTATATGCATTTCTAATGCATAAAGTAAAATATATAATTGATTACTAACTTTGTTTCAACTCTTGAAACATACTTTTGAGTTATTTTAATAATGCGATCAAATTAGGAAACTTTTCCATTTTGGAAACTTTCATTTTAGGAAACATTTTTGTATGCATATGTTCTTGCCTTAATTATCAATTCAATTGATTATTAATTAATTGTCAATTGATTATTTAAGTAATTAATCATATTAAATAATTAAAAAATCAATTTTGGTCTTAAAATAAGGGTAGGCCGAAACCCACAAAATTAAACCCTAAGATGTGTTCACACACAAACTAGTTTTGTGTCTATATGACCATTTGGGCCTTTTGAAATGAGCCAAGCCCACTCCAGCCCTTAAAACCCATTAATAAAATTAATTATATTTTATAATATTTAATTTAAATCAGCTGCTTGGGCCCACCAAGTCATTCACTAATTTAAACCAAGTATGTAAACATAATTAAGCCCATTAAGTGGTTTTAATGAATTAAAATTAATCCAATTAATTTAAGGCCCATTTTAATTAATCAAATTAATTAAAAAAGACATTAATATATCATATATATCAGATTTATAAGATTACAAATCGTTCTAAACATGAACACACCAAGAACATACCAAGAACACATGAAGAACACCAATTTATCGAACTTTTCGACTAAACTAGTTTTCATGCAAAACTTGTTCGATTTTAATTTTGTTAGATCCTATGGCTTAATATCACATATTAAACACAAATTATCATCAAAATGATCTTAGAGTGTATTAATAAAAAATTAATTTAGAACAGCCCCTAAAAAATAAAACCCTACACACCATTCTCAATGGTTCTTTTCTCAAAAGAATCATTTTTATTTTTCGTTTTATATATTTGATCACATACATCCAGAAATTAATATTTCTCATTCATGAACAATCAAATCTGATATTTTAAAGTTTATGAAACAAATAACTCAAAAATAAAAACTATTCCGCAAAATATAGAATTGTAGATTCATGGCAAAATCAAGGCTCTAATTCCATGTTGGGAATTATCAGTTACATGCATCTCATACATAAGCGAAATTTAAAATTTTTAACCAATAGATCTGGTCTTTACATGAATTTACAATATACATATTAATGGAAATAAGAAAAATCACCTTTGATTTTTGTTGAACAGTTGATTTTCCTTCTCATCGGGTTGTCGCAAACCACAATGTCCAAAATTGAACACCTCCAATGAGTAATACACACTAGAGAAGGATTGAATGAACCAACAAAGGGGAAATACAAGTCTCTCCAAAATCCCTTAATGCTAGCAAGGGGAAAGTGGCAGCTAGGGTTTAGAGAATGAGAGAAATTCTTTTCTCTTAATTGTTCACCTTGTTACCCTAAAACCCTATCACTTGGATTTTTATAGTTAGGTTAAAAATCCAACTTCATAATAGGATTTGGATCTTTAAAATTGTTGGATAAATATTAAATGGGCTTCTGAAATTATTAATAATTTATTTGGGCTCAATTAAATTCAATTTAAGTCCTTTCACAAAAAACTATGCACAAAACCCATAAACTAGGCCCTTTGTGCATATACTTGGATTAATCACTAAAATGAATTTCAAATCATAAAAATTAAATATGTGGGCTCTATAAAACTTATAAAATATATTTAATTTATTTTGGTCTAAAAATTAGGCCTCTAAGGCCTTTTGTCTGTAGTTGGCATGTAACCCTTCCTCTGAAGGGTTTCTGCACCAAAGCCATTCTTCTGGGCCTCTTTTAATTTCTCCAATGGATCTATTAATTATTATATCAGCCCTATAATACTTATAGTTCAATAATAATTAATTATAGAATACATTATTTCAATAAGGTTCATTTTACATAACATCTCTAAAAAGTTCTACGAACAATTTTACTTGATCATAATTAATTGAACTCTTTAATTAATTACTCTCTTATTCACTTCTCTATTCCCATAATAATATCAAATATTATACCATTTTATCCTTTTCTCTATATGTGTGTGACCTATTGGGTTCCTGTCCATATTGGCAGTATAATATGTAATTGTGAGTTCTATTCAAAACTCACAGGATTTAAACTTCTTTAAATCATTTTATCAATCCCTATTGATATTTATGATATACTATTATACAAGTTATGATTGGCCTCTAGCTAGGGATCATGACTACCCAAATGTCCGGAAAGTCAAGTGGTTTGACTATACCCTTCCATAGAAATAGTTACCGTACAATTACTCCTTTCACCACTCTTATCTCAATTATATTCTAAGTATGGATTTCTATCAACTCATATAAATCTAATTATGTATGTTTTATTAATTTAACCATTGTTCCCAAAATGCCTTTCATGGATCTATATCCATCTTGGCATATTACTCTGGCTAAAAATTCTCTGAACAAGGTAATTATAGAATCATGCGAGATAACTTCCCTTAATAGGATGGTGAATCCTTTGTCAATCACTCAACTATCTTCAAGTAGGACATGATATACCCAACCTTTTAACTATGTTCACTCAATTATCTTCAAGTAGGTCATGATATACCCAATCTCTTAACTATGTTCACCTCCAGTTGCAAGTAATCAATTATGGAGTCAAAGTATACTACTTGCTACTTAAGATAACTTTGGTGATCTCAAGTTTAAGGATACTTGTACAACTGCTATGAAGAGATTCCTCACTGACACAGATTTAATATCCATGTGAGGATTCTCTTTGTAGGTCTCCAATGAACTTGTTCTTCTAACAAGCATCCATATGTTAGTTTGATTATCTTCCATAATCATAGTTATGAGAACCATTGCTTGAACCATTCAAGAAGCATAACATGTGCTAGTCTATCTAAATTAACAATGTCCAGTCTCGTTAATTTTATGACTAGGGATATTTAGATATTAACACATTTGCATGTAATAGACATCTCATATCATGAACACTTCATGATTTCCTTTGCATTGTGTTTATAATATCTAGGACTTCATTTATTAATTTAAGATTTACAAACTCATGTATTTAAATATAGCATTAATAAATGAATGATGCATTTTATTAAGAATATGAATTTATACATATGAAATACATCCCTATTACATGGACTCTAGGGCATACTCTCTAATAGCTACATCAAAAGCCAGAAGAAGCCTTCCATGAGTACCTTATGTGATGGAGAAATAGGGTAATAGAAATAAAGAAAAAACAAGATATTGCCTATCAGATCAGGCTATTCATAAGGAATGCTAGTCCTTACTTGAGAGACGGCCTTAAAATGAAATGAAAAAAGGATTAGGAATCTCTTAAGGACATAGCCATCGAAGCTGAGGCTAAGAACTTAAAAAAAGATGGCTAGTCCTATAAATCTAATTTCTAGTAAAAATGACAAAGGCAATAGCAATAGCAAGGGTAACGGTGATAGGACCTCAAAAGTCTCAATTACAGTGTTAAGTCGATGGAATTATTCAGATCTAGGCAAGCCATTATCTTGGTACCTCTTTCATCTCATAAACGAAGGGAAGTTACAACCTTTACCACCTATTCCAGCTAAGAGCCAATGGAAATCAAGACATAGGGTTGATTGGTATTATGATTATCATTAACATATGAGGCATAAAACTAACAATTTCCACCCTCTAAGAGCTTGTATACAAGACCTAATTCACACCAAACAAATACCAGGTCCAGAAAAGTTATAAATTTATGTGACCATTCATGTTTGGATTTGAATTAGGTTTACTAGAATGGTATGTGCTCTGACATGTATGTGGCATGTAAATGTTTAGCCATTACCTGCTTAATTCTAGTGATAAGAGTTGGGGGATGTAGATATCAATGATCAAGGGGGCACCATCTAGAGAAGGGAGAACTTAAGGTGTTGAAAGAGCTTTCTTTTTGCTATCTACACCTACAAAAGAGGAGATATAATATAGGCCACCTTTTAAATAATGTAAGATGTGTCTCTAAACAATGTATATGTTCTCCATCTATGTTAATAGTATGAGCTTTTCTCATATATACAATATCTTATTTTATTGCATCTACGTAATGATAATTATGTCTCTGAGCTATTAATCAAATAAATATGAACCTTTATTAAATCACGGACATAGAGACATTTTGGGTCCATTTTTTAGCTCTTGAAGTGAGTCTTAAGAAAACAAAACAATGTTAAATTTTCACCTAAACTTGTAAAGGCACTCAATGAGATGATGAGAATATTATAGAATCCTATTCTCATCTTTCCTAATAGTACACCTAGATAGAAAGCTTAACTCACCTAAAAAGTGACCCTAAATGTCAAGCTCGACTTTTCTCAACTGGTTCATTCGAAATTCCAAAAAAACTTATAAAGGTTGACTAATAACAGGAGTCAAATGCACATAAGATGTCACACCTTAAGGTTAAATCAAGGTCTGTGCATTGTATTACATGTATGGTCATAGCTGTTGTTATTGCCATATGATGCATGTAAATAAGAATACATGCATAAGTTGGGCATGAGCATATAGTTAACTTACCAAGAGAAGCCTATGGCATACATAGAGATATATACCGACAGAGGTTTAATTCCAAGGTAGAGATAGCAATGTCTCACATGGAAATGACTTCCTTCATAATTTCTAAGTCCTTGAGGGCATTAGATGTTATGCACAGTTTGCAATACGAAAGATTATCTTTGGCTAGAATAAGATGGATCATTTCCCCTGAAATAATAAAAAAGTTCAAAAGGAAGACAAAGAAAAAAAAACTAAAAGAGATAACCAGAGAAAGCTTACCTGAAGATCAAAAACACTAAGAAAGATGTAGGAGGATCATCTACCAAATTGCATTCCAAATGGAGTCCACTAGCCACCTATGGTGTAGGCCATGCACACATTCTTGCCTGCTTGCATGCATTTTTGTACACATCACACACAATCTTTTATATATGTTGTCATCTACATAACATTGCAAGTAAGGTGAAAGCATGCTCTGTTGCCCTTATTTTAATTTGCCTAGACCTTCATACGCAATGGCCTTAAGACTCAAAGATTTCTCGCGTTAGCACGATGGCCATTGCAACGCTATCCTTCTGCTAATTTCAGAGAGTATTCCTAACCTAGTTTATCTTGCTAAGATTCTAACACAATTTTCCTTTACAGGTCTGAGGATCATCACCTCCCTAATGCATTCAAGATGGTTGCCATAGCATAGTCCTTCTCCTAAGTGCAGGAAGTATTCACAATTAAAGCAACTTATGCCTTAAGGTTAATTTATCTTGCTAAGTAATGTCCAGAGTTATGACATAATTATTTCTTATCAACATATTTTCAATTTGAAATTTTACTACATCCTGATTGTTCTTAACTACGAATGACTTTGATCTCAATTTTAGAAATTTATGTTTCATTTGAACATGAGTTAATTAGGAGGTAAATATGCTTTTTCTCTGTCTGCTAAATTGCATAAAACCCCTTGCTATATCATGCAATTTCTAAATCTTAAGCACTTTGGGCCAATTTTTAAAACAAAAAAAAAACTTTTTGCAAATGAGGGGATTAAGTAAAACTCAATAAGGGCATTAGAACCTTTCTAATTACCCGTCAAAGAAATCCCAAGATGGGATAAAATCTAAAAAGTGATTCAGTCAGCCTTTCTTTGTATAGCTTTCTAAATGACTTTCTCCTACCCAGGCTCCATAGTCACTTGCCAGCCCCTTGATCTTTTATTTAGAGCATGTTGAATGCGTTCTCATTTTATTGTTACATGCATTGAAATGACCCCCTTTACCTAGAATGATTTTAGCTTTGCCTCAGAAAGATGGCCACTGTGGTAAAGCTAATTTATCATATCAAAAATGGGAAAATAAATTTCTACCAAACTTTTGTATAAATTCCATTCATAAGAAATTGGAGTTTGTTAGATAAA
This sequence comes from Excoecaria agallocha, assembly GCA_037975025.1. Lineage (NCBI taxonomy): Eukaryota > Viridiplantae > Streptophyta > Magnoliopsida > Malpighiales > Euphorbiaceae > Excoecaria > Excoecaria agallocha. The sequence goes on from CM075806.1 coordinate 94,205,675, forward strand.
AGAAAAGAAAAATGAAAAAAGAAATGAAAAGAAAGAAAAGTAAGGAAAAAAGAAAAAGACGTAAAAACAAAAATAAATACAAAAAATGAAATAAAAATTAAGAAGAAAGGGGGAATAGGAAACCTTGAAGTTGAGATCACAATAACGAGAATGAAAATAACAAGCAAAATGGAAAGGAAAACATTGAGCTATTATCTCTCAAATAATCCCCAATTAGTTATTCACCAAAGTCAAGTGAGAAAGTCAAGTGTGAGAATGCTTTAAGAATGGAGAATGGATAGAAAATAGACTTCCCGCTAGTTGAGAAAACATAGTGTTCATGTTTCTCTACTGGCATGACCCTTCTTTGTTAGCCATTCACCCAAAACTAATGTTACAATCAATTTAAGACCTCCTGATTCTAGGTTTGGTCTCATCCACCCTAGTGGAGATGACCTTCTAGTAAGGTTTATTACGTAAGAAGAGGCATATGGTGTTTCTTGAGCTTCAAGCGAAAAGCCATGAATGCATTTATGTATTCGAGTTGAACCTTATTCCTAAATTTGCATCTAGAATTTGCTTATCAAAAGATAAAAAAATTCTTTTTTGGCCTTCAGCACACACATAGAGAATTTGTTTGGTACGCATTGCGCTTATGTGTAGGTTCAATAGGCTTTGGTATCAGCATGCCTATCCTCCTATCCCTCATTAAGAATGATGCCTTAATTTCTCTTCTTGAGATTAAACTAGTTGAGAATTTGGCCCATTTAGCTTATTCAAAGATGAATAAGATTCAAGTTCAAACCATTTGATGAGTTATAATTACTCTAAACATTAGACATTTTTTGGCAAGCCACTGTTTGCACACATCATACATGTAGCACTTATCGCACACAACTCATATACGTGTTTGTACATGTATATACGAATTTTGCACACACCTGTGCTTGTATAATTTCTTGCACTTACTCACATGGGTAATTTCTTGCAAGGAAAAGATGAAAAAGGATTCCACACCTAAGGCTGGTTACAAGATAACTCTAAGCAATGGATAGTCAAACCTTAAAGGGAAACTTCCATGGGAGAGATCAATTCGATTCAAACAAAAAGAATATTTCCTGAAATAAGACCCTTTCCCCCCCCCCCTTCCATCTTAGGGGTATTTACCAAAAGATGGCCACCTCACCCAGAGAAAAATCTCCATGAGAGGAATCATGCAAATCCATAAAAGTTAAGTACCCTTTTCCATTATGACAAGCATACTACCATTTAACTTTTTATACAAGTATAGAAATCCTCTTAAGAGGTACAAGTCCTCCTCGTGAGTGCAAAGTCCTTTTTGCAAGGCATCTGAAGTCTCTTCATAAATATAGTCTCTTCATGAGCATAGTCTCTTCATGAGCAAAGTCTCTTTATGAGTAAGGTCTCTTTGTGAGCACAGTCTCTTCATAAGCAAGGTCTCTTCATGAGTAAGGTCTCTTTGGGAACATAGTCTATTTATGAGCATAGTCTCTTCGTAAGCATAGTCTTTTCATGAGCATAGTCTCTTTATGAGCCAAATCTCTTCGTGAGCATGGTCTCTTCATAAGTGTAGACTCTTTATGAGCACAATCTCTTCATGAGCACATGGTCCTCTTATAAGGCACTTCAAGCTTAACAATCATCGAGGATGGTTAAAATATCTCCAAATTGGTAGTAAACTACCTAAACCAACCAAAAATCCAAAGTCTCTTTAAAGCAAGCCAACTAAAGTCCAAAGTCTCTTCGAAGAAAACCAACCAAAATTCCAAAGTCTCTTAGGAGAAAATCAACCAAAATTTGAAGTCATTTAAAATAAAACTAAAACAAAAATATCTAAAGTCTCTTTAAGAGCAAGCTTAAATAAATTCAAAGTCCTCTTCGAGAGGCACCTTTTATAGATAATCAGGTCATAAACTTGAAGTAAGTGTTATGTGGTGCGGTTTTTTGTCAGAAAGCTTTTGTGGATCTTCAGTTTCTCATATCCTCATCCCATTTAATTAATTAAGATGGGATGTTTTACGATGAGCAGGGGGGAATGATCATTTCCTAAGAGATAGGACAGAGAAAACATAAGAGAGAAGGAAAAAAGAAAAAAGAAAAACTATTTTTTCTCTGGTTTTCATAAAAAATAAAAAAGGCAGGGAAGAAAAAGAGGCATAGCCACTGATTCTATCAAAACGGTCCTACTAAAGGTAATATAAGAGGTTAGATCCCAACTCTAAAGCAGCTTGATTTCCTATTTTATTAAGAATTTATTTTGTTTTTTAGCCTTAACTCATTTCTTCTTTTCTTCCTTTCTTTAAAACATTTTGTAAATATTGAATCTTTGGTTGCTTTGTGTAATTATAGTGTTATTGGCATGATAATGTGTATTTTAATGAATTATACATGAATATATGTTTGTTTTGTAAATTGGTATGTGTTTAATACTATTAGGTGCCATTTTCTCTCTCTAAAACTTACTTTCTTTTACTAGGAAAATCTATTAAACTGTGTTGTTTGACGTTTTTTAGCCTTGATTTGATGTAAGTGATTTGTAAGAAGTATAGTGATGTTTTTTTATGAGTTTAAGGCCTTAAATCTGGATTTTGGACCTTTGAGCTCCATCCATAGTGTTGTTCTAAGATTACTGGTTCGTTCTGGTTTTGGTCACGGGCTAAGCCAGTGACGTGAGTCACAGACCTAGACCGTTCGTGACTCCCTATCACGAACCATGCTCGTGACTCACCCATGAATGGGATAATGACTCTTAGAATGGGGCGTGACTCACCCATGTTGGCCGTGACTCAGTTTTTGATTGCCTCATGACTTACCTGATCTTGTGGGTGAGTCCGTGACTCACTCCTTTGCACCTTGGGCCTTCCTTTCTTCTTTTGTCCTTTTGTGTTTTGGGCTCAAGTCTTCTTTAATTCCCATATTTTAGCCCCTTTGGTCTCTTTCTTTCCCATTTCAGATTACATTAGTTTATTATTATTATTATTATTATTATTATTATTATTATTATTATTATTATTATTATTATTATTATTATTATTATTATTATTATTATTATTGTTGTTGTTGTTGTTGTTGTTGTTGTTGTTGTTTCTACTGTTGTTGCTGCTGTTGATGTTGCTGTTGTTGTTGTTGTTGATGTCTATTATTTTTATTATTTCCCTAATATTAATATTTCTAACATTCATGTTTGATTAATATTAGGCTTTTTATCCTTAATTTAATATTGTTAATTACTCTTTCGTTATTATTATGATGATTTTTTTTATTGATTGGTGCCAATTTTATTATTGCAAATAATAAATACAAATACAATCAAAATATCTGAATAAGTACAATTAAAATTTAAGTAATTGCATAAAATTTAAAAATTAACATTCGACAGTTTTTCTCCGCATCATGTTGGAACTAATTTGAGAATTTTGAGCAATATTTAAAAAAATAATATAGATTTTAAATAATTAGACCATAAAAAATCTAATATTAAATACACAATTTGAAAATTTATGCTAATATAGTAATTATTCGATTCAAATTTTTTAAATTTTTGATGTGTCTAAAATAAAAAAATATGGCCTATCTCAACCAATTTTGGTAACAAATGACAATCTCGACTATAATGGAATGGTAATGGCGAAAAGCAATGCAAGTTAAAATTTGACAATAGCGAATAGAAAAGACACACCAATCACCAAGGAGAGACGGTGGCGAGAGGCGGATGGCAAAGGCCAAAAGAGAAACATGGTGGTGAAAGGCAGAGAGTTAAGTGAGAGACTGAAAGGGGACAAAATTGAATAAAGAGAAATGAAAGAGGAAAGGGAAAATGGTTTACCTAAACCTAATATTCTTTTTTTTTTACCTTAAATAATTTAATTTTTAATTTTTTTAAAAATTATCAATTTAATTTTTAATTCCATCCAAAAACTCAAAATAAAAAACATTTCCTCCTAAAAAATTTTAAATTTAATTTTTAATTATCTCTAAAAAATTTAATTTTTTTCTTTTATCATTTTTAAATATAAAACTAAAATTTCATCATATATAATAACTATAGAATTAAATTATTAATTTACTTATTCATATACGTGTTAAGATAAAAATAACTAAGTACTATTTCAATGACACTAAAAGTAAATTAAAAATAATAGATAAGATGATTATGTACTTATATAATTACATTAATTGATAAAATTTTGTTGTATATAATAACTATATATAATTACATTATTAATTTACACATTCGTATAGTTATTGTGCTAAAAAATAGATAAGTACTAGTTGAGTTACACTATGAATACTAGTTAAGTTAAGCTAAGAGCAAATGAAATTAATTGATATGGTGATTATATACTATATATAATTATATTGTTATATATAATAACTATAGATAATTATATTATTAATTTACATACTCATATAGGTATTGTACTAAAAATAGCCGAGTACTAATTAAATGATATTAAAAGTAAATGAAATTAATTAGTAAGATTATTATATACTAATATAACTATATGAATTGGTAAATTTCATTATATATAATATAACTGTATATAATTACATCATTAATTTATATACTCAATTACTCATATAGTTATTGAGCTAAAAATAATTGAGTGTTAATTGAGTAATACTAAAAGTAAACAAAATTATTGGAAACGTGATTATATATTCATATATTTACATTAATTGGTAAAATTTCATTATATATAAATAATAACTATATACAATTATATTTTTAATTTACAAACTTATATATTTATTGTACCAAAATTAGATGAGTACTAGTTAAGTGAGATTGCAATAAATGAAATTAATTGGCAAAGTATTTTATGTGATAAATTGCTTAATTTATATATCTATATAGATATTTGTACAAAAAGAAAAATTTAGCAGTCGAGTGACATTAAACATACATTGAATTAAATACAAATTGTTATAGTTATATATTCATATTCATATAGATATAATAATTATTATAATAATTAAATTTATCTTATTAATAATTCAAATATTTAGTTTAATTTATTAATCAATTATTATCTTAATTTTGTGCATTAAAATATATAATGTAAATAATTATGAAGTTAAATTTATATAGTACATATATCATAAAAATTATAATATATATATATACATATATATATATATATATTATTAGTATTATATATAATAATTAATAAATATCAATTCTTTCGATACAATTCGGTTTTAGAATAGTTCGGTACAATTCAATACGGTTTTCAATTAAGCTTTAGATCAAATATCCAGATTTTTTCTAAATAAAGTTAACGATATAATTTGGTTTGTTTTTAATCAAAAAATCAATGGTACAGTTCAATTCCAGATTTTTTTGATACTTCAATTTGGTACAAAAAGATTTAAACTCGCATATATACCTAATATTAGAATTGCAAATTATTAAGCCCTTTGGTCGAGTAGTGCAAAGACAATTTTGATACCACTATGTCCCAGTTTAATCTCTAAATCGAAAACCCCTGTTCAAGATAACTCAAATCGCCTGTCGCCATTTCTCTCCATCAATGTCTCCAACTAGAGCAACGTCTCCCATTCGCCTTATATATATATATATATATATATATATATATATATATATATATATATATATATATATATATATATATATATATATATATATATATATATATATATATATAATTTTGTCGTTGTTGGTTTTTTCTCCTAATGTTGTGGTGGAGAAAAATGCAAGTTGTTATTATTTTGTTTCATTGGAAGATAGAGAACAAATACTTTGATTGAGAAGAAATTTGTTCATACTTTTTTTTCTTTTTTCATCAATATTATTAGTTGATTTGATTTTTCAAAATATCCTTTTGTTTATTGGATTTATTAAAAAGGGTTTTTCTTCTCTTTTCTTTTTTTTTGGTAAAAATGGGTGGAAAAATTTTAATTTAAAGTGGATAGATCTTTAACATTGATTATTCAAACCTGAAGAAGGAGATCAAAGATTGGGTTAAAATGGGTTCTTCAGGCCGCAGCTTGAAACACTCAGATTAAATAGGATCACAGCTATAGTATATTATGGGTCAGTTAGGATAGCAAATATGGCTGAATTTCGAATTTCGTATTAATCAGGTTGGGTTGGGTTTGATTCGAACTCGAGCCCGACCAATGCACACCCCTAATCACCTATTGATGAATGGTTCCAATTGTGTACCAATGCTAATTATCATTATAATTAATTAGTTGTGGATATAAATGCTAATTTGAATAGATTGTAGTGGATGATCTTTTGATTAATTGTATTTAATTTTGATAGATGTGAAGTAAAACAAATATTAATCATTAGATATTGATAGAATGTTTAAGCCAAATAGAAGATTGATAACCATAATGAACCTCAGAGCCAGCCCATAGCCCAGATTCCTTGCTACCTAGGTCACCCGAGATCCGCTTGGAAGCATCTGACGATATCGTTCTTGAAAGAGTCCTAGTATGATAGGGATTTCATCTCTTTCTTTCCTATTCTAGTCGAAAGTCCTATACAGGCAAGACTTTTTCCTCAATAAGAACTCCCATAGCAATTAGGATTCCAAAGGAGAGTAGGAGACTTGCCCATATAAATAAGCATGTTCAACATGTATGTGGTGGCTCTCTTAGCCAAATTTCATTAAAAAGATCCATTATACCTTTTCTGACTTGATAGTTGGAGTGTCCCCACAGGATCTTGACCTGCACTCTCTATTTTTCAGATACCATTGAAGCAGTCTTTTGCCCAAATCAAGATCTGATATTAGTTAGGTAATTCTGAGTTGTTAACAAAGATGTATTGCTGGAAATGGATAGAATTTTAAAGCTCTTTTTCTTAACGAATCTTAATTAAAATGATTAATTTCACATCTTAATCTTGAAAAATTAAAAATGAAAAGGTATATACTTTTATTTTTTTTATTTTTTATAGAAGAGAGGCATCATGCATAATTTAACTTGAAATGTTAAGATGATGAGTCAGATTCAAGATCAAACTACTTTTAATCAAGTGTTGACCATGATGTCAATTTTTGCTTTTTTAAATATAAATACTTTTAACACGCTTTTTTTAATATTTAGAATAACAAAGTTAAAAAGTTAAATTTTATAATTTATAAATTATCATAGATAGTTGAAATAACCTATGTAATATAACATAAATCAACCAATTAAATATAACCAACATACCTTATAATCCAACTGAATTAAAGTTGTTACATCCATTTAAAATTTTAAATGGATTAAATTGAAATCCAAATATAACTTGTCAAATTCATATTTGAACACTTCTAAACCGATTATAGGTTACTACCCTTATGTTTTTCCATTTAAAATATTTTTATTTTTCAATTAAAAATATGCCCTTAGCTTTATTTGGATGGGGTAGATGGAAGTACATATGAGTAGAGTAAATGAGAGTAAGTTGAGATACTTTAATTATTTTGTAAAAAATGCAGAGTAAGTGAGAGTAAAGTAAGTGGAAGTAACTAATTACTCTATATCGAAAAAATTAGTTACTCCCAAATTGAAAGTAAATGAAAGTAACTCCATATTTACTCTAAATTTTAAAGAGTTAATCTCGATTATTCTATATTTATTTTAGATTTTTCAAATAATAAAGAGTAAATGAGAGTTACTCTCATTTACTTTCAGTTAATCTACTCTCATTTACTTCTATCTACTCCTATCTAAACAAAGAATTAAAGAGACAAAATAGACTCGTGTGCTCTTTTCACGGGCATATCTAACTGTTACAGAGAAGACAACATATATCCCAAAAAAGGGCATATTTGGCCTTTTTTCCCTGCATGCACTGCCTCAATTTGTGTTTCATCCTAAAGAAAAAAAGGAATGATAACAACCGAACTCAAAGCTCGGTTAAGTGGTCCACAGTAGCCGAGCATATCACTCAATCCGAACCTCCGTAAATCAACCAAAGACCTGAATCACTCGGGCTCGCAAATCGGGCCACAGTTCGATTAAAAACATGTTTCGAAAATACCTTCACCACGACGGACAAACAGTTACCACTAACCCACGTTTCCCTCGAGAATCATAGAAAATGGGTTAGTGGCTAAAAAGAATGGGAATCTTCTTCCATTATCTCCTTCAAATGTGCCAACCCCTCTTATAAAAAGAGAAAAAATAGGTATGAAATTTTTTACTGAGTCTTTGACCAGAAATTCACTCTCTTTTACACATAAATCCTGACTTGACTGTCGGAGACTCCCTAATCAAAAACCCACCAGTCCTTTGTTTCTTTCTGTCGGTGATCACAAGGAACTTGCTGCTTATTTGACCTATCATCATTTGGTGCGGTGACTGTGGAACATGGACCTTTTCCCAGACCTCAACCTAAACACTTCCCAATAGGAAAACCAAATAACCAACCCCACCCCGCCTGAAATGCAACAATTTCTCCCTCAACCCAATGACACCACCTCTGCTTTCCCAGCCATGATAATCCCAAACAACACTCCCAACATTACCCCTCGACTGCACAATCCCTCATTGCCACCCTATCAACCATCATCACTCAGGCATAACCTCATACCCTACCCATACAAAATACCAACCTACCTCGGGCTTCGCAACCTCTTACTCGGGAACCCTTATCACCAGCCCTACCCCAAAATCCTAACTTCATAATTACCCTAACCATCGAGCAATTCAACTGCCTCTTAGGTAACAAAATCCAAAGGCAACAAAATCGAACTACACTGCAATACCAAGGCAGTTTTCGATCACCCCTTTCTCGAGAAATCTTATCGGCCCTATTTCCCAACATTCGACTTCCTCACCTCAAAACCTACAGTGGAAACACTAATCTCCGAGCTCATATTGACCAGTTCCAACACATAATGCTGGTGATCACAGCAGATGACTTCGCCTTGTGCAAAATATTCCCACAGATCTTGGTAGACTCAGCTCAAATCTGGTTTCGCAATCTGCCAAAGCATTGTATTAATAATTTTGAACAGTTCAGTGACATGTTTGTCACAAAATTTGTGGTAGCCATCTGCCTGAACAAGGTGTCCGCAGATTTAAATCTAGTGCAGTAAGAAAAGGGCGAACCACTACGGGCTTATATGGAGAGATTCAATGACGTGGCCATGGACATGCAAAATCTAAACCTGAAGGTTGCCATCAATGCCCTTATCCGAAACACAAGGTGCCAGGACTTCAGTGACTCCTTGAGTAAAAAGCCACCAAATGACTTTAGTGAGCTAATATCTAGAGCACACAAGTACATCCATGTGGATGAGCCTCGACATCTTCACCATGCATCGCATTGATCCTGGACATCTGAGAAGGAGGGAGGTGAAGGAGGAAGAAATGCTCGAGAAGGGGGAAACCTAAGAAAAATAAACTTGAAGAAGTACCGTATTGGTACCTGGCATAACTGATCATATGTAATTACTACCCCCGCTCGACCGAAGAGATGAAAGATTCACGCCCCTAACTGCCTCTCATGAACAGATACTAGATTGGATAAAGCAGAACAGACAGGTTAATTGGCCGAGACACATGAAGGAAGACCAAAATAGAGACCAGGCCCTTTACTATGCTTTTCATAGAGATAAGGGGCATGAAATAGAAGAATGCATGCAACTCAAGCGGGAGATTGAGCACCTGGTTTGGAAAGGTACCCTAACACAGTTTGTAAAACCGATCACAGAGGGAAGAGACAAAGATCACCTTCTCCTCAATCGAGCAAAAGTTAAATCAATGGCAACAGGAGGGTACCCGCGAGAGTCATATATGTGATTGCAGGTGGCGAGCAATGGGACCTATCCCGAAAAAGGAAGGCCAAGGAGGTCATGTCCGTCAGGTAAGGAGCAAGCTCCGCTCCACGTATTGTTTAGTTTTTAGCAGTGGATGGGGCCCATGTTCGGCACCCATACACAGATGCTTTAGTGGTTAAAGCAGTTATTCAGGACTTCTTAGTCTAGCGAATATTAGTCGACACAAAAAGTGCGGTCAACCTCATAATAGCTCAAGCATACAGGGTATTGAGGATGTCAAACCATTGACTTGAGGAAGTCAATGTCTCCTTAATTGGCCTGTCTAAAAGACCTATTTGGGTCAATGGTGTAACAACTCTATCGGTACAGCTCAAAGATAATTCGGTGGTCTGTGCCTATCGAGCGAATTTCATGGTGGTCGATATCTCGTTATCCTATAATGTGATATTCGGCCGACCTCTATTGGCTGAGATGGACGCCTATGTTTCGATGAAGAATCTTGTGCTCAAAATCTCCACAGACAATGAAGTGGCAATTTTGAGAGGAAATTAAAAGACAGCTCAGGAGACGTACTTGACCATGCTCAAAGAGGCCAATCAAGCCTTGCCCTTGGACACAATAGATGTACCCGAGAAGGAGGAATGGCGGGCAGAGCCAGCAGAGGTATTACAGGTTGTTGAACTGGAGTCGAGAAAGAAAGTTCAGATATCAGCTGGCAAGATTAGGGTGGAGAAAGAAGCCCTCCTTTCAACACTCTATGAGTTCGTCGATGTCTTCGCCAGGTAAACCTCAAAAATCTACGGGGTAAAGAAGGACTTAATAGTTCACTCATTGAATGTTTGGCCAGAATGTAAACCAGTAAAATAGAAGAAGAGAAACCATGCACTCAAGAGACAGTTGGCCATAGAACATGAGACCACCACTTTGCTGGAGAGCGAATTCTTCAGGGAGATATTTTATCCAGACTGGCTAGCCAATGTGGTGCTTATTAAGAAAAAAAGCGGCAGATGGAGAATGTGTGTTGACTTCACAGACCTAAACAACGCATGTCCGAAGGACTACTATCCGCCGTTGAACATTGACACACTAGTGGATTCCACGGCAGGATTCGAAGAGTACACCTTCCTCGATGCCTTAGTGAGCTATCATCAGATTCCTATGGCCCCAGCAAATGAAGAGAAAATGACATTCATCACCCAAAGAGGAACTTATTGTTATCGGGTTATGCCTTTTAGATTGAAGAATGCGGGGGCCACTTACCAAATGTTGATGAATCAACTATTCGCTGAGTAGTTAGGGAAGAACATGGAGATTTATGTGGATGATATGATAGTTAAGAGCCAAACCTCTACAGACATGTCTACCGAACTGAAGGAGACCTTCCAGAGACTCAGAGATTTGGGTCTCAAGATGAACCCTAAAAAATGTGCCTTTGGGGTTTAGTCCAGAATATTTCTTGGCTTTATGATATCGAAGCAAGGGATCAAGGCAAATTCGGAGAAAATCAAGGCAATCATGACCATGGATCCACCCAAAATAGTTCGGGAAGTTTAGAGATTGAATGGAAGAATCACAGCTCTAGAAAGATTCATATCTTGCTCGGCTAGACGATGTTTGCCATTCTACTCAGCAATCAAGAACCTCAAGAACTTCACTTGGACAGAAGAATGCCAGCAAGCATTTCAGGCCTTAAAGCAGTTCCTTTCAACCCCGCCGTAGCTCAGCAGACCACTGGCTAGTGAGATTTTATACGTTTACTTGTCTTTTTTGCAGGCCCAGTAGGTACGGTCCTGGTCAGAGAAGAGGAGGGCCAACAGTTTCCTATTTATTATACAAGCAAAGTACTTCAAGGTGCCGAGCTCAATTATCCAATTCTTGAGCAGCTTGCTCTTGCACTTATCACAACTACGATAAAACTCCGTTCGTACTTTCAGGCCCACACGATTGTAGTGCGTACAAACTCAAACTTGAGGAAGGTGTTACAGAGGTTGGAGTGTTTGGGAGATTGACAAAATGGGCTGCTCGCCTGGGGGAGTTCGATGTTTGGTATGAGCTACGAACATCCATGAAAGCATAAGTATTGACAGACTTTATGGCTGAGCTACATAAACCTGCCCCCGAGCCAGCAAAAACATCATGGAAGTTGTATGTCGATGGGGCTGCAAGCTCAGATGGTGTGGGGGCTAGAGTATTTCTAACGAGCCCGATGATAGTCTGCATCTGAGCAATGGCACGCCTGACTTTTCTAGCTTCCAACAAAGCAACAGAATATGAAGCCCTATGCTACGGGCTGTAGTTGGCTATAAAAGTGAAGTCAGACATCTTAGAGATATTCTCAGATTCCCAACTAGTCGTCAGTCAGCTGAAAGAAAGCTTTGAAGCCAAGGACGGCTTCATGATCCATTATAAGGAATTGACTTTCGCATTATTAGCCAGGTTGGAGGAGAAAGGGGGAACTTGGTCGATCACCCAGATACCTCGGGCAGAGAATACGAAGGCAAATACTCTGGCTAAGAGAGCTTGTCCCAATAGTTTGGTCGAAATTGCAGACATCATTTCCACAACAATCTCATTGCCAAATTATGAAACTTTTCAGATCCAAGTGCAGGAGCTAATGGATGGATGGCGCCTACCAATTTACCCGTACTTGATGTCAGGGACCCTGCTCGAAGACCAAATCCAAGCTCGAAAGGTAGTTTGAAAATCAAGCTTATATGTTGTGATGGATGACAAGCTTTACAGGCGATCTTTCTCCAACCCATAGGCTTTATACGTGAGCAATGATGAGGAGGATTATATCCTTAGAGAGATTCATAAAAGAATCTACGGAGCTCATGAAGGGGCACAGGCCATAGCTCGAAAAGCTCTCTTACAGGGATATTATTGGCCAACCATGGAGGCTGATGCAATGACTCTAGTTTAAAAGTGCAACAAATGCCAAAGATTTGCCAACATTCCACATCTGAGCTCGGCAAAACAAAAGCCGATCCACAACCCGTGGCCTTTTGCCTAGTGGGGGATTGATATATTGGGCCCTTTTCCCCAAGCTAAGGGACAGCGACGATTTTTGATGGTGCCAGTAAATCACTTTACCAAGTGGGTGAAAGCCGAACCACTTTCCACCATTACCTCGGCGAATGTCATCAAGTTCCTAAACAAAAATATCATTACAAGGTTTGGTATCCCGCACTCCATTATATCTAACAATGGCAAACAGTTTGATTGTCATGCCTTCAAGAACTTTTGTTCGGAGCTGAAGATCTAATTGAATTTCAGTTCAGTCTACCATCCGTAATCCAACGAAATGATCGAGGTGACAAACAGAACTATCCTATTTGGACTTAAGAAGCGACTTAAAGGAGCCAAAGGCCTATGGACTGAAGAACTCAACAACGTGCTATGGGCGTATCGGACGTCACCTCGTGCAGCAATAGGGTTAACACCGTTCGCACTGACGTATGGTACTGAAGCCATCATCCCATGTGAAGTAAGAGTACCAGGTATCCGAACATCTTATTCTAACACGGGGAACAACAGTGGTCTCTTGTACAACTTAGATCGACTCGAAGAAAGTAGAGAGCTTGCCCAGATACGATCTGCAACATGCAAACAATGCATGGTGGCTTACCATGACCGCAAGATCAAGCCAAAGTCTTTTCGGGTTAGACAAATGGTACTGAAAAAGGTGGTGTCTGCTCAAACAACAATAGTAGTAGGCAAACTGAACCCCAATTGGGAAAGACCTACATCATTCAAGAAGTGAGCCAAGGCGGAGCATATAGGCTAGAGGATGTCACAGGCAAACGGCTTCTGCACTCTTAGAACGGGCTTAACCTCAGGCCATACTACCAATAGCTCGGTATTATCCGTGCTATAAGAAACCTTGTACTTATTCTCATTTAATTGTCCTTAACTTTTGTTTGTCATGGTCATTGTTTATCTATTTATTATTTTACAATTACAATTTGTTGCCATGATGATCTGGCTTCAATGCATGTCCTTCAGATGTTTCTGCCTGCAGGACTGAAGTTTAATGAATCATACATTCTATGCAAAGTACTTAGCAACTTTATATCACGATATGTCTACGTAAAGGCTCGGCATCAACGCCAAGATCGCCCAATCATTTAAATAAGTTTGGCACATATTGCCGCAAAACTTGCTAACTTGGAAGGCTAACTACACCTATGGCTACAAGCTCAGGATTATCGCCACAATCGCTCGACCATATTTACGAGTTCAGTACACACCGCCAAATAACTCGCTAATTCGGTAGGCTAACTATGCATATATATAAAGGCTCGGCATTATTACCAAAATTGTCTGATCATCTAAGTAAGTTCGGTACATATCACCAAAAAACTTGCTAAGTTGGAAGGCTGACTACGCCTATGGATAAGGGCTCAACATTATCACTAAAATTACCCACTCATCTAAGTAAGTTCGGCACATATCGTCAAAAAACTTACTAACTTAGTAGGCCAACCACACCTATGGGAGATTGCTCGGCATACATCGCCAATTAACTTAATAACTCAATAAGCTATTCGCACCTCAACAGAGTCACGTCCAAAAATGAGTTCGGCAAATGCTGCCACACCACTCTTGGTCTATGTGAAAAATTTTTGTGGTTGATAAATTGTACAACCTCGCCCAAAGCAGACACATATCATCCTCAAGCTTATGCCCTCACTTTACTCTAAGTATTTTGACCAAACAGTCCTATGGCAAAATTCAAGTTCGGCATTTACAAAGCCTTTGGAATGGTGTATCACATGCAAGGTATGCACCACATCGTACTCATTATTTACATCCTCCTTTTATGGAATGTGTTTCTTTTCAATAAATTAAGCTCAGTTATGTAATCAAAGGCTATTCAGATAAGCTTAAGAGCACTCACCTCACCACACACGAATATTCTAATTTTTCAAGTATTCTCGGGAGGATAAGCCGAACATAATGACAAACTTAAACACAGAAAGATATGAAAATAGTTCAAATTTTTCATTAAAATTAATAGGTTGTTACAAGAGGCTAGTCCTCATTTGGATACACATCATTCAAGAAGGACAAATTGAGTTTGGGATATTTCCCTTTTACAATGGAAGATATCTTGGCACTAAATGCCATCCACTTCTTTGCCAGCGCCTCGGCCTCCTTCTCTTCTCGCTCAGCCTCTCTTTTTTCCCATTCATCCTCCTTAAGCTTGAGTTACTTAACTTTAGCCTTGAGAACGAAATTAGACTCTTTCTCTTGGCCTAGAGCGGCCTCTAGCTCAGCTATTTTCCTTGCGGCCTCCTCGGCCTGCTCTAGAGCCTTTCGAGCTCTCTCTTTGATTTTAGCCATCTTCAACCAAAGAGCCCCAAAGTTTGAATCAGCACATCGACGCTTCACTATAAGATCATTCATCTTGACAATAGTGGCATCGATCAATTGGGATCCCTGTCAAACACAAAAAGTCAGGCAACATTTGGAAAAACAAACACTAAGTACTAGTTCAGACCACTTACTTTAGCTTGATGCCTCTTTAAGCGATAGGCTAGGTTGTCACAGCTCAAAGAGGAGAGAGGATCGACTTCCTTCGGCATGCATGAGGCAACGTGCACGAAAGTGCTGAAGTTCGGGTCGTTGGAGGAATACTTATCCCTCTTCACCCCCTAGAACTCGTAAATCTCGACGAGCAGCGAACGGAGATCTCTCGGCTCCTTATCATCTGGGCCTTGATGCTTGGATGGGGGATTTAGTTCTATCTCAGCAATCAGAGTACCCATAACCTCTACAGTAGAAGCATAGGTTAAACCTTAGGAGGAGGCGCTGGCAATGTTTCCTCGCCAACTGGGGGTGTACTGGAGGAACTTTCGGTGAGCTTTTGCCTTTTCGCCCTCATAATCTCAGCTGCTCAGTTCATTTTCCGCATGATTGCAAGGAAAAAATAAATTAAAACAGTACATTAGTATCATTGAATAGAGGAATATTATATGTTACCTTTTCTTTGGCGGGGAAGTGGTACTAAGCTGTAGGGATCCAACAGATTCCTTAAGTCCCACTTGTCTCTGGCCAGTTCCCTCCAGCGAGTGAGGATCTGCTCCTTTTCATCAGAGAGCCACAAGCTATTTTCGTTATGATTTGTAAACCTCCCCCAAGTTGTTCGTACTGGAAAGTCAACACATACTCTTTCCACCAAGAAAAATCGGTCTTTCCACTTCTTCAATAACTCTGGATTTTCGGTAAATACCCTATATCCAAACTGAGCTTGTATGTAATTGTGGTCCTTGGTTCCAGCTCGAAGACCGACCACGTGGATTGCTCAGAATAGGTTCAAGGTCAAGTATATGCCCTGCTCCACAGCCCAAACCTGAAGAGCTGTGAGGGTCCACCAAGCATTGGGGTGGAGCTACCCTATTGACATGTCAAAATATCGTAGCACACTCACTTCAAAACTCGTTAGAGGTAAATGAACGGCAGCCTCTAACTATGCCTCGTAAATGACGGTCTTCCTTTTATTGGTGAACTGCGTATTTGCCCTCTATGATGAACTAGGCTTGCTTGCAAAATAGTTTGGTTCAAACGTTAGTTGGTCTAGGAGGGAGCCGAGCTCCTCCACCTTGATCGTTGAACTTAGGCTGCCCACCCCAGGCAATCGGCGTGGAGCCTTCTTTTTAAGAGCGAAAGAAGCAACAGACTTACCGAAGTCGAAAGGCCGGCTTCCTTTCTCTCGACATCGAATCCATACTCATGCCGGAGACACTACCAGTGGGAGCATCTCCACTATCTCCAACTCTTTCACTCGAAGCGGTTACCGAACTCATGGCAAAGGAAGTGTTGGGATTTATCGGTTACATACATCTTATACATAAGCGAAATTTAAATTTTTTTAACAAATAGATCTGATCTTGTCATGAATTTACAATATACATATTAATGAAAATAAGAAAATTCACCTTTGATTTTTGTTGAACAATTAATTTTCCTTCTCTCCGGGTTGTCGCAAATCACAGTGTCCAAAATCGAATACCTCTAATGAGTAATCCACACTAGAGAAGGATTGAATGAACCAACTAAGGAAGAGAACAAGGGCTGGCCAAAATTCCCTAGATGCTAGCAAGGGAAGTGGCGGCTAGGGTTGAGAGAAAAGAGAGAAAATGTTTTCTCTTAATTATTCACACTTAACCCTAATACCCTATCACTTGAATTTTTATAGTTAGGTTAAAAATCCAACTTCATAATAGGATTGGGCTCTTTAAAATTGCTGGAGAAATATTAGTTGGATTTCTGAAATTATTAATAATTTATTTGGGCTCAATTAAATCTAATTTATGCCCTGTCACAAAAGACTATGCACAAAACCCACAAACTAAGCCCTTTGTGCATATACTTAGATTTAATTACCCAAATAAATTTCAAATCCAACCAAAATAAATATATAGGCTCCATAACACTTATGAAATATATTTAATTTATTTTGGTCCAAGAATTAGACCTCTAAGGCCTTCTATTTGTAGTTGGCGTGTAACCCTTCCTCTTGAGGGTTTATGTGCCAACTTCACTTCTTTGGGCCTCTTTAATTCTTCCAATGGATCTATTAATTATTATATCATCCCTATAACACTTATATTCCAATAATAATTAATTATGAAATACATTATTTCAATTAGGTCCATTTTACATAACATTTCTAAAAAGTTCTGTGAACAATTTTACTTGATCATAATTAATTAAACTCTTTAATTAATTATTCTCTTATTTACTTTTCTATCTCCATAATAATATCAAATATTATTATCCTTGTCATTTTATCATTTTATCATTTTCTCTATATGTATGTGACCTATTGGGTTCCTGTCCATATTGGCAGTATAATATATAATTGTTAGTTCTATTCAAAACTCACATGATTTAAACTCCTTTAAATCATTTTATCAATCCCTATTCATATTTATGATACATTATTATACAAGTCATGATCGGCCTCTAGCTAGGCATCATGACTACCCAAATGTCAGGAAAGTCAAGTGGTTTAATTATACCCAACCATAGAACAGTTACCGTGCAATTACTCCTTTCACCACTCTTATCTCAATTAGATTTTGAGTATGAATTTCTGTTAACTCATATAAATCTAATTATGTATGTTCTATTAATTTAACCATTGTTTCCAAAATGCCCTTCATAGATCTCTATCCATCTTAGCATATTACTATGGCCAGAGATTCTTTGAACAAGGCAATTATAGAATCATGCGAGATAACTATTAGTGTAAGCCCTAGCCCCAATGCATTGTAACGAAACACTTGAAATTAATAATATGAGGCATTAGTTTTATCTTTTGTATTCCTGTGCATATCAATTGATAAAACTATCCAAGAATGTCGTTTCGGTTTAAGTTATCATGTGTGAGTCACATGGATTGTAAGACTTTGAAACAAATGAGACTTCATTCTAAATATCCCTAGTCAGTCATTGTTATGGGAATAACAAATGAATTAAGACTAGTATGCTCTCTCTGATATTATGAGTTCTGTCTTACGGATCATTAGGACAAGAGTGTCAATCAGAGATCATAGATACATGTTAAAGAACATGGTATCTGGATTCGATCCGCTCATGAGAACACAACATGGTACAAGTCATAAGTGTTTCTCATATGCAAGTTTTGTATCGGAGTTCTTAGACCTGAAATCTCTATGAAACTCTTTATGAATTACTGCGTACTTTGACATACACCTAACGTGCTCGTAACAGAGTGACAAGTACGGGTATGATTGGGTATGCATTAATTCATGTTAGAGAGTATGAGAGAAGTGAATGGATTACCCCTCTCAATAAGAGAGAAAATATCATCGGCCACTTGATCAGTGAACTGAGAAGTGTATGGCCATACCGAGATGAAATAATGAGTAATCATTATTTATCTGAGAGTTCAGTGTCACTGGAATATCAAGAAAGGAATTAATATATATAAGGATGACTAGTTCCATGCCTTATATTAATTCTGATATTTAAGGGTAAGGGACTATGCGAAATTGCATTAGGTCACCAAATGCCATATGCATTTTCATTTAATTTGGAATGCTATAATATCTTGCTAGAGAATATATATAGCCTTTGAATTAATTTATTAATTCATTGCCAACATTAAATGGACCTATAGGATCGCACACAAAGCATTGGGCTTAAAATATTTAAATTAAGTATTGGACATTAATTTGAGCTTTTAATTAAAGTCAAATTAATGTATGTAATGGGTTATAATATTGCTATTGGGCTTTGGTCCATGAGAGAGAGAAATTCAGCCCATAAGGTTTAATTTCAATTAATTAATTATCTTGTGTTAATTAAGTTAATTGAATATTAAAGCCTAAAGGAATTTAAATTAAATTAAATCACTTATATATTTAATGATGTGGCCGAAATTCCAAGAGGGAAATCAAGGAATTTCGGCACATGCTATATATTTAAATTAAGTGATTTCATTTATTTAAATGTCTTATGTTTTATTTCAAATTTGAATTTAAATTCAAAGGAGTTTAATTCAAAATATATTACTTATCTTTAGGAAGTGATAGAGTTTGAATTAATTATCTTAGGATAGTTGAATTCAGATTAATGACTTGCCAAAGGATAAGCATATATATTAAAAGAAATAAAACCCTAAACCTAATTTTTTTGTGGCATGAATAGTAACTCGTGAATAGTAACTCGTGAATAGTGACTCTCTCTCTCTTAATTCTTTTGTTCAATTTTTCACAAGGAGAAAGGATTGTTCCTCATTCTCTTGTGTTATTGAGCAGTAATAGCAATATAAAGAAGTACAAAATCAAGTTTTGTAGCTTCAAACTATAACCCTTACACAATACCGAAAAAGAGATCTAGCAATCTCGTTTTTAAGCCGACGGTATAATTGTGTGTGTGAGAATAGAGGGAGTGGCGCAAAAGGCTGTTCCTTGGCATTGGTGATCGAGAACTAAGGTGGATAAAGGCATCTTGGTTGCTGGACATCACAAAATCAAAGAATAAAAGGCATCATCTATTGTAAGTTTCAAAACCCTAAAATTGCATGTTTTCGTTCCTATCTTTGGATATGTATGGTATGTATGATAAAATTTTTGTTTTTCCGCTGTGCTATCATGATTATCATACCATGTCATATTACATCAATAACTTCCCTTAATAAATCTAGGATGGTGAATCCTTTGTCAATCGCTCAACTATCTTCAAGTAGGTCATGATATACCCAACCTCCTAACTATGTTCACCCCCAGTTGGAAGTAATCAGTTATGGAGTCAAAGTATACCACTTGCTACTTAAGATAACTTTGGTGATCTCAAGTCTAAGGATACTTACACAACCGCTATGAAGAGATTCCTCAGTGACATAGATTTAATATCCATGTAAGGATTCTCTTTGCAGGTCTCTAATGAACTTGTTCTTCTAACGAGCATCCACATGTTAGCTTTGATTATCTTTCATAATCACAGTTATGAGAACCACTGCTTGAACCATTCAAGAAGCATAACATGTGCTAGTCTGTTCGAATTAACAATGTCCTATCTTGTTAATTCTATGACTAGGGATATTTCGATATTAACACATTTACATGCAATAGACACCTCATATCATGAACACTTTCATGATTGTCTTTGCACTGTGTTTATAATATCAAGGACTTCATTTATTAATTTAAGATTTTCAAACTCATGTATTTAAACATAGCATTAATAAATGAATAATGCCTTTTATTAAGAATATAAATTCATACATATGAAATTCATCCCTTTTACATGGGCTCTAGGGCATACTCTCTAATAGGAAGTAAGCAGGAAACTAAGAACGAAAAAGAAATAAAGCACAAGCAAAGGAAGGATTGACAAACCTGTTGAAAGAAGTAGTTACAGAAGGAAATGAGGCGAATAACGAAAACCTTGGAGCCTCAAGCACTGATTTCAGAGGTTATGGAGGCAGAGAAAAGAAAGAAACAGAATGAAAATCAAGAAAATGAAAAGCGAAAACTTAATCAAAATCGGAGAAGGTTTATATAGAAAAACCAAAGGGGCTCCAAACGTACACGTGGCGGCAGATCCGGACTTGGAACAGTTCATTTAAGGTGGTGCACCATAATTGAAGCGCTCCCAGCCGTTATGCACGATAAAACAAGAGGCCATAATGACCTCCATTAAATGCGCTCACATAAAAGCTGATGTCATCCCGATAATTCGCAGGTGATCTGGTAGAGCTAAAGGCAGGTCTGCCCTACACCAAAACTATGCGAGTCTATGTGGCCTTTGATACCAAACGCCAAGAAGAGCTCGAAAGGCCCTTTGACCTCGAAGTTGCCACAACCAGCTCATTAGGCCCAGTCGCCACGAGCTCCGGTCTTAGGGTGCTAAATGCACTCATTCAGCACGCACCTGCCAACTATCGACATGAATGTCGCCAACTGGGGGGGGGGGAACTTATGATAACAACCGAACTCAAAGCTCGATTAAGCGGTCCATAGTAACCGAACATATCGCTCAACCGGACCTCCGCAAACTGATCAAAAACCTGAATCACTCGGGCTCGCAAATCGGGCTACAGTTCGGTTAAGAACGTATTCCGAAAACACCTCCACCATGATGGACAAACAGTTACCACTAACCCACGTTCCCCTCGAAAATATCAGAAAATGGGTTGGTGGCCGAAAAGAACGAAAATCTTCTTCCATGATCTTCCTTCAAATGTGCAACCCCTCTTATAAAAAGAGGAAAAACAAGTATGAAATTTTTTACTCAGTCTTTGACCAGAAATTCACTCTTTTACACATAAATTCTGACTTGACCGTCGGAGACTCCCCGATCGAAAATCCACCGATCTTTTGTTTCTTTTTGAAGGTGATCGCAAGAAATTTATAGCTTATTTGACCTGTCGTCAATGAACAATTGAATGTACACAACCATCCGCTAATTGTCACCCAATTTTCTTCCTAATCTGGCCAAAGGAAGTTTGATAATCCTAAATGTGTATAAATTATTCTCTAGAGTTAAAATATTCTTTAAAATGTTATGCACAATTCTTTACTTATAAATATCTAAATATTTGCATAAAAAAAAATTATATAATCAATATTAACCTTAAAATTAAATAAATTCCCACCGTCTATCAAGGATATGAAAAACTATAAATAGATGAAACTTCATTTATTGTACACAGCCAAGTAATACAAAGCATTCTTCCAAATTCTTGTATGCTCTCTTTTATTCTTTTAGTTAGCTTACTTAGCTTTCTCTGAGCCCAAGTCAAACACTTAAGGAAAGACTTATTAGCATTCTTTAAAGCACTTGGGTAAAATTTACTAAGGCCGCACATGACTAGAGTTCGTGTGAATCATCACCAGTGACATAATGCTCATGTTAATATATGAACACCTGTTCATGTAAATCGAACTGCCATCTTACTTCATCAGATGAATAATGTGCACAACCACAAATGAAAATGAACAATTACATCATCAGCTTCTTGCCCGGAATTACGCAACAAAAAATAAGGGAAGTCTATAGCTTGTATGACTGTCCTAATTAATTAAGTAATACTTGTAGGAAAAGCATATTTGTTGATCAAACTGAATGTATCCAACATCAACAAGACATAGCCCCTCAGGTGGCGCTGGGGGAGCACTGGCACGTCTACATGAAGCATCCATCAGCTTCAGCAATGCATCATCTTCTGCACCTGCAGCCGCTTCCCTTATTGACGTTGCCACAAGAACTCGCACCATCTTCCACACAAAATACCCCAAAAACAAAAATCAACTTTCAAGAAAAAAAAAACACTAAAAAACAAACAAACAAACAAAAAAACAAAATTTGAGAAATGCGAAACATAAACAATTTTACATGCACATGTTAACTCCAAATTTATTACTAATCAGAAATTTCAAGTCCTATTGGAATTTCAATAATTATATGTCGAATAAGTCTATCTATCCTGAATTTTGGACAAATTATTGAATACATGCAACACATTTTTTTCCTCAAATTTGCATCTTCAACTTCCATATTTTGTTCCTACCCTATCCCCGTAGGTGGTCTTGGATGCTTATATGCACGAATCATGCTAATATCGAAAGAACAACAAAAGCCCCACAAAATAATGGTGACTGGCCATCCACATTGTTAAATTTTGTTATATCTTCAATTACATTTTGATATAATAGCAACAAAAAGGACTAATAAAAAGTTGAGTATAGAATATCGCTGATGTTTTGGCCGAAATATAGGATAGAAGAGTCAATCCGGCCATCTATATATATATCTCACACACCGAGGGATTCGTAAGTAATCAAGTTCAACCTTACGTAGGACCTGTTAGCAACCAGCTCGACACACATAACTTTTCTTCTTTCACCATGATCCTACAATAACAGCAGCGCTAGCAACCATTAGCAGATTGTACCGATTTATGTAGCCAGTACATTCATCAAGCACATCTTTATTGAGAAGAAAGGGAGATGGCACAGCTACTAGTTGGTTTTGGTTAAAAAAAGGAAGAAAAAAAATCAAAATCTATCAGGGAAAAAAGAAACATAAAATTAAACAAGAAGTTCAGTAAAAAATTTCACATCTATAACTAGAATTTTTTTATTTATTTACTTGCTTATTTCCCATATCCAAGTTGGGATCCAGCGCAGTACTTGCTTGTGCATTGTAGAATACAGCAATCACTCGAATTAGTCTATAGGAAAGAATTTATGTTCTAGGTACATGTAAATGTTTTATAATGGTTCCTTTATATGTGAAAAGCAGATTTTATGACTGAGCATCAGATATTTCACCTGCCACTGAAATTCTTCAATGTTTCATTTTTAGCGTTCTGCTAATTTACCATTTCCTTTTTTTTTTTTTTGCTGCTGCAACTTTGAGAGAGGTTTGATGAACACCTCTGTTCTTTCTACTATCCATGTTTTCTCCGGAGATTTTAGGGTTGAGTGAGATGTTATTATGTATAAGCTACTATTCTCTAGAAGCTTGTTTAGCTTCATAAAATTTCTTTTGCGCATAGAAAGAAATTGAATCTATTCCATTGAGGATATAGCTAGCAAAAAGAAAAAGTAGTAGTAGTAATGACAACAAAAACAACAATAATTTCTATCATAAAAAAGAATAATAGTAAATAATAATAAATAAATCAACTAACAAAAGGACCACAAACTCAGATAATGCAAATTAACATACATGGTGACAATTCAAGGAAGACATGACACAAAAGCCACACAATGGTAAAACAAGAAAGTTTGCAGGAAAAATTAGGTAAGAAGTATTTACAGAACACGGTAATCTGGCTTCCATGGCTCGAGCATGATATATGAAACATTCTGTTGGTGGACCTCTGAAAGAGAAAGATAAGCAATTTATAGTGAATAGAATCATGCACGGGATGCAAAATGTCAGCAGTTGTTATAAAAAAACATTTAGGTGAAACAGCAACAAATTTCCCGTGCAATCTCGAAAATATTAACATGAAAGTCAAACCTCTAAGCATAATGATCCGTGAGGTTGGAAAGGGCGATATTAGATCATTGCAACATGAATAGCAACTAGACAGCCACACGTTTTCTTTATTTACAACAGATTCCAATGAAATGATTTGGAGCACAGGAAGAGAGTGGGAAAAATGAAGGTTGGGTGACAAATAAATAAAAACAGTGCCCAACTAGCAAAAAGACTAAATCCAGTAACGAAGGCTAATAGGCACAGTCCAAAAGTAAAATCACGATCAGATTCACCAGTAAATGAACAAAAAGAAGAGTACTTGGTGAATCCCCACCACAAACCATAGGTGCTAATGATAATTATAGAACAGGAACAACCACAACGAACTATGCAGAGATAGACAAGTAACTAGTTGAAAAAATATGCAACTGCAGAGTTACAGTTGGAAAACAATATGGGTATTTGAAAACATCATAAGTAGTAACAAGCATAGCCAATAATCCAAAGAACAAGTACCTACAAAGTAAAGGATACAAAAGCAGAGTTCCAGGTGCCCAATTATATAAAATTTTAAATGCTATGTCTACTATAATTCTTTTAATGTGCCTAGCAATAAGATATAAAGAAACACTTTACATAAGTCAGAAGTAGCTGCCTCTGTACTGTAATCACTACAAGAGCAGGGTACTGGGTTTGCTATTATCTAGACAAAGTATAGTTAGATGAAGCCATTATCTTGCAAATCAAACTAAGCATTATGGATTTCTTTTTAGAAATTTTATGTCCAATGAACATCTCAATAAAAAAAGGCACCAGTCCAGTTTAAAATGCTATTGAAGGAAAACTTTGACTATACTTAATCCAAACAGCATGATTATGTTATGAAAAGATAGACACGCAACCACAGGTGGTTTTTCATCTTATTCTTACACATTTCTTGAAGCTTTGGTGTCTCGTGCAAATATTCTGTAGGACAGGAACTTTCATTCTAGTTGTTGCAAAAGATGGTTAACCCTGCATATAGAGAAGGACCTAGGTTTTTTTACACTTTCAAGCCCGTCGTCACCACTAAGAACAGATTCATCAGCATACTCCTCACTCGTGACATCATAACATTCTTGTCTCTTCACATTGTATTTATCATCAGGACTGAAATATTCAAGATCCTCACTGTCAAGGCTTTGCTCCCTATCTTCTCCATCATTAAGAGGAAAAATATACAAATAGCGCCTCCATTTTGCAGAAAAATTAGGATGGAATGCACGTGAAACCTATAGTAAGTAACATATCCTATCAGTAAGCGAAAATGGTTAGTTATTAAACACAAATTGCCTAGTTGCAGTTTTCAACCAGAAATAGATACTTAGATTGAAGCAATACCTCAGAAACAGATATCACCCTAAGTTTTCCAGGTGCTGAGCTGTTGATGACATCTTTTATTTCATCAGGTGTAACATCCTTTCTCCAGGTATCTGAGCATAAAATTGTCAGTTGGCCCCAGAAAAAGTCAAAATCGAACCAATTAACAATCAACTGACAAAACAGGCTATATAATCATAAAAAAAAAATGTATGAGAATCTTTTTTATTGAGTTTCTGGCCTGCAAAACAGATAGTTTCATCTTTGCCTAAAAGTAAAATGCACAGAAAAACAGAGACACTCTCACACACACACACAAATAGCAACAGCTATTTTAACAAATCACAAAAAATTTCAGCCTCACTCACTTGCTGGAATTGGAACTCATTTCAACCTTCCATTCATGCTATTCTTGTAGCAATACATAGGAAACTCATATCAGGAAATGAACACATAAATTCAAGGTTGTCAAAAGCAAGTTTCCACCTAAAAGCGTTTTAGGTCTAAAAACAAGTGAAGGAAAAAAATATTGCTTCTACTGTTTACACATAACTAATTTTAAAATATACATGACATAAAATTCTATAATAAAAAATCAAGTTCCAATAATGTAAAGATAAAATTAAATAGTAAAATTGTAAGAAATATTATATTTCTACTAAATAATAATCAAATATTGAAAATTACAAGTGCTTTCACATCACTAAATGAATTAAAGATTACAAGTTCATGATAATTTAAACTTACAATTAAAACACGAAACTAAACAAAAATTAATCGATCATACGGCGACAAATGAATGAAATTCATTACAATTCATTAAAATCTAATTGATCAGTTTTTTGCAGAGGCAAACATGAGTAGAGTTCTGATATTTTATAGTATGAAGCAACAACATCAACTGTGACCACTTGGTTCACACTTAACATATTAAATCCAATATGTTTCCAACATAAACATAAACATTAGAAACTTGATAACAAGGCTTAAGCAAATGTCAATTACATACAAAAAGAACAAACTTGCTGATGAGCTGAGACTCCTTTGTCAGTGCGCCCTGCTACAACAGCACAAGCCTCGAGGGGTTTACATTTGTCCCTCAGCTGTTGAGCTTTCTTCTCATCAACAAATCTGCCAAGTGACTTTTCTACCAATCTGTAAGAAATAAAAAGGAATACAATAACATATAAAAAAAAAATTACAGAACCAAAAAAAGGCTCATCTCTTAGAGAAGAAAACAAAGTTCAGGCCTTAGAAACTATTTTAAATATTCCAACAAGAAAAAAGGACTTATCAGCAAAAAGAAACAAGAATTTGACTTCTTGTTAGGACCAATGCCCGTAAATAAGAAACAAGAGGGCAAATAGTTCAAAAGAAGTGCAAATGAAAAAAAAAAAGGTCCATCAGATACATTGTATGATTGACATAGTGCAAAGTTGACAGGAAACAACATACCCTTGTACAGTGTTCATACCTGGCTGTTTCTGCCACCCATCAAATGAGCCCCCATGGTATGAAAGAACTATCTTGAAGGTTACCTTAGCCCACCTCCCGGGCCTATCTTCATTTGAAACATGCTCTAATTCAGACTTAGAGGAAGCCTCTTGAATTTTAGCATCACCATGAACAAAATGGTCTGATGAGGACACTGTCTAGAATAAATATAACAAATGAGAATAACATAAAGGATAAAACATCAAAATCACTTTAAACAAAAGCAGTAGATGAAACCAATCGCCATATTGTTTCAATTAATTTTATTTCGTTTATAGACGTTATCATTGCAGAAGTTATTTAAAGATTTTACTGCCTTTGGCAGTTACTGAATCTACTGCCTGTTTTGTTTTAAGTTAATAAAAATATGCCAATAAATGCTAACGGAAACTGAAAGAAAAAACAGTTTATTTTATATTACCCCTAGGGGTTCATAGATATGCCCTATATATTACAAGAGAGAAAACCCCCATACAGGGCTTGAGTGATCCAGAGAAAGTCAACCAATGAAACCTCAAATATAGTAATGTTTTTTGAAACATAGATTTATATTTGACTAGTGCTACAAGTTCCACAACTTCTAAAACATAGATTTATCTTGCCTGACTTTTCATATTAATATTGGCATAACACTGATAATCCATGCAGAACAATTATAAATAGACTATCAATATGAAATATTACAAATTAGAAGATATTGCCTCCAAGAGAATAACCACAGTATCACAAATTATTATTCCAAGTAATATTTCCTAAGGTAAAAACATACTTGGAACAAATCTTGGATACGGTATATGACATTTATCCTCTTAATATAACCATTACCAAATCACATTTGAAGAAGTTTTCATTCACATTTGTCAATCTAATTTCAATCATTTATTTACTTGGCATCTCCAAGAACTAAAAATTTGGACATAATTAACTGAATTATATTCATATGAAATACAACTCTTTTCATTTCCTAAGAGCAAATCTATGACCTAAATGAGGTAAACTAGTGGATTCAGTCGGCAGTCAAGTATCAATGAATAACAAAGACACCAATTTTTGTTAAAAAAAAATTAAAAATTAAAAAAGAAAAACAAACAGTAAAATGCCTAAGCGAACTTTAGTTCAGAGAGTGAATCAATAAGTCAGCTTAATGCGTGGTAAATTTCAGTAGTATTTAGGAATTTGAGTAAATAGCCAACCAATGAAAGATTTAATCAGAGAAAAAACAATAAAATTGCAACTAAACTCGAAAATTAAGACTCATGCAGCAAAAATTGCAAAATGAGAGGGGGGAAGAAGGTTCACCTGAGTCCGAAACAACTCTAAGAATGAAATGTGACCGTTTACGACATTTGAGTAGAAATCAAGGACTTCGTGCCAAGGCCTACTGTACATGAATTGAAAGTTTTCCCTGTACCAAAGCTTAGCAAATGTTTGGTCACGATTGAAACATATTACCAACCAAAAAAGGAATTTAAAAAAAAAAAAGCTGAACCGGGCAGTTCATCTGTGGAATCTGCAAGAGTCAGTGTGGTTATAATGGAAATAGAGTTTGGGTAGTGTCTCTGGGGGGTTCTCCATATGTGGAATCTGTTCTCTTATTGAAAATATTGAAATCGGAAATCGGTGAAGTTTGCTTACCATAAACTTTGCTGCGGCAGAGCAGTTCCACCCATTATAGAGGTGTGAATAATCAAGATTTTGAATTCGCTCAGTACACGGAGACCTGGCAATCAACAAAGGTGGGGGAGCGTGGGTATGGGTCACTTTTTTCGTGAGTTTTTTTTTTTTTCAAATTTTTGGATTTATTACTTTATATTTTTTTAAAAAATTTATCCAAAATACTTTTTTTTAATTCCACTTTTTAAAAATGCATTTATTAACTTCAAAATTTAGGGTGTGTTTGACATTACTTCTGAAAAGAAAAAAAGCTAATTATTGAAGAAAAAACTGATTATCAGATCAAAATAGATGTTTGGTAAATGTTAATTTTAAAAAAATCAATTTTGTGAAAAGGAAAAAAATTTCATATTTGAAAAAGCTATAAATTGAAATTTTTCAAGAAAGCTAAATTTTAGCTTTTCAGGGAAATAAATTTAAAATTTTTTATGGACAAAAATATCTCTTGTTCTATTTTATAATAACAAATATACCTAATATAAAAAACTGTTTTTTTTTTCTTTTCTTTTCTCCTATCATTGAAAATCATCTAACCTAAAAACAAATTCTCTCTGTTTTTGTCTTCGTCGGTAACCAGAAGATAAGCTGCACCTCACGGACACTCCCTACACTGCCGTTGCCGGCCAGGATTGTGCACTTTCTGATAAACCCCTTGTAGGTTTGTGGTTTATCAAATTGCTAGATAATGGATCAAACGAGATGAATTGCCGCATCTATACTTTGGGCTAAGCTTGAACCACATTGTTTCGGCGAGAGAATTGGGCTATGGTATTCAACAATCATTTCTTGTGTTAGGGGATTTTCTTCACCTCGACTTTGCCTTTGCATATTATATAGCATCATGGCCATAATAATCCTAAATTTTTATTATTTTCTTTTTCTTTTTGAATTTTTTTCTCACCGTTTTTCGATTGCTTAATTTCGGTTGTTGCTGATCTAATAGGAATTATAACTTTTTTTCTTTTGGCTAAAATTTAGAGAATAATTATTATTTTTTATTGAGATATTGAATATAATATATTAAAATTATATATGTTCTTTTTCGTCTTTTTTATTCTGAGAAGTTATTTCTAATCGTATTATTAACCAAACAGTTGGTAAACTGTTTTTTAATTTATAAGTCATTTTGTTTTTTATTTACCAAACAGTTATCTACTTTTTGAGATATAACTTTTTTGAATATGGCTTTTACCAATTGAAAAAGTTATTTCCATAAGTTTTGTCAAACTGGCCCTTAATACTTTTTTAAAATTTTATATTTTTAAAAATATATTTTTTATTTTAATTTTAAATTTTATTATAATTTTTTGCAAATTCCTTTTTTTCTACACCAACATGGCCCATTTCCAACTAGTGCCATCGCTTCTCTAATTTCGCTACCACAAATTTCAATTTTCTCTCAAATGACTCGTACAAAGCAAACTGTCCGAAAATCTACAGGAGGCAAGACTTCAAAAAAGCAATTGGCTACAAAGGCGACGAGAAAGTTTGCTCAAGTAACCGACAGAGTAAAAAAGCTACACAGATTTAGGCTAAGGATAAGGACCCCAAGAAAAATCAAAAAATATCATAAGAGTACAGAGCTCTTGATTAGAAAGAGTTGAGTGATGGTTCAATAATAGTACCTTTATTCCCTTTTGAGACAACCAGTAAAATTTGACTGAAATCTCCCCCACCAACAACTGTTAGACTCTTAAATGGTTGAAATTCTTGCTCTCTTGTTCAGTTTGTTCTCAAACATTTTCTCATAAATATAAGATTGAAAAAGATAATCAAAACCAAAGTGTCTATAAAAATCACCCATTGTCACTTGTGCTCTTTTTACCGATACCCGATTTCATCCTTGGAACTAAGGGATCATCGAACTCAATGGAGAAAACCTTTGACCTATAATGGTTCGATCCCACTTTTAGGATCCGACCAGGTTGAGGTTCCTCCGCCCGAGCTAATCGGTCGCTTCGCTATAAGAAAGAGACTCAACCCAACTTCCCGAGTTTTGAGTCTCGTAAGGCATAAGATGGCACATCGAAGTGTCCCTATCTTGTCACTAGTGATCGATAGCTGAGAGCATATGTTGGGCACCATAAGGCTGATTGTAAGGAGTTGCTACCCAATAAAACATTGAAAAAAGGTGTTCTAACCTCGTGAGGCCAAAAACACTAAGATAGTTCAGATCTCTACTCTTATTTTAACATTTGATAAATGTGACATAACAGCTTTTAGATTAATCGTGTTATTCCCTTTTCTTACATGCAAGATCAGAGCAAATATAGAAATTAAAGGTGCACCCAATCATGTACGAAAGCGGTAAATCATGGCATAAAATAAAGCGATAAAGACATCCATAAATCACGCAGTTTATTGCAAAAAAATTTTATGAGGACTTTGGTCCTTGCATGTGGATTGTGAAGAAGTATTTCATTGCGAGAGTTTGAAGACTGGGACTTGCCATTCCAAGTTTTATTTAAGAAACGTCCCATTTTATTTAATTATATACAAAAATTATTTACATTATTAAAAGCTAATTTTTACATGTGAGTTTCTTAGATAAAAAATTGGACGTTGGTCTAACTTTATTAACAAAATATCCCAATTCTTTACTATAAATATTTTTTGTGTCATTTTCCATTTATAATCGAAAAAATTATTTTATAATAAAGAGAAAGGATTGTAGACTTACTTGTAAAGCTCGCCTGGCTACACTCACAAAAGGGTTATTCACACTAATAATAATAATAATAATAACAATAACAATAGTGGTAATGATAACAATAAGAATAAAAATAAAAAGGAGAATGTAAAAAAAAAAAAGCAAAGTGAAATAAATTAAAAAGAAAGATAAGAATTCAACACAAAATGTGCTGGCATGCACTAGACAACATACGGTCGACTCTTTTATTTTAAAAAATGAGAAAACCTATTTTAGGCCATGTATTACATGATGCACAGGTATGCATCAGGTGATACACGACCACATTGGCCTGGCGAAGGCTAGTTTTGTCTTCTTTTAGAATAAAGTTCTTGTCAATAACAGATCCAAAAGTGAGCAAAAAGAGATTGTTAAGTACAAAAACACTATTTTTAAACTAGATCTTTCAGGAAAAGCAACTAAAATGGTAAAAGAGGATTTTACAAGAATAGCCTAGTAATTTTTATCACACGGCAATATACCCTTGAAAAGGGTTTGACAACCAAAACTATATAGGAATAAATATATGATGATTGTGCGGTAAATAAAATTGATGAATAAAATTTATAACATTCAAAATGATAAATGTATAAATTTTATATGGTCAAGAAACTGAGTCGAGAAGAGGGAAGCTTTTTATATTATCTTTAGTGTACTTACTCGATTAGACCATCGGATGTCGGATTCATAGACCTTTTTATATTGAAACTATCATAAATCAATTTAAAAAGGTGTAGAACTAAATATCAAAAATGACGTTTTGAACTCGAAAAGCTTTTGAAACCTTTAAAAGCCTTTATAACAACAACAACAACACTTTCAAACATAAAATTTTCCAACCTTTTTCAAAGTGATCAACCAACTTCTTATATAAGGATGTTTGCATAGGCGTCCAAATGCACATACACAGGTGTGCAATCCTAAAAGTCAGCCCACTTATAGAATTGTATATAAAAAGTTAACCTATTTTTTGATTGCACGGGTGTGCAATAAGGTTGCATGAGTATTCAACTCAAGTGCTTCTGGCCACTTGCCTGAAAAGGCAAGATTCATATTTTTCATAGAAGTGCAAGGCCTTTGCACAGGTGTGCAAACCCAAAAAGGGAAAAAAGCTAGCAATTTTGGCCAAATAATGATGATACTCTCATCATACATGGGTGTGCAAGGCTTAAAACTTGCTCAAATTATCTTTTATTCGACCCTTTGCTTCCCTTGATCGCGCATATCTTTCATTGTTCGACCCTATACTTCCCTCGATCACCCAAATCATGATGCAAACACTTTAAAATATTTTTAAGAAAGGATTTTAGTACAAAAAAATACCTTACTATCCTTGATCTATTATCTTTTAAAGAGTAGTTTTCTTTATTAGGTAATCTTGACAAAAGCCTCCTTATGATCCAATGTCCATAGTTGCCCTTAACTTTAGGGAGGCTAATACACATGAGAGCCTAGATGAGCCAAAGTTCAGAGTAAAAGATAGAGAGAAGCTTACCTAAAGTGGCGACTTCCCTATTGCTTCTTAAGAAGGCTTGATTAGTGACCAACACTAGCCCATGGCACATTCTTTAGTTTGAAGGTGATTCTGCTTCTGTGGTTATACCCTAACCTAAAGGCAATTCCACTTTGTAGCTATACCCCGAAGGCGATTCCACTTTGTGGCTATACCTTGATTTGAAGGTGATCCTACTCTATGGCTATACCTTGATTTTGCAAAAAAAAAAATTGTGTTAGGGTTGCTTAAATCTAGATTAACTCACATAACCATTTGTCCCCTGCAGCAAAAAGAGTGTCGTCGCATGCGACGCATATGAGGACACACTAGTTAATGTTGTATAACTAGTTATACCTTGTTTATCCTGCATTTGTAGTGTTAAAAAGGTTAGATGGGTTTGTTTCCCCCTATGTAGCTTGATAAGTCAATCATTTATGATTCATTATTACAACATGATATGCGAATTTTGTTAAGCCTATTGCATGTTTATTATTGTGATATACGGGTTATTATTAGTCAATTATTTTTGTCCTACGATTGAAGAATTTCAAAATTGTGATTAACCTGTTAAAAATAATCAATATCACTTTGTAACATAATGCAATAAATAAGGAAGTAAGTTATATCAAACATGACAAGTAAATAAAAATCCAAAGCCAAATTCAAAAGAAATCCCTAACAAAACCAAAAAAAATCCCAAAAGAAAATGAATAACACCATCCCAAAAACAAATATCCAAATGTACGAATATATAAACTATGTGTGAGATAAAAGAAAGTGTAAGTGAAATCATCTTTATAAAATTATGAGGCCTCAATGCAAGCTGTAATGAGTCGGACCCTCTGGCAAAAACATGAGCGGTGTCTGTAAAATGGTGGGCTCAATGCCTGAGAGGTGAATGGACCTGAATATGTAGGTCTCGGGGGTAAACAGTGATATGGGATGGAGGAAATCGTTAAGGTAACTTGTAAAATATCCCATCTCCTATCGGATCCGATTCATCTCGATCATCTGTGCTATGAAATGACCTCCGACCATCACATCTATACATGTCACATGGGCTCTGAAATCAGTTTCAAGCTTCTTGATACTCTTTTCGATCTCATTTTTAGCCCCCTTAACTACCTCACTAGCTATAAGGAATGTGGTCTCTAGTGCCATGATCCTCTCTGTAGCCTTTTACAGACTCTTATCAACATTTTGGATCCCTATCTTTATCTTGGCCATATCAGCCATCAATTGTCACTAGCAGGGATCAATATCATTAGATCTCTTTAGGTATGCCTCATAATGCCTAGCCTATTCCTGATGAATCACCTGTATATCTGCAGCCATGGCAGTCTAGGATACCATCATATTTTGAATACCCTATAATATGGCATCCCATGGAGCTGTAGGTGCCTTTTGCTATGGTAGAGGTGGTGCTGAGGATGACATCACACCGAGGTAGCCATAGTCTCTATGTGGCAACTCATGTTGAAAGGTGGGAAAGGCCTACATGGTTTATGCCTCGGCCAGCTCCTGGTGAGGCTCACATGCAAAATAATCGGTAAAAAGGACTCTTTCCTTCCTAAATCATAATCCTAGGAAATCCTTCATCTACTGGTCAATATTGAGCTCCTACTCAAGAAGTGGTGGTTGTGGTTTATAATCTAGTCGCTTCCCGCCTGGGTGTAAGGCCGTATCCATCTCCTCTAAGGTCATCAATCTGATCTCATAAGGTGCAACATCATCCTATCTGGCCATACATATGTCAAAGGTTACCTCTCCCTCTCCTGGTAAATACCCTCTCTGGTTGACTGGCCCATCATATCCTCGGGTATGCCATTTGCCAAAAGTAACCTCATGACCAACCCACTTATGACTTCCACCTTACCTAGGTCATATTATACCTTTTTCAGGTGTTTTAAGATGGTATGGCTCAAATTTACTTATCTCCCTCTCATCATGCCCTACAGGCAGTAGATCTTTGCCATACTAACGACATCAAGACTACCTATCCTCCCTAGATATGACTAAGAAAGAACTCAGTAGAGGTAACGAAGTAGCTGTGATCTTAACATGGTGGACTTTGATATTCTCTACACATATATAACTCCTAGCCTTGCAGTGGCCTCCCATATATGGGCTGGAGCGGATCTCTCTAGCTTGACCACGTCCTCCCCTATAGGTAACCCCAAAATCTCAGCAAAATGCCTGCATATCATAGATATTGGGTAGCCCTGGATACGGCAGGTGATGACATCCTCCTCATCATCTGGTCTTTGCTGCCTTATATAGCAGAGGGTGGCCAAAATCTACCTAGTCATCTCGAGGTAGGTCTTATATGCCCCCGTATAAAATGTTATCTATCCCACATGAGCTATTAGGGCATCAGCCTCCTTAAGTAATCCCAGTTGGCCCAAAAGTTCCCTAGACAAGAATTGATTAAGTAGCATGCGAACTTCTACCATAGTTCGGTATCAAGTGGCCTGCTCGAGCATCATCCATATGGGAAAGTAGGGATCCATATCCTACAAGAGATAAAATTACACAATTAATTATAGTGCTTCGCCTAATAATGTCACCTAGATGTTAGCGCTTTTTATGCATAAATTTCAGTAGCATAACGGCTTAAAAAATCTAAGCTTAAACCTGTACAAAATTAATCCACAAGAAGCTATAAAAAATAAGCAACACTTGGTTCATCCTAACCTACCATTGGGCATCTAGCAATCATGCCAATGCTCACACATAAAAAGCAAATGTTATGTTAAGGTATCATAGTTATATATGCCATCATCATTGTTCTTATTATCATTATATTTATTTACATGCGAACAACTTGCACGAAAAAATTTCATTTCATGTGCATATTAGTATAAACACGTGTTGTTTTTTTAAAGGATAAAGATTTATTCATCCTAAAGCTATTTGCTATTTATTTCATCATTATTTATTTTTTTTACCTCCTATGATTCTTTTTGTCTCTTTACTATATCATTTCATTTATTTCCCATCATCATTTTTATCATTCGTTTTTTATTTTTTAGCTATCAATAGTTACACCTACTTGCACATTATTGCATAAATAGTAAAATTATAAACATATTTTCATTTATTCTGCATTATTACGTTATATTCAACAACAAAAACACATATATCTATCATCACTATTTTTATTATTACTGTATTATTATTTTATTTCTCATTCTAACTCTTAAATAAACATTACCTATATACACAACTTCATTAAACAAATCACTCAAATAATTAAAACAATAATATACAACATAACAAATTAAGCAAAAATAAAAAGAAATCAAAGTGCAATAATCTAACTATAGCATATTTACTCAAACTTTTCTCCAAAACCAAAACTAAAACTATCATTAACACAACGTCATACACATGCACAACAACTGCTATCATCAACTTCATAGTATTTTATATCTATTTGGATCATTAAAAAGAGGTGGAAAGTGTTAAACATACTTTTTTTTGTTAGGAAGCAAAAACTCAATGAAAACTTGCAAATAATATATTAAAATGAGCGCAACACAAAAAACCAGGATTGTACCGGATCAAAATCACAAAACATAGTCTAACGTACAAGAAAAATGGAAAAAATTTAATTGTACTATGTTAAACTCGGGAAAGAAGAAAGAGAAAATGGAAAGAAAGAGAAAAAAACTGTCGAGTTTTTATGTCCAGATGCTTCAAATGGGTGTGCAAAATTTGCAAGGCAAAACAAGCAAAAAAAAATCAAGAATTTGAAAAGTTTTGAATGTAAAACCTTTCCATTCATGCAAAGGCCACGTGAATAGCATTTTTACATGGGTTTTGATCCAAACTCATGCAAAATAACCCTAATTTCTTTCAAAATAATTCTAAAAATTATAATTTTTACAATTTATTAGCCTAGTAAAAATAAAGTTATTTTAATTAGAACTTATTTACAAGAATTTATTTTTGCACAAGTGTAATACTAACAACCTATTTTCTATTATTATTATATCTATTTTATCTATCATTATGCACTTAATTTGCTACTATTATTTCATTATGTACATTTTCTCTCAATTAATTGTTATTATATTTTTTATTATTATTTTTTTAGTGTTCACATACCCGTGTCCGTGTGTAAAATATGCTCCTTGAATTATTTAAACTTTTCTAATAAACATTGTAACATTGAGTGGTGAGTTAACCTTAAAAATTGAAGAAATCTTTGTAAAATAAAGGTGTTAGAATCATACATGTGAGTGTGAGATTATGCAGGATGAGGTGTATGACATGCAAAGCCATTTTTTACTATTTATTTTCACTAAGTGGTAACTAGGGCATTTGCACGGGCATGCAATAAGCCTTGCACGGCCGTGCAAACTGCCATATAAAAAATAATGCTCCAGATTTTCAACTGCTTTTTGTTCCCCTTTCACATTCTCTTTGCCCTCTTTCATTTTCTATTTCTCTGCCTCGTATTGCTTTAGTTTTAGTTACACTTTGTTAACAATGATTCCATTTTCAGAGCAGCTTGCACTATTGCTTGATGATTATTTCACCTTGGATAATCCTATTCTATCTTCCTATTCCAATCTATGTTTCCTCTACAGAGTGGAGTTGGCTGAGAATGTGCTCGTTGCTTTAACATGCTACTAGGATACCTGCTTTCACATTTTTTACTTTAATAATATGGAAATATGCCCATTTGATGAGGAATTCGTAGCTATCTTAAGCTTTCCTTTCTCTTCAGGCACCCTTCCATGCATGCCTAATTATGGCCTAAATTATCCTAATAAGACTGTTTGCGCTCTTGGGATCTGTCCTTTTGATGTTAGAATGCTTGCCAAGCCATCTAAGCCTATTGTGCTTAACCTCTTTATTTGACAATCTGTATTATTTAAATGGTAATAAGAATTATACTATTGGCATGACTCTTTTATGTGTATGGTCCATTATCCATGCATTACCAATGAAGTTGGCATCCTAGGAGATTATCGACTTTTTGACATTATCAATGGCATTCATTAAGGGCTAACCCCTTTTCCCCTAATCCTTGCTGAGACCCTGCTTGGATTCGATGCAATACATGCCGACCCTACTGCTTTATTCCGTGGCAGTTCCCTACTACTTTAGGTACCTGTAGTCATTTATTAAAGATAATGCGCCCCTTATGAGTTTTCATACTAGCTTTCATTTACAGGAAATGCATCTTTTTTATAGATTTTCATATAATCCTATGCCTAATTTTTGCTTGAATTGGACACCAAACCATTCCAGTGGATTTTTGCATTTATTGTCATTTTCATTATTTTCTTTTTCTTATTTTTTTCATGTGTTTTTTTTCCAGATTTGGCTGTAGGAAAAGATTAGGATGCTGGCTAAACCCCCTCCTCATATCGTAGAAGAATATTCCTTGAGGTTTTTTATGACACCCTCATACCCTCTTAGGAGGATAGGCGAGTATACATAAGCATCGACTAATCAAAATGGCATACATATAAGAATAACTCATACATTTCTCAGAATTTTATATATGTATATATATACACACACACACACACACATAATATCATTAATACTTATACATATTTAATACAGATATTGGTTTATCCTTGTTATAATTACAACAAAATGTTTGTTACAAAATCATCATAATACAAAATCTTTTCTAGCCTTGGCTTTGTCCCACTCCTAAACTCGCTCTTCAAGACCTACATAGAGGAAATAAACTACCATGATAAGCATAAAGCTTAGTGGGGAGCAAGAATGTTAAATGATGACTACTATGACAATAACACACATAATGAGACATACTAACTACATGAATACAAGTAATTTATGTAAATAATAATACAAAATAATTTAACCTAGCCATTCTTGAATGCATAATCTCAGAATTAGAATGAATTCAATATCATCACAAATCATAGCAGATAATAGGTAACAAAAATAAATTATTTCAGAATTTTCTGCTATTGTCTGAAGACACGGGTAATAGGACAGAACAAAAGATATCATTGGTATCTACATTAAAAGGCATTGCCTCTAAATAAAAAATCTTTAAATTCAGAATTGAAAAGAGACATGGTCCCTAATAAAAGAGGTATAACCTCTAATAAAAGACACCAAATTGTCTAACATAATTGCAGCTGCAATTCTTTTAGGCATGCCTATTTACCTACAGCTCAGACTTTAGTAGGCCATGTTCATATTAAAACATATTATCCAGAAAAATGGATATACTTTGATCCTTAACCATCACATACCAGATATACATAATTGATCTCATGGTTAAAATACAAATTGTAGGGTTCTTTAGCATATATGTTCACCTACACCTCACATTCAAGATACAATTCAATAGCATAAGCATTAAGGTAAAACATATTGAAACCTTGTAACACCCATTGTTTGCTTTATATACTTTTATCAATCTATATTT
Source organism: Excoecaria agallocha (assembly GCA_037975025.1). NCBI lineage: Eukaryota > Viridiplantae > Streptophyta > Magnoliopsida > Malpighiales > Euphorbiaceae > Excoecaria > Excoecaria agallocha. Next base: position 94,245,031 of record CM075806.1, read on the forward strand.
TTATATTAAATCACTTTTTCATATTTATTACAACATAAATTAACTCTAACTATATGTTTGCAAGGTTCCATAAGCATCTGAGAAAGTTCAATGAAATTTGGTGACATTTTGGGATTTAAAATCAAGTGTAAGTTGTAACAAGGAAGCACAAGGCTGAGCTAATTTGGTCTTAATCTTGTACAATAGTCCTAATAAATACAGAAGGGTCCACATGGCTGAGACAAAATGGTCTTAGTCATGTGCACCATTATAGCCTATAAATTATGCAGACAATTTTCTTAGGGCAAATGGCACATCATTTTAGACCTACCATGAGACACCCCTCATGCAAATACCCTATTTTCACATGTATCATTAATACTATTAATCATGCTCATACTACATGTTCAATTAACCATCACTTAGCCATTAATCATGCCATACGATTTCATATACTATTATTTGTGCCACCTGTCTGTTCCTGTTTTTCATTTCATGCTTAGTATCATGCATACTAACTATATGGATATTACTTCATGCATATCACATGCACACATGTTATTTCGTAGCTTTACTACTAGTGAGTTACATTATCCCACATAGGTTATATACATATCAAAATATGACTGGCCATTATATAAAACATATGATAGCTGTATTACAAAAAAAAAACATCCTACATCAAGGTTATAAGTCGATGGTTGGCCCTTCCTGATGCAGAGAACGTCCCTGAGCAAAAGTCTTTCTAGAAGGTACTTACACGGATAAATAACCCGTGCTAAGCTATAAAGCTTAGTGGGGAATATCTACAGATGGATGGCCATACACAAGGCCATCAAAACATACATATACAATATGTTCATATACTATAATCAACCTGTCCAACATAACATGGCAACAATAACATATACTTTAAAGCATAAGCATATTCTCATGTACATAAGCATTGTACCCAAGAGAGAGAAACACATATTTCTTTTTCATAATTCATATAGATGGCAATATTCCATGTGAACATATTCAATTGAAGCATAATTCCTGTGGTAAACCAACAATATAAGCCACATATCAATCTTTAGTCAAATAACTTTAACTGTTTACTTTTGATCATTACTATGAATAACGTTTAGCCTGCCTTAGCTTTATCAGTGGATGCGGGAACTATGGATACACAATGGTATCAAATGAGGGATATCCGAAGATATCGAATCTATAGACCCAAACGGGGCCAACTGTACTATGGACCGGTCAAGCATACCCAAACAGGGTAGCCTATCAACCCAAACGGGGCTGATCATGATCCAAACGGGATCATATACTATGGACCCAAATGGGCCAACTATGGCAGCTGCAATTTCCCTATAGGCGCCTATCTATCCACATCTAAAACTCTATCGCAGGCGGAACTATATTCGTATTCAATTCACATTTTAATACTGTATTCATAGTATACTGTTTGCACATATGCATAGTCTTATCAACCTGTGAATTCTCTGGTGCATAATCAGATACATGCACATTTCATATGCCAAGATATATATCTGGCTCATCTATATCTGTATGACTATATCATTTGCATCATATCATATAAGCATGACATATAATCATCATATCATAGACTTGATCATGCCCTCATTAAGCATTTCACATGTTCATAGTCATGCTAATTCATCTTCTATCTCATAGGGCAATTACATGCTCATATACTCATATACATAATCATAAATGTACATACCTGTGGGTACATTCGCATATAGTCGATTTATTCTTATAAGCATGTTTCCAACACATATATATATATATATACCTTTATCATCATTCAAGTCATGTGCTATACAAAATATCAACATGTTTTCATATGGCATATACACATGCCAAGGTCATGTTATTATTCTCTTTTTCATATCACAAGTGCATATCAAAAGGTGCACTTTCATGTCATAAGATTTACATGTGTAGATTTATCTCAATTTGGCATATGACCATCATGCACAAGATTAATTACATGTATGGGTTCGATAATTCCTTTCTAATCTTTATTCATATTCACAAATGAACGCATGTGTATGCATACAATTCCTTCATTGATAGTCATATTACATGCCTTATTCATTTAACTTTCTATCACATAAGCAATTAGCTGTCTCAATCAATTTAAGAATCATATTATCAAGTGTAGCAACAATCTATTCATACTAGCAATTTCTGTTACATAGAGTAGTCTAGAAAACTAGTCCGGATTCAACTATAGATTACATGTACATAGAGATAGATTCAAGCTTAGGTTTCTTCATGTGAAATATAGGTATGGAAGTCTATTTTTCAATGCAAAAAGGATCACTCAATTTGCTGTTCTATAGCTCAACTCATGAGCAAAACATTCAAGACAGGTCATTCAGTCGTGAAGAGGAGTTCGACTCGTGAAGGGATTCACGAGTGAAGCAAATAAGGTGATTCTCACGACTCGTGAAGGGGTTCACGAGTGGAGAAGGAACTATACTTCACGACTCATGAAGTGGCTCACGAGTGAGGAAGAAAAGCTGAACTTCACGACTCGTGAAGAGCTTCATGAGTGAGGTAACAAAGGAACTCTTCATGACTCGTGAAGAAGATCACGAGTGAAGAAGAAAGACTCGACTTCACGACTCGTGAAGAGCTTCATGAGTCGGACTGATGTTTACGACTCGTGAAGTCATTCACGACTCGGCAAGTCTGTCTTCTTCAACCTTTCAACGATAAACTTCCAGAAAAACGTAAATTCAATTCTGTAAATCCTATTCACTTCCAGTAATCCATTTTACATGCAATATGAATGGCCTAAATTCCCATACCTTGGCTGATAAACCCAATGTCTTCAACCTCTATCAATTCCCTTTCCTTTGATCCTTCTTCCTTCCTCTTCTCCTTCATAAATACCATCACCATGAACATACATTTCCAGCAAATGACATATTCTCAGTCAACAGAAAATGAAGAAGAAGATGGTGATGATGCAGTGTTAAAATGAGAGTTTAATTACCTTAGCTTAGAGCCTTAAACTCTTGATTAACCAACATGCACCATTAACATCTAAATGCTTGAGATAAATCTATGGAAATCAAAGAGGAAGAAGAAGATGAATTTCTGGTTTTGCTCTCAACAAATGCCGATTCTCACCATCAAATTCTCTAACCCAAGCCTTTTATACCCACATGACAATCTCCTCTTTAGTCCTTCATCATTTTGCATGTCACACAAATGCCACAAGCCTTTATGCATGTTAGACTTTAACCCCTCCACTAATTCTTTTTCAAACATTAACCTATCCATTTAAGCATTCTTTCAATTTAACCTTGAATTAAATGCTTCTCTACACAATTGGCCACCAAAATGCCAAAAATACCAATTAACCCCAAATTAATACCTTTATCCTCAATTGCATCCTTAATTAACATTAAACCATACTCTTTTATTATATTTTCATGCAATTAACATAATAACATGTTAATTTACCCCCTTACTTAATTACAATAATATGCAAATTAAATTAGGGTCATGTTAGGGGCCTTACATACCACATAGCATTTTTAGGCAAAGTGGTCTTCTAAAAAGTTGTTCATTTATATTTCTAGTTTCTAAAACATCAAAATCAACTAATCATACTTTTAGATCATGAGATATCTCCATGACAAAATAGGCTGCTCTCATTGATAGGGCAGTAACAATCATCCGAGTTCAACATGGATTTTAAAGGCTTTAAAGGTAGAATTAGACTTATGTTTCTAAAGCAAGTTGTAGATCCATAAGTTAACTTTCATTTCCTATTAGAATCACTCCATTTGGATATCTATAGGATGAAATATAGTAATACTAACAAAACTGGTTGAACTGAATCGATTGACAGAAATTGATCCAGAGTGACCTTTAAATAATTTTCCTTCTTACTTAAGCAAAATCATCATAAATCAACACAATAACATCCAAACTCATGATTTCATCAACAAAAACATATAATTAACATAATCACAAGGAAAAATTTTCCCAAACCTTGATGTTGGCCAAATAAACTCCTTTAGTGCTTCTTTTTCTCATTCTCTTTAATTCCACTTTATTTACCAACTAGAACCATTAAAAATTCATATCTCAATCTTAAATTCAGCCCATAATTCTAACTCATTCAGAATCAAGCAAGAACTGGTAAAGATGAAAAGAAATAAATTACTAAATCACCTTGATTCAACTTAGAATTTGTTTAAACCGCTTTAACATGCAAATTAGGTGAATTGAGTAAAGAGAAAAGTGAAGAAAATTCTGAAATCCTATCCTCATCAGCCTTTCCCCTCTTCTCTCCAAAACACCCACTTTATGCAAGTTTTTAGAACTAATCATTTGTTAATTCCCTATTGGTCTAGATGTCAATATTTTGGCAAATAGCAATTTAATCCTTCTTTTCTCTTAACTTCTCACATTGGCATATAATAACATCAATTGCTACACTGTGATCCATATTTTATAAAATTATACATGTCCAGGCTAAAAATAATCAAATTACTAATTTACCCCTACCTTTTAAATTAATTATTGTTATATCTTTAACCCGTTTATATGCACTTAATACACCTTAGATATGTCATATCGCTACTAGGGTACATGTTAGGGCTTTACATTTTTTGGATCCCATGTGCACTGGTACTAGATTGGCACTATAGAGGAAGGCATTATATGGTTGAGCTCTATGGCAGAATGGAGGGTGAGTTTCATGTGCCTTTAGATCCTTTTAGAGTATGTGACTTGCTATAGGAATTCTTGATGGATTCCTTTTTACGGCTTTTGTAGGGCTATGTTCTATGTCATTGTGCACTGCACTCGGCAGTTTGGTGTGAGGTAAGAGATTGTTCATATATGCCTAAACTTTAAGGGAGGCGATTTAACTGATGCCTTCATTACAGGCTATCACTATATATGGAGGCACTTACCTGTAAAGACCAATATCCCTCCTACAAATGTTTATGACTTTGAGATCATCATGAAATATAGCTCATGGGTCATGAAGGCACTTGATAAAAGGGCATTCTTACTGAGATGCTTGAGCAAAAGAGGCCATAAAGGAGGAGATGCAGATTGATCAGACTTGTTAAGGGAAAGTTTGTTGTGTTTTTTGTGATATGTAATATATGTATTACAGTGCTGGCTGCTGCGACTTATTCTTTTATTTCTTATAAACGTGTTTGCCTTATTGGTGCTTTTGTTTTGCTGTTATGTTTATGTGGTAGATGTTTTTGAATGAATAAATAACATGCATGCTTTCACATTAACTAAAATGTTTAACTTAAATTATTTATGCATCTCATATGATTACAACTTGCGATAATAACAATTACAACATGACATTTAATACAAAACACAACTTTCATTTAGTCTCGGATAATGACATCTTTAATGCATTCAACTTTTTTTGTCAATCAGCCTTCATAGGTTTTTTGATTGGCCATTTTCTCTCAACCCTTAAGTTTTACCTAAGGCATCTTTTTTATGTTTTTACCTTAGTAAGGTACCAAATTTTAGCAAGGCCACATTTTTTCGATTTTCGACATGCGGGCTATTATTCTTTTGATTTGTTTAAGCTATGGAACCTTTTTAGCCTATCGATGTTAACCGATTCTTTGAATTCATTCCCATCGTTGTCTATAAGGGCAGTCACTCCTTTAAAAGTAATTTCTTTAGAATAAAGGGACCCTTCTAATTCAATCTGAACTTTCCTCTATAGTTAAGCAAGCCAGGTCTTATTTGCTTAAATACCAAGTTGCCTTCTTTCAGATGATGGCCTTTAACCTTTTTGCCAAAAGATCGAGCTAATATTTTCTATTATAACTGATTGTGGTAATAAGCTCTTATTCGATTTTCATCTAGCAGGTTCAATTGTGCCATCTTATGTTCTACCCATTTTATCTCTAGCAATTTAGCTTTTAGCACAACCCTTAGTGACTGTAGTTTAATCTCTACTGATAACACAACTTCTAAGCGGTACACGAGGGAAAAAGAAGTGGCTCCTGTGGAGGTTTTAATAGTGGTTTTATACTTATAAATTACGAATGGTAACTTTTTGGCCTAATCCTTGTATGTTTACACACTTTTAGATATAATCTTTTTTAAATTCTTATTAGTGACTTCGATAGCCCTATTTGCTTGCAAATCATAACGTGATGACTTATGATGTTGGATTTTACACTTTTGAAGAATATGTCTAGTTTTTTCTTGAAATTGGATGAGATTGTCTAATACTATGTTTGGAGGCACGCCATACTTACAAATTAGATTCCTCTCAATAAATCGAGCCATCTTTCATTCCTCTAGTCTTTTGAAAGACTTCGTTTCCATCCATTTGGTGAAATAATTAATGGCAACCACATTGTACCTATGACTATTGGAGCTTTTCGAATGAATTTCTTTGATGATGTCTATTCCCTAAGCTGAAAAAGGGCCAAGGTGAGGATAGATTACACAACTCCAAATAGAGAGATGACTCAAGTTAGTGTATTATTGGCATTGATGGCACATTTTCACATATTTAGAGTAGTCAGCATCCATGGTTAACATAAAGAACTCTTGTCGCATGATCGTCCTAGCTAACATTAATCCATTCATATGGCCCCCACACTGTATGAGTTTCTTTCATGACTTTCTTTATTTCTTTCTCATCTAGACATCTTAATTGAATGCCATCAACTTATCTCTTATGTAGGATCTCGTCTACACTAATGAATTGGCTAGCTAACTTGTGAATTATCTTTTAATCTTTCTCCGTCGGTTCTTTAGGGGAACTTAAAATTCTCCAAATAATTCTAGACATCATAATACCATGGTTTGCCATTAGACCCATTTAAACTTATGAGTTGTTCATTATCAAAGCATGGCTTGGTTAGGCTCGTGACTATTACTAGCCTCATAACTATCCTTTTAGGGTTGTTCCACATAGATACCAAGGTTGCCAAGGCATCTGCCAATTGGTTCTTTTCCTACGGTATGTTCCTGAAGGTGCTTACCTCAAATGATTGCTCAAGCCCATCAAATGTTCCACATAAGGCATCCGTTTTTCTTCTCTGATGGACCATTCTCCCTTCGCTTGGTGAATTACTAAAGATGAATCTTCAAATACCTTTATGATCTTTACCCCCAGTGCTATCAAGGCTTTCACCCCATATGTGCAGACTTCATACTATGCTTTATTGTTAGTAAGTTTAAACCCTAATTTCTTGACTAAGGGGAGTTTTTTACCATTGGGCTTAATGAGAACAACTCTTGCTTTGGCTCTTTTGTTATTGGTAGCCCTATCGAAGTACATTTTCCAACTTTGGACTGCTATGGCACCGATGTTTTCATTTAGGAATTCATACTCAACTTGGTCCCCTTCCAATGAGTGAGTAGCAATAGATTCTGCAACTGCCCTCCCTTTTATCTTCTTTCTGGTCATATACTCCACTTTGAATTCTTACGAGAGCAACAACCACTTTCCCCATTTTCCCTACAGAGATGGTGTTATTTAGAGGCATTTGAGTGGGTTATGCTTAGCCACTGCTTGAATCTTGTACGAATGGAAGGAAGTAGTGCCTTAACTTCTTTGAAGCCTATATCATGGTTAAGTAAATCTTCTCAACATCTACATACTTGGTCACGTATGGCAAGAACGTCTTACTCAATTACATAGTACACGGTGAATTCGACCCTGGTATCATCCTTTTGAGCTAACATAGCCCCTATTGAACCCTGCTTCATTGCTATGTACAAGATTAAAGGCTTTGATAGTTTGGGTGGCTAAAGAACTGAAGGGTGTAATAAGTGTTCCTTAATGGTGTTAAAGGCCTTCTGATAATCATCATTCCACTTGACCGGTTGATCCTTTCTCAGAAGTTTAAAAATTTGCTCACATATAGAGGTAAGCTTGGTGATGAACCGACTGATGTACTAAATCCATCCTAAAAATCCACTGATCTCTTTTTCCTTTTTCAGTAATAGCATCTCCCGAATGGCTTTCACCTTATCTGGATCCACCTATATTCTCTTCTAGCTAATGATATGCCCTAGTAGCTTACTTAAGGTTACCTTAAACACACACTTTTTCATATTGAGATGGAGATTGTACTTGTCGATCCGCTGGAAGAACTTTTCTAAGGCCTCAAAATGTTTTTCCCTTGTGGCTGACTTAAACATCATATCATTGACATACACTTCAATTTCCTTATGGATCAGGTCATCGAGAATCTTGTTAACCATTCACTGATAGGTAGCTCTTGTATTTTTCAATCCAAATGGCATGACTTTATACATATAAGTTCCTTATTTAATAATAAAGGTTTTCTTTACTCGATCCACTATCTTGTTTAAGATTTGATTACCCATTAACAAACTATACATCATGCACTTCACTACATTATCAACCAGTATATCTATATGGGTGAGTGGAAAGTTATCATTTGGACGTGCTTTATTTAATTCTTGGTAGTCTATGCACATCCATACTATTGGGAATTATCGGTTACATGCATCATATACATAAGCGAAATTTAAAATTTTTAACCAATATATCCGATCTTGCCATGAATTTACAATATAAATATTAATGAGAATAAGAAAAATCACCTTTGATTTTTGTTGAACAATTGATTTTCCTTCTCACCGGGTTATTGCAAACCATAGTGTCCAAAATTAAACACCTCCAATTAGTAATCCACACTAGAGAAGGAATAAATGAACCAAGAATGGAGGAACCACAAGGTTGGCCGAATTCCCCTTGATGCTAGCAAGGGGGTGACAGCTAGGGGTTTTGAGAGAGAAATTTTTTATAGCGGCTAGGGTTTTTGAGAGAGAAATTTTTTTTTCTCTTAATTGTTCACTTCACCCTAAAATCCCTACCACTTGGATTTTTATAATTAGGTTAAAAATCCAACTTCATAATAGGATTGGACTCTTTATACACTATTATACAAATCATGAACAGCCTCTAGCTGGCATCATGACTACCTAAAAGTCAGGAAAGTCGAGTGGTTTGACTATACCCTTCCATAGAAACAGTTACTGTGTAATTACTCCTTTCACGACTCTTATCTCAGTTAGATTCTGCGTATGGATTTCTATCAACTCATATAAATCTAATTATGTATGTTCTATTAATTTAACCATTGTTCCCAAAATTTTCTTCATGGATCCCTATCCATCTTGGCATATTACTTTGGCCAGAGATTCTCTGAACAAGGCAATTATAGAATCATGTGAGATAACTTCCCTTAATATATCTAGGATGGTGAATCCTTTATCGATCACTCAACTAACTTTAAGCAGGTCATGATATACCCAACCTCCTAACTATGTTCACCCCCAGTTGGAAATAATCAGTTATGGAGTCAAAGTATACCACTTGCTACTTAAGATAACTTTGGTGATCTCAAGTCTAAGGATACTTGCACAACCACTATGAAGAAATTCCTCACTGACATAGATTTAATATCCATGTGAGGATTCTCTTTGTAGGTCTCCAATGATCTTGTTCTTCTAAGAATCATCCATATGTTAGCTTTGATTATCTTCCATAATCACAGTTATGAGAACCACTGCTTGAACCATTCAAGAAGCATAACATGTACTAGTCTGTCCGAATTAATAATGTCCTATCTTGTTAATTCTATGACTATGGATATTTAGATATTAACACATTTGCATGCAATAGACATCTCATATCATGAACACTTTTATGATTGCCTTTGCACTGTATTTATAATATCTAGGACTTCATTTATTAATTTAAGATTTAGAAACTCATTTATTTAAACATAACATTAATAAATGAATGATGCCTTTTATTAAGAATATGAATTCATACATATGAAATACATCCCTTTTACATGGCCTCTTAGGCATACTCTCTAACAATCTCCCATTTGCACTAGAGCCAATCATTCATATGTCTTAAACCCATGTTATTTATATGGTGATCATGCTTTATCTGGGAGAGTGCTTTAGTAAGGGGACTCGCCACATTATCATCTGTGGGGACCTTTTCTATTTTCACATCATTTCTAGCTACTATTTTCCTCATGAGATGGTAGTGTATGAGAACATGCTTGGATAGCTGACGAGACCGTGGTTCCTTTGCTTGCGCAATGGCTTCATTATTGTCACAATATAAAGGAATTGGATCAACAATGCTACGCACCACTCGTAGTTCAGATATGAAATTTTTGATCCAGACTGCTTCTTTGGCTACTTCCGAAGCAGCAATGTACTCAACTTTTGTCGTGAAATTAGCAGTTGTTTCTTGTTTGGAACTCTTTCAACTAACTGCCCCCTTCTCCCATTATGAACACAAAACCTGACTGTGGTTTACAATCATCTTTGTCAAATTTGAAGCTGGCATCTGTATACCCATTTACTTCTAAACTACCCTCCCCATATACCAATAATATATCCTTAGTCCTTCTCAAGTACTTAAGGATATTCTTGATAGCTGCCCAATGTTCCTCTCTGAAATTGGATTGGAATCTACTTGTGACACTCAAAGCAAATGCTACATTTGGACGTGTACATAACATAGCATACATGATAGAACCAATTGCAGATGCATATGGTATTTTATTCATGCTCTCTCTATCCTCTATTATCTGCGGACACATAGACTTAGAAAGGTGTTTTCCATGCACCATGGGTATAAACCCTTTCTTAGAGAAATCCATATTGAACCTCTTCAATATTTTATCTATATATGTACTTTGAGAAAGACCTAGCAACCTATTGGATCTATCTCTATAGATCCTTATTCCCAGAATATAGGATGCGTCTCCATTGTCTTTCATAGAGAATTGCTTGGATAACCATATTTTAATAGATTGGAGAAGAGAAATGTCGTTTCCCATGATTAATATGTCATCCATATATAGAACTGGGAAGACAATTTCACTCCTACTAACCCTTTTATACACACAAGGTTCATCTTCATTCTGTGAGAAATCAAACTATTTGATTGTCTCATTGAATTGTATGTTCTAGCTCCCAGAGGCTTGCTTCAATCCATAAATGGATCTTTGAAGCTTGCATACCTTTTTTCCATCTCCTGTTGTGAACCCTTCTGGTTGTGTCATATACACATCCTCAGTCAGATTTCTATTTAGGAAAGATGTCTTCACATCCATTTGCCAAATCTCATAATCATAATGAGCTGCAATGGCTAAAAGTATTCTTATAGACTTAAGCATCGCTACAGGAGAAAAGGTTTCATCATCGTTAATACCTTCTTTTTTACGATAGCCTTTTGCTACTAAGTAAGCTTTATAGGTAACTATATTATCTTCCATATCGGTCTTCTTTTTGAAGACCCATTTGCACCCTATGGGTTTTATCCCTTCAGGTGGTTGAGTTAAAGTCCATACTTTGTTCTCATACATGGAGTCCATTTCAGACTGCATAGCCTTAAGCCATAAATCACGTTCTGAACTATTCAAAACTTCTTGATAGCTTATAGGCCCATTGTCCTCTACTATAGTTATGCCTCTATCTAAATCAATGTGAAATCCATATCTCACAGAGATATAATGCATCCTAGTAGATCTTTTAGGATTTTGTGTATAATCAGGTTTAACTATAATCTCATCATTATGAAATTTAGTCTCGGGTTCAATCGGTTGATCTACTTCTATTTGTAGGTCTTGAACTTCACCAAGTTCAATTTTACTCCCATTGTTCTCTCGTAGGAGAAATTCTCTTTCTAAGAAGACAACATGCCTTGAAATAAATATTTTTGTTCTAAGGGATGATAGAAATAATATCCAAATATTTCTTTTGGATATCCCACAAATAAACATTTGTCAGACTTAACATCTAGTTTGTCCGACATTGTCCTCTTCACATAAGCAAGACAACCCCATACTTTCATATGAGAAAGTGTGGGTTTCTTGTTATTCCATATCTCATATGGGGTAACATCAACCGATTTACTAGGAACTCTGTTTAACACATAAACAGCAGTTTCTAGTGCATATCCCCAAAAGGACTTAGGCAAGTCTGCTCGGCTCATCATGGATTGAACCATATCTAATAGTGTTTGATTTCTCCTTTCAGATACACCATTATGTTGTGGTGTATATGGTGGAGTCTATTGAGATAAAATCCCATTATCTCTAAGATAATCTTGAAATTCTTAACTTAAGTACTCTCCACCTCGATCTGATCTAAGTGTCTTAATACTCTTGTCAAGTTGCTTCTCTACTTCATTTATGAATTCTTTGAACTTTTCAAATGCTTCTGATTTATATTTCATTAGTTAAATATATCCAAACATGAAATAATCATCTATGAAAGTAATGAAGTAGGAGTAACCTCCTCTAGCATGTGTAGTCATTGGACCACATACATCTAAATGTATTAAGTCCAAAACCATTGTAGATCGTTCTCTTTTACCAATAAAGGGAGCTTTTGTCATTTTTCCCAATAAACAAGATCACATGTATCAAATGATTCATAATTAAATGATCCTAAATAACCTGACTTGTGTAATTTGGTCATGAATTTCTTATTTACATGGCCTAAACGACAATGCCATAAATATGAGGTATTTAGATTATCTTGTTTCATTCTCTTAGTATCCATATTATGCATTTCTTTAATTAAATCAAGAACAAATATATCATTATCAATGATAGCTTTAGCTTAAAACAAATTGTTCTTAAAAATGTAACAACATTTGTCTTTTAAAGAAATGTCATAATCATTCAATAAACAACTGAAAGAAATAATACTTTTGGATAAAGCTGGAACATAATAACAATTATTTAATTCCAGTATTAATCTACTTGGAAGAGGCAAATGGTAAGTCCCTACAACTATTGTAGAGATGTTTTGTCCAGTAGCTAACTGTAGACATATTTTTGCCTTTCTAACTCTTTTAATGCTTTTAAGCCCCTGTAGATCATTACACAAATGAGATCCACATCCGGTATCTAATACCCAAGATTGTTTTAAAGCAATAGAATAAGTATTAATTTCAATCATATGAATACCTGAAGTAGAAGCATCAACTTGCTTCTTCTCTTTGAGAGAATCTAGATAGGCCTTGCAGTTATGCTTCTAATGACCATTTTTTCCGCAATGGAAGCAAGTTCCTTTAGGATTCTCTTTCTTGGCAACCTTCTTCTTGGGAACCCCACCATACTTTGGCTACGCCTTGGTCATCTTATTCTTTTTTTGCTTCTTGCCTTTAGCAAAAGTTACAACCATGACACTTTTTGAATCCTTCTTGAAGGATCCATTAGCTGTTTTGAGCATGTTGATTAACTCAAGAATGGTTACTTGGATCTTGTTCATGTTAAAGTTAAGCACGAAAGGTGCATAACTTGGAGCCAACAAGTACAAGATTAAATCTATGTATAGATCATTATCCATTACATAGCCACATTTACTCAAATGCTCAATATATATCTTTAATGCATGAGTAGCAGCCAAAGTACCTTCCACCATTTTGCAGCTAAATAATGCATGAGCAATCTCATATTGCTTAGTTCTAGCCTGAGAAGAATAAAGCTCCTCTAGATACAAAATGATGGTTCTAGCATCCATTATCTCATGTTGCTTATAAAGTTCTGAGGACATAGCACACAGCATCAGACATGCTGCTGCTTCACTATCCTTCATGTATTTTCGATAAGTGCCCTTGATCTCATCAATGGCATCATTTGATGGAAGTAGTGGTGGATCTTTATCCAAGACATAATAGATCTTTTCAGCTTTAAGAACAATTCTCACTTATCTGATCTAGTTAGAATAGTTGATCCCAACTAGCTTGTTATCCAAGATTGATCATATGTTAATGTTCGATGTGCTTATGATGATGAATTAGATGTGAAAAGAAAACATATGATAGTATGTTCATATATATGTTTGCATTAATTAGGTCTTTAATTAATCCATTTACTCCCACTATTTTATTGCAAATTAATAGCCCTCACTATATAATCCGAGAAAACCCGATGGTTTTCTTAGTAGGCCAATATCCAATCCTTGATATGCAATTTGACATTGACTGTGGTCAGCAAGCCAAACTCCATACCCTTGAAAGGTAGGTATCTCTATACCAATTGTGTCTCTACACAACTATTGGATCATTAGATTATCAACTCTTGATACATGCAAATCATATATGCATTCCCTAATCTTGCCTTTAGAACCACTAGCCTTGACTGTGGTCAACAAGCTAATGGGCTAGCTAAAATGACCCATTTAATTAGATTCGAACATATTCGATATAATGTGAGCTTGACTGTGGTCAATAACCCACACCATAATGAACTCTGGTTCTCCTTCAATTAATGGAAGGCTTATATACATTAGTATTTGTTTGAGGGATTTTAGTTAATTAAGTCTCATCATACATGGTTGGCATACATTGGTATGCATCCTATATCTATCACATAAATATAAGCATACAAATATGGTATAGTTATGGACTTTACTACATTGATTTCCTCGAGCCAAAAGGGAAATCAAAAGGTCACACCTAGGCAATATGCATGATTCAAACAAGTAAAAATAATTACATTATCTTCAATCTTGTTGGATCTCCATCCGGCAAATCTTGCTCCTTGATAGTGGTCTCCATCTCTATCTCTAATTCTAATCTAGGTAATCTAATTACATATTACAATTTGAAAAAGAAATACAAACCAAAAACAAATGGCCATAACTATCAATCATGCTAATCATACACCCTTATATACATTTCTAATGCATAAAGTAAAACATATAATGGATTTCTAACTTTTTTTCAACTCTTGAAACATACTTTTGAGTTATTTTAATAATGTGATCAAATTAGGAAGCCTTTTTCATTTTGGAAACTTTCATTTTAGGAAACCTTTTTACATGCATGTGTTTTTGCCTTAATTATCAATCCAATTGATTATTAATTGATTATCAATTGATTATTTAATTATTAATCATATTAAATAATTAAAAAATCAATTTTGGGCTTAAAACAAAGGGTAGGTCGAAACCCACACTATAAACCCTAAAGTGTGTTCACACACAAACTAATTTTGTGTCTATTGGGCCATTTGGGCCTTTTGGAATGAGCCAAGCCCACTCCAGCCCTTAAAACCCATTAAAAAACTTAATTATAGTTTATAATATTTAATTTAAATAAGCTCCTTGGGCCTACCAAGTTATTCACTAATTTAAATCAAGTCTGTAAACATAATTAAGCCCATTAAGTGGTTTTAATGAATTAAAATTAATTCAATTAATTTAAGGCCCATTTTAATTAATTCAATTAATTAAAAAATACATTAATATATCAGATATATTAGATTTAGAAGATTAAAAATTTTTCTAAACATTAACTCACCATGACCACATGAAGAACACTAATTTATCGAACTTTTCGACTAAACTAGTTTTCATGCAAAACTTGTTCTATTTTAATTTTGTTTGATCCTATGGCTTAATATCATATATTAAACACATAAATTATCATAAATATAATTTTAGAGTGGATCAATAAAAATTTAATTTAGAACAGCCCCTAAAATGTTTATTGAAAAATAGAAACCCTACACGTCAAAACCATGGTTCTTTTAACAAAAGAATCGTTCTTATTTTTCATTTTCTATATTTGATCACATACATCCATAAATCAATATTTCTCATTCATGAACAATCAAATCTGATATTTTAAAGTTCATGAAATAAATAACTCAAAAATAAAAACTATTTCGCAAAATATAGAATTGTAGATTCATGGCAAAATCGAAGCTCTAATATGATGTTGGGAATTATCGGTTACATGCATCACATACATAAGCGAAATTTACAATTTTTAACCAATAGATCTGATTTTTTTTCATGAATTTACAATATAAATATTAATGAAAATAAGAAAAATTACCTTTGATTTTTGTTGAACAGTTAATTTTCCTTCTCACCGGATTGTCGCAAACCACAGTGTCCGAAATTGAACACCTCCAATTAGTAATCCACACTTGAGAAGGAATAAATGAACCAAGAATAGAGGAACCACAAAGATGGCCGAATTCCCCTTGATGCTAGCAAGGGGGTGGAAGCTAGGGTTTTTGAGAGAGAGAATTTCTTTTTCTCTTAATTGTTCACTTCACCCTAAAATTCCTATCACTTGGATTTTTATAGTTAGGTTAAAAATCAAAATTCATAATAGGATTGGGCTCTTTAAAATTGCTGGAAAAATATTAAATAGGCTTTTGAAATTATTAATAATTTATTTGGGCTCAATTAAATCCAATTTAAGTCCATTCATAAAGGACTATGCACAAAATCCATAAACTAGGCCTTTTGTGCATACACTTGGATTTAATCACCCAAATTAATTCCAAATCCATCCAAATTAAATATGTAGGCTCCATAATACTTATAAAATATATTTAATTTATTTTAGTCCAAGAATTAGGCCTCTAAGGCCTTCTATTTGATGTTGGCGTGAAACCCTACCTCTGAAGGGTTTCTACGCCAAAATCAATTCTTTGGGCCTCTTTAATTTCTCCAATGGATCTATTAATTATTATATCAGTCTTGTAACACTTATAGTCCAATAATAATTAATTATGAAATATAATATTTCAATTAGGTCCATTATACAGAACATTTCTAAAAAGTTCTGCGAATAATTCCACTTGATCATAATTAATTAAACTCTTTAATTAATTATTCTCTTGTTCATTTCTCTTCTCCTATAATAATATCAAATATTATTATCATTGTCATTTTACCATTTTATCCTTTACTCTATATGTGTGTGATATATTAGGTTCCTGTGCATATTGGCAGTATAATATGTAATTATGAGTTCTATTCAAAACTCACATGATTTAAACTTCTTTAAATCATTTTATCAATCCCTATTGATATTTATGATATACTGTTATACAAATCATGAGTGGCCTCTATCTAGGCATCATGACTATTTAAATGTCAGGAAAGTCAAGTGGTTTGACTATACCTTTCCATAGAAATAATTACTGTGCAATTACTCCTTTTACCACTCTTATCTCAATTAGATTTTGAGTATGAATTTTTGTCAACTCATATAAATTTAACTATGTATGTTATATTAATTTAACCATTATTTCCAAAATTCCCTTCATGGATCCCTATCCATCTTGGCATATTATTCTGGCCAGAGATTCTCTGAATAAGGCAATTATAGAATCATGCGAGATAGCTTCCCTTAATAAATTTGGGATGGTGAATCCTTTATCGATCACTTAACTAACTTTAAGTAGGTCATGATATACCCAACATCCTAACTATATTCACCCCCAGTTGGAAGTAATCAGTTACGGAGTCAAAGTATACCACTTGCTACTTAAGATAACTTTGGTAATCTCAAGTCTAAGGATACTTGCACAACCGCTATGAAGAGATTCCTCATTGACATAGATTTAATATCCATATGAGGATTCTCTTTGCAGGTCTCCAATGAACTTGTTCTTCTAACAAGCATCCACATGTAATCTTTGATTATCTTCTATAATCACAGTTATAAGAACCACTGCTTGAACCATTCAATAAGTATAACATGTGCTAGTATGTCCAAATTAACAATATCCTATCTTGTTAATTCTATGACTAGGGATATTTAGATATTAACACATTTGCATGCAGTAGACATCTCATATCATGAACACTTTCATGATTGCCTTTGCACTGTGTTTATAATATCTAGGGCTTCATTTATTAATTTAAGATTTACAAACTCATGTATTTAAACATAGCCTTAATAAATGAATGATGCCTTTTATTAAGAATATGAATTTATACATATGAAATACATCCCTTTTACATGGGCTCTAGGGCATACTCTCTAACACATACCTTCTCATCTTTCTTGGTAATAGGTATAACATTGGCCAGCCAGGTAAGATACTAAACCTCAATTAAGAACTTTACCTTAATCTACCTTTTTACCATTTTTTCACCTTTTTGCCCATTTTGGCCTGAGCCTTCGAAGCTTTTGTTCTACTAGCATATTGTCTGGATATGTTGGAATGCCATACTCTGCAATGTCTTTGTCAATTATAGGCATGTCTGCATAGGTTCAGGCAAAGACTTTTTCACATTTTATTAATATTCTCTTAAATTTTATCCTCTCATCAGGAGTTATGTCAAGTGCAATTAAGATCTCCTTAGGGTTGTCTTGGGTTCCAAGATTGAATAGAGTAGTGTTTGTTGAGTTAATGTCAAATATGAATGAGTAATGAATATGATCAAGCATGATGTAATCAGATGAGACATTGCACAAATAAGTAAAGTTATTCATCTTATTAACTTAAGCAAAAAGGGTACATCATCACAAAACAATTTAGGAATGTAAATTAAATCAACAAATCATCTTCTAAATCGATAATGGCCGATGCAGCCGCAGATGCCTCTCTATCTTATGTTGGTGTCCCCTTCTTAAGAATCACAGCCTCACACTCAATCTTTTCCTTTCTTTTAACTTTAATGGCTAGCAACTCTAGCATCAGTACCTCCTCGGGGTGACCTAAATCCATATAGGCATGTATGGCCATAACTTCTTCATCCCCAAACCCTACCACCGACTTGATGGTTCCAGCTAACCAATCAAAGACATCTTTAAAGATATCAAATCTATGGATAATCCTTCCTTGAATCATTATAGGCTTGACCTCCCCATAGTACTTGTATTCTTTGGATGCTGGCATAAAGCTTTACAGGATATGAGGAACCTTTCCTTGCTGTAGGTCATGTTTCTTCTCAACATCATTCTGATAATAACCCAAACCTTTCCTATCTTTTTTATTAAAGAGAGCGAACGGTATAGGGGTCCCTTGAGAATTCTTTCCCAATCTAGTTTCTGGTAGATAATTTATTTTTTTCGTCATATTAACAGCCTGAGGGCTTGTAAAATCTATTTCTTCTTCCTCAGCATCAATCCCAGCTCAATGAAACTCATTCAATGGTTGGTTTGCTATGCTTAGAGTAGAGACTAAATTTTCCCTAGCTGCCTTAAATAGCAACTATACCACCTTCATACTGGATTTAAATCATCTGGTGTAAGGTAGAAGGAAACCCTCCTAGTTTATAGAACCAAGGTTATCCCAGTAATAAAGAGAAATTAGCTAGTATCTATAACACTACAAACTCTACCTCTATCTCAATAGGTTCCATCTCACTATAACCTTAAAAGTGACAATAGCTTGCCTCTTAGAGTTATTATTGCTTGTTATAGTAAGTTGAGACTTAGTGAGCATGGTCTCATCAATACCATAGGTTGCTATTGCTGTAAAAGAACATATATTGATAGAAGAACCATTATCTACCATCAAGCATATGGTATACTTACCATTAACCTCAACTTTAATGTACAAAAGGTGATTGTTCTTGCATTCCTTTAGGACCAAGTCCACATTAGTGAATACAATCTTCTCCTCCAAATTTCCTTTCACCATTTCTAACAGTTCGGAAGGAGATATAGTGGTAGCAACCATTAATTCGCACATAGCCTCCACTAATTTATGCCATTGGAAAGGAAATTTCCATAGCAAATCCCATATTAAAATCAGAGTAGGTATCTTCTTAAGTTACTTCAAAACCATATTATCCTCAATGGCTCTTTCTTTTACAGGTGTAGCAGGTTTCTGTTGTCTCTTAACCTTGGGTATAACTCTACCACTCTTAGTGATGGCTCAAACCATTTTTTCATCAATCGCTTCTATCTCATCTTCATCAATTTCCCATAGGTCCTTCATCTCTCCTTCAGCTTTAAGCAAGCCCACTTCACTATCTATATCCCATATATCCACTAATCAAGCTAATTCCTCTACTTTCGTTGGCCCCTCTACACTTGAATCTAAATTGTTGCCATTTCCTCTAGCCCTACGAGTAATAACAAAGTACTCATTGCCATACAGATCTTCAAGAACATACCATTCTGGCAATCCAAACCCAACCATAAATATTAGTGGCAGTACAGTGTTGTAAACTTCCTTTTTCTTAGCTCTTTTTTCTAGATCAAGAATTTATTGAGAACTAATCAAGTTTTGAATTTAGTATCTCAAGGTATGCAGTGATCGGTCTCATGTCCTCTATACTGGTGGAAGGTGCAATAATCAGACCTATATCCTAGCTAACATTGACTCCTTGTAGGCTTAGATGACATTGGTTGTAACTTTCCTTGTTTTATCAAATAAATAAGGCACTAGGTTAATGACTTTCTCAAATCTAAATAACGCCGTTAATTAACCCTTATCATTGACATTTCAACAGTAGAAAAACTGTTATCTCTATTGCCACTACTATTACTGGTATTCATACCAAATTTTAAGCTTTCGAAGCCCTGCTTATTGCTACTATAATTCCTACTATTCAAACTCATAGCGTTAGCCTTCTTTGCCAGATATTCTCCTTCAACTTTAATTGCCATGTCTTTCAAAGATTCCCAATCTTTCAACCCTCATTTAGGTAAGGACTAGTATTCCGAATGAACAATCAAATTTGGTCCTACATGTCAGATTTCCTTTTTATCTCCATTACCCTTTTCTTTCATCGAGTCAGGTACTCATGGAAAGACTTTTCAGGTTTTTGCTGTAATAACTCCAAATATTTTAGAGTGACTTCCATACAGGTGCTACAATTGTACTGTCTTTTACAATCTTTCTTGGCCTTTTTATCCAAGCTATGATACCAGTCAATAGTAGGGCCCACAAGATTGAGGGAAGTTTTTGTCATGAGTAGAATATATTGTTTAATATGAGCTAGTGGGTCAGATATTCCATCAAACTTTATCAAATCAGGCATCTTGAATCGGCTAAACAAAGCATCTTCACCATCAAAATCAACATCCTCAAGACCGACTCATTTCCTAACTGATAGCATTTGGGTCAAAACCTCTAGCTTCTTTTCCATCTTTTTCATAGTAGGATTTTGCTCCTTAAGGATAAATTCTTCAATACTTGAAAGGCTCGTAATTCCTCCTCCACATAAGTTATAAATCGCATTCAGGACCACTTCAAGCGATATCCTTTTCCATCCCTTATGCAGCCACATTCTTGACAAATGCTACTAGTGAGGGTGTCATAATATATGCTACTGGAATTTCCCTGATAGGAGTCAATTTGACTCGAACAACTATTGGCGTAACTAGCTAAACAACTGAGATCGAGGCTAAACTAGTTGTAAGGCTAGCAAACATTGACATCATATTTCACTTAAGGTCATCCATCCTCTTATCAACATCTTAAAAACCAAAGAAACTAACTGGGGGAGTGAGTTCAGATATGATTTCCCTTTCTAACTTTTTAAAATACCCTTTTAAAAATTCCTCTAAAATACTATCTATACCTGACTTAGATTCTAGTTTTGAACTTTATCCTAATACCAATTATTCTATCTGCTCATAAAACCGCTTTTTAACCAAATGACCATCCGAGCCCCAAAACCACTTGGGTAATGATGGCTCTATTATGGCTATCAAAAATAATGTTATTAGCATAATGCATGAGTAGATGTAGATGCATGATCGTGAGATACAACATCGATAACCATACGTAAGAATCCTCTCTACCTTATTTCTCCCACATACGTGTACAAAGTCCTCTTCCTAGGTGGGCTTAATGTATGAGTCAATAGGGGATCTTGATGAATACATATGGTGCACAGTGAAAATTTGGCAACATAAGGCCTCTAAAGAAAAACACATAAAAAGGCTTTTGGTCAATGCATATTCGAGTGACCTGAACAAATCAATAATAGGCTTATTGGGGTATGGTAAACTTTGATAAGTGGACATCTGGACTAATTCAAGTTTACTTAATACATAAGAACCCACATCACAAGTAATGTAAGATTATTACGGACATCCTAGTGAAAATTTCTATGTCATTACATGGGCTTTTGGTCCTGGTACTTGATTACAAGGCTATCTAAGCATGGTTTCTACCAATGAATCTAGCTCATCACAAGCATAACAACCGATCAGATCACCATTTAATATACCAAGAGGTACTAGACTTGGGACAGTGATTATCCATAACACTACCCTTGGTTGAGTGAATGATGGGAAAGTGCTTTAAAAATGCACCAGGGTTAGAAAACTGGGATGCCTAACTTTTTTTAAGACTCTAGCTTGATTCTAATGTAATTTTGAAAAGAGATAAATTTCTTAACCGAAATCCTTTATTATGTCATATAAATCAAAATTAGTTTCAGAGCAATATCTCCTTAGTGGAGTCGCCACTATGACGTGCGCTCTTTTTATCGATACCATATTTTACCCTTATAACCATGGGATCATCGAACTTAATTGAGCAAACCTTTGACCTTTAATGGTTTGGTCTCACTTTTAGGGTCCAACTAGGTTAAGGTTCCTTTGCCCGAGCTAACTAGTTGCTTCGTATTAGGAAAAAAACTCAACCTAACTTATTGAGTCTTGAGCCTCATAAGGTATGAAATGGCATGTTGAGGTGTCCCTATCTCGTCATTGGTGATTAATAGCTGGAAGGTATTTTTTGGGCACCACAAGGCTGATTGTAAGGAATTGCTACCCAATAAAATATTGAAAAAAAGGGTGTTCCGATCTTACAAGGCTAAAAACCCATAGATGGTTCGAAACTCCACTCTTATTTTTACTTTTGATAAATGTGACATAATAGCTTTCAAATTAATTGTGTTATCCCATTTTATTTAATTATATATAAAAATCATTTACATTATTAAAAGCTAATTTTTACATGTAAGTTTTTTAGGAAAAAATTTGGACATTTGTCCGACTTTATTAACGAAATATCCAAATTCTTTACTATAAATATTTTTATGCCATTTTCCATTTATGACCAAAAAAGCTTTTTATAATAAAGAGAAAAGATTGTAGACTTACTTGTAGCACTCGCTTGGCTACAATCACATGAGGGTTATTCGTAATAACAGTAACAATAATTGTAATGGTAACAATAAAAATAAAAATAAAAATAAACAGGAAAATGTAAAAAAAAGTAAAGTGAAATAAATTAAAAAGAAAGATAAGAATCCAACACATATGTTGAAATGCACTGGCAAGCACTAGATGGCATATGGTCGACTCTTTTATTTAAAAAATAAGAAAACATATTTTAGGTCATTGATTAGTGTGTATTATATATTATTTTTAGTATGTTTTTAGTATTTTTATTTAGTTAATTTGGTGTAATTTAGGTTAATTTTTAGTTAAAATCTTGATTTGTGTGTTTTAGAAGTTAATTAAGAGTTTTGGTGCGTTTCAAGTATATTTTGCTAGAAAAAAGACTTGATTGCAAAAAGGTATAAAGATTTGGACCAAAACTGTAAATTTAGAAAATTGATGCAAGAAAATGTATGTGAAGTCCAGTAGACTCATGCTTGGCAGTGTGTCTTTATGCTTAGAAACATGCTTGGCCGTGCATTAAGTAATTTGGAGCTGGATTGGCCGTCTAAGTGAAGGAAGGATTCATAATTGGTCGTGTACTTCCTCTTTTCTTCTTTAAGTGGTTGTGTGTTTCATTGTTGGGAAAGATACTTGGCCGTGCACTTCAATTGGAAGAGAATTAATGCACGATAATGTATAAAGGAAGCTTAAAAATCTACTTGGCCGTGTACCATCTTCCCTGGGACAAGAAATGCATGGTAGTGCATTGAATTACAAAGGGATTTTGAGTTCTTTAACCTTGGGATTCCACATCATTTAGTATCAGAGCCAAATTTAAAGTAAATTTCTATTTATCTTAATATTAGGTTTGTGTTTTCTTTCTTTGATTTCTTTATATGCATGCTGAATTTGATCGTAGCAAGAATTTTGATTTTTAGGCTTTTGTGTGTTAAATCTAGCCATTCTTTTCCTTACCTTTTATTTTGCTTCTTTGAAAAAAAAATAAAAGAGCCTTAAAAAATTGAAACTTGAACTTTGAATATTTGGCATGAAATCTGAATCCTAGTAGAAGAATTCTATAGATTAGTTTGCTGTTTAAAAAAATAAAAAAAATTATTGGTACTGTTCACTATACTGTTCACGGTATTATTCATTAAAAAAGAAAAAAAAAAGAAAATAATATAAGAAGAGAAGAAAAGATAGAAGAAGAAAAGAATTAGGGAGCAATTCGGCCAAAGGGAGATTATATAGCCAAAGGAAAAATCCAAATCCTTTTATGAGTGGGAAAGTAATCCTTTTTGTTTTAGAATTAGGAGGGGCAGCAATTAAACCTTGTCCAAACACCTTTTGGAATCCTTAAAAGGGTAGAAAAAATAATCCTTATTTTTTTGGGTTTAAGCTTTCAAAAATCCTAATCCATATTTGAATTGGAATTACAATTCTAATCCAACTTAGACAAGGATTTACCTTGCAATCATTATGCTACCATTTGTGCTATCCTTTGTTATTAATCATTGCCACCATTTGATATCATTTGCTACCAATCATTGATATCATTTGTGGTGCCATTTTATATAATTTGTTATCCATTTATGTTGCCATTTTTGGTATCATTTGCCATCATTTTTGTTACCATTATTGTATCATTTGCCATCATTTGTACCACAATTTTAAGTAACAATTGCAATCATTTGTGCTTCCATTTTGGCATCATTTTCCCAATCATTTTCCACCATTTTGTTACCATTTTGGCATCATTTGCTATCATTTATGCCATAATTTTTCTATCAATTTGCCATCTTTTTGGCACCAATTTACCATCACTTTGCCACCATTTTGTACACAACTTGACACAATAATCAAACTTGTTACACCATTCGGTCCAGTGATAATTTTTGGCTCCAAATTGAATTATTTAGCATGCAATCTACTATATTTAGTTTAATTAGGTCTATTTGTTCATTTCTTGCTTTGTTGGGTAGAATAATTAGGTTCTATATTTGGTTTACTTTGTAGTGGATCAAATTCATACATTTTATCCATATTGTCATTTTTCATGATTCTAGTTGCTTATTTCTTTGTTTTAAGCTTGCTTTTGTTCTTTCAACATTGTTATAGTATCTTTGCTTGTCTAATACTCTAATTTTACTTACATTGTGTCTAGTGTCTTATTTTCTAATTTTGAGCTATCTTTTATTGTTAGTGCTTATCTTCTTTGCTTTATTAAATGTGCTAAAAAATATTAGTTTGTAGATTAAATTTTGAACTATAATTTTAAAGTTGCAAGCTTGAGTAGAAAAAAAGCAGGAGAGTGTGAGGACATTAAGAGGGTAAAAGCTTTAATTGTGTGAAACACGGAAGAAGTGATATTCTTTGAGTGTAAATATGTGAGGAAATGCTTGTGAGGCTGTTATTTAACATCTTTTATAGGTATACATCATGACTTAAGAAACTATTTAAAAGGGAATATCTCGAGATAAAGATGTAAATGTACCAAATAATAAGATGTTATATCAAGCATTCATTAGTGAGATCCAAAAGTTATCCTTATAATGGAAGGGATGGAAGAGAGGTTGGAAGTAAGTACATCTAATGTACCGAGAAAGGCAACAAAGAGAGGCTGAATTATTAAAGAACATGTGGTGTATAATTTTGATGATGAAAATTTCGAAGAAGAAACTAGTGGAAAGGTGGATGGGAACTTAGGCAACATCAAACTCAAGATTCCATCACTCAAAGGCCAAAATAGTGCAGAGGAGTACTTAGAGTGGGAGAGAGAGGTGGAGATGATCTTTGAGTGTAATAGGTATTTAGAAAAAAAGAAGGTAAAGATTGCAACTATAGAGTTCATTGATTATATAATGTTCTGGTAGGAGCAACTCAACTTGAGTAGAAGAAAGATAGGGAGACATTCCATTAATAATTGCGAGGACATAAAAGAAGCTATGAGAAAAAGGTTTGTTCCTTCACATTATTTTAGAGAATTACATTAGAAATTACATAGACTTGTGTAGGGAGGAAAATCAGTGGAAGATTACCATAAAGATATGGAAATGTGCATAGTGAGAGCAAACATTAAGGAAGATGAGGAGGTTACCATGGCTCGATTCCTAAATGGTCAAAAAAGGAGATTGCTGATGTCATTAAGCTATATAAGTATGATTCTATGAAGGAGATGTTAAACATGGCAATGAAGATTGAAAAACAAAAGAGAAGTAAGAGTTTCAACAAGACTAGCAACAACTCAAACAATAGTTGGGAATCTAAATGGATAAAAAATTAGGAGAAAAAGGACTTTAGGGTATCCAAACCTAATGGGGAAGATTTGGGTTCTAAAGAAATAAAGGCAACCCAAATCTCAAATAAAGGTGCTAAAGATAACTCTAATACTCTAACCTCTAATAGACAGATTAAATGCTTTAAGTGTTTAGGGAAAGGGTATATAGCACGTAAATGTCCTAATAAAAGGGGTAATAGTAGCTAAGGATGATGGAAAAATTATTTCTAAATCAGAACATAATGAAGATGAGATGCCTTCTTTAGGTGATTGTAGTGATTATGATAGTGAGGGAGAGTTGTTAATTGTTGAAAGTGAAAGGTCATTAGTTGTTAAGAGAGCTTTAAACTTAAAAGTTAAAAAGGAAAGACTAGAACAAAGAGAAAATATATTTCATAAAAATGTTTATTTAATGGGAGAGCATGCATGATCATTATTGATGAGGGAGTTGCCCCAATATAGCTAGTGTGAGTATGGTTGAAAAGTTGAACTTGGCATGTGAAAAGCATCCTAAACCTTATAGATTGCAATAGTTAAATGATAGTGGAGAGGTTAAGGTCACATGCCAGGTTAAGGTGCCATTTTCTATTGGATGGTACAAAGATGAAGTTTTAGGTGATGTTGTACCTATGCAGGTAGGACATTTGCTTTTGGGGAGGCCTTAGCAGTTTGATAAATAGGTTTTGCATAATGGGTACAGTAACATATTTTCTTTTTCTTATAAAGGCAAAAATGTTATTTTAGCCCAATTATCTCCTCAAAAGATTTATAAAGATCAAAAGAAAATATAAGAGAGAGAGAAAGAGGCTTCAGCCAAAAGAGAAAATGATAGAGAGGTTTCGACCCAAAGGGTGAAAGAGAGAAAAAGAAAAGAAAGGGGAAAAAGAGGCTAGAAAAGAAAAAAACAAATAAATGGCCCATTAGTGAGTGAAAACAAGCAAGGGGTGACAAAAACATAATTTGTATGTGAGAACAAGGGAGGTCAAGAGTGAATTAGCTTTAGGACAACCTTTGGTCCTTCTAATCTATAAAGAAGTTTTGTTTTCTGACATTAACCCTAATTTTTCTTTTTTGTCCCCTATTTTTATTTCAATGTTGCAGGAGTATTCTGATATTTTTCCTAATGAGATGCCAAATGGATTACCATTCCCAATAGACCAACCTATATAAGCAATCCTAGGGAAACTGAGGAGATGCAAAGGCAAGAAGAATAACTCGTGAAGAAGGGATTGGTGAGAGAAAGTATGAGTCTATACGTAGTGCCTGTTCTTTTGGTGCCTAAAAGGGATAAAACATGGATAATTTATGTTGATTGCTATGCAGTTAACAAAATCACTGTAAAGTATAGACATCTCATTCCTAGGCTATATGATATATTGGATTAATTATGTGGTGTTGTGTATTTTACTAAATTCGATTTAATGAATGGAGATCATCAAATTAAAATGAAACATGGTGATGAATGAAAATAACGTTCAAAACTAAATATGGTTTTTATGAGTGGTTAGTCATGCCATTTGGGCTATCTAACGCCCCTAACACTTTTATGAGACTTATGAACCATAGTTATGCCTATTTAGGAAAGTTTCTTGTTGTGTACTTTGATGATATACTCATTTATATCAAGTCTTATGAAGAGCATAATGAGCATGTTAAGTTAGTTTGACAAACTTTGAGATCTGACAAGTTGTATGCTAAAAATGCACTTTTTGTATAGTTAGACTTACGTTTCTTAGTTTTGTGGTGAGTGCACAGGGAATTGAAGTAGATGAAAAGAAAGTAAAGGAAATTAAAGAATGGCCCACGCCTAAGACTACTTCAGATGTGAGAAGTTTCCATGGCTTGGCAAGCTTTTATAGGCATTTTACGTAGGATTTCTCTTCTCTTGCTGCACCACTTATAGGAATAATCAAAAAGAAAGTTGGGTTTAAGTGGGGAGAAGCACAACAAAAGGAATTTGAAACTTTGAAAGGAAAGTTGTGTTCTGCTCCTATTTTATCCTTACCTAACTTTGATAAGACATTTGAAATAGAGTGTGATACTTTTGGTGTAGGTATTGGGGTAGTTTTGATGCAAGAAATGAAACCAATTGCCTATTTTAGTGAGAAGTTTGATGGTGCCCAACTCAATTATTAAACCTATGATAAGGAGTTATATGCCTTAGTGAGAGCTTTGGACGTGTGGCAATACTACCTCATTCCTAAGGAGTTTGTCATTCACACAGATTATGAATCCCTTAAACACTTGAAGGGATAAGGTAAGTTGAACAAAAGGCATGCTAAATGGGTTGAATTTATTTAACAATTTCCTTATGTTATTCAATACAAGCATGGTAAAGATAACATTGTTGCAGATGCTTTGTCAAGAAGATATGGTTTAATTTCTACACTTAGTTCTCAGTTGCGTGGTTTTAAACTTGTTAAAGAAATATATGTGGGTGATCTTGATTTTGGTAATGTGTATGCCGCATGTGATCATCAAGCTTTTGATAAATTTCATATGTATGAAGGATTTCTATTTAAGGGAAGTAAGCTTTGTTTGCCTAAGTGTTATATGCGTGATTTGCTTGTATTAGAATCTTATTGTGGGGGATTGATGGGACATTTTAGGATGCATAAGACTTATGACATGTTAATTAAGCATTTCTATTGGCCTCATATGCGTAGGGATGTGGAAAAATTATGTAATTCATGTGTTGCATGTAGGCAAGCTAAGTCTAAGACTATGCCCTGTGATTTGTATGTGTCTCTACCTGTGCCTAGTTCTCCTTGGAATGGTATTTTTATGGATTTTGTGCTTGGATTGCCTAGAACTAAATGTCGTAAATATAGCATTTTTGTTGTGGTAGATAGGTTTAGCAAGATGGCTCACTTTATTACTTGTCATAAATGCGATGATGCTGTTAATGTTGCCATTAATGTTGCCGACCTATTTTTTAGAGAAGTTGTGCATTTGCATGGTATACCATACACCATTATTTCTGATAGGGATACAAAGTTCCTTTCACACTTTTGGCCTATTATATGGGGAAAGTTGGGTACAAAGTTGTTACTTTCTACTTCTTGTCACCCACAAATAGATGGTCAAACAAAGGTAGTGAATAGAACCTTGGGTACTTTACTTTGTGCTATAGTGGGTAAGAATCTTAAGTCATGGGAGGATTGTTTACCTTTCATTGAATTTGCTTATAATAGAAGTATTCATTCTTCTACTAGCTTTTTACCATTTAAGCTTGTTTATGGGTTTAACCTACTGATTGTGCTTGATCTTTGTCCATTGCCTTTACATGAGCTTTCAAGTTTAAATGGTAACAGAAAGGCAGAATTGGTAAAAACTTTGCATGAGAAAGCAAGAGCTAACATTGAGAAGAAGAACCAGAAGTATGTTGAAAGAGAAAATAAAGGAAGATGACAAGTGGTATTTGCTCATGGAGATTAGGTTTAGGTGCATTTTTGCAAGGAAAGGTTTCCAAACCAAAGGAAGAACAAATTAGATGCAAGTGGTGATGGCCCTTTTCTAAGTCTTAGACCGCATCAATGATAATGCTTGCAAGATAGACTTGCTAGGTGAGTATGGTGTTTTTGCTACTTTTAATGTTTCTGATCTTTCTCTTTTTGGTATGGATTCAAATTTGAGGACAAATCTTTTTGAGGAGGGAGGGAATGATACAAATTCACCATCAAAGACATCAACCTAAGATCCATTAATGATGCCTAGTGGTTTAATTACATGGGGGCATGCTTAGAAGCTTAAGATGGCAATGTCATCTTATGTTCAAAGCTTTGTTACACAAGAACTTCATGAAGAAACCATTAAGAAGTGCTATGGAGAACTTGAAGACAAACATAAAGTACTTAGCCTATTTGAAGCAAGTGAATGAATTAAGCCAACTTAAGTCATTTTGGTCTAACACAACTTTGGGCTTTAATTATACAAGTAATGTGCCTCATTTAAAATCACATGATACATTTAAGTTGTATTTTAAATGGACTAGGCATGTAGGGCTTAGTTAGGTTGGTTTTATTTTAGCTATTTGGATTTTGCATAGTTTTTTATTTTGGGCTTTCATATTTGGCCTATAAGACTTATTATTTAGATTTTTTTTAAGTTTTGTTTAAGACTTAATAATTGGGCTTATTTACCTTGCAAAGCCTATGTGAAATTTAGTGTAGGCTAGTTAAAGGCCTTATTATGGTTTTTTCTTTAGGTTAAGTGTTACTTAGGGTTAGCCATCCTATAAATATGTTATTATAAGTTGTAAACTTAAGATTTGATGAATTAAAAACATTAAGAGGCTTCTCTTCTTGGCTTGGCCAAAATCTTTAGAGAGAATTGTGAGGTTGCTTGCTTATCTTTTATATTACATGTAGAATTTGATTACTTATCAATTATTTTGATTGCGACATTTTTCATCTTGTTATTTATCCCAATTACTTGCATGTCCAATCACTTATTGTTTGGGGTTCAATAAGGAGGGTATTTATCTGATTTATCTTTTCCATCAAAGTGCATGTTCAAGGAGTTTCATGTTCTTGAACCTTGGGGTTTCGTATCATGGGATATGTGTAGGATTTTTTCAAAATAATTGGGAGCTAGTGAAAGCCTTAATTTGTAAGTTTGTTAAGGACAACATGAGTGGATGCCCTTTCCTGACTTCTCTCTATCAAGCCATCATCACCATTTTTCCTAAGAAAGACAAGCCCTCTAGTATTGCAAACTTCAGACCTATAAGCTTGCTTTCTGTGGTTTTTAAAGTGTTGATGAAAGTTCTCACCAATAGACTCAAGCCTTGCCTAGTGAATCTTATTAGTGAGACATAATCTAGCTTTGTGCCAGATCGGTAAATCATCGATAACATCATTATAACTCGGGAAGTAATCCAATCCATAAAATATAAACAAGGGAAAAAAGATGGTTTCTCATCAAATTAGACTTAGAGAAAGCTTATGATAGGCTAAGATGGGATTTTATTTATAACACTTTGGTAGATGCGGGTTTACGTCAACCCTTCATTAATGTTTTGGTTAATAGCTGGTTGTCTAGTAATATAGAGTATTATGGAATGGTTCCCTTTCCGACTCTTTTAAACCATTAAGGGGAGTGAGGTAAAGAGATCTATTATCTCCTTACGTTTTTATCTTATACATGGAAAGACTCTCTCAAGCAATTAATAAGGCAATGGAAGAAGGAATATGGAAACCTATTAAGTTAGGCAGAAAAGGTAAACCTCTCTCACACTTATTTTTCGCTAATGATTTACTACTATTTGCTGAAGCTTCTGAAGAGGCCATGTCAATTGTTTGTGATGTACTGGAGGATTTTTGTCAATGTTTGAGGCAACGGATGAATAAAGCTCAATTATCATTCTTTGTTTCTCATAATGTTGGTAATTCTTTAAAGCATAATTTAAAGATCATCTTAGGCTATTCTTGTAGTACAGACCTTGGTATTCATCTGGGAGTGCCCATTATCCATGGTCGAAATAGCAGCAAATATTTCAATTATTTGATTGATAGGGTGAAATGTCGTTTGAGCAATTAGAAAGCCAACCCGCTTTCTTTTGCAGGAATAATAACTCTGATTTAGTCAGTTCTAATGGCTATACCAATTTATGCTTTCCAAATAATGGTTTTGCCTCAAATGGCTTATTTTAAAATTAAAGTAGTTTGCCGTGACTTTTTATGAGGCTCTTCTGCTACACAATGAAAGGTATATTTGGTGAAGTGGAATAACCTATGCTTGCCCAAGAAGAGTGAAGGGTTGGGTTTGAGAAGATTGGTTGATTTGAATCATACTTTCTTAGCAAAGTTGACTTGGCATTTGATCAAGAATCCCATGACTTTATGGGCACGTGTTTTATATAGGAAGTACG
Source organism: Excoecaria agallocha (assembly GCA_037975025.1). Taxonomy (NCBI): domain Eukaryota; kingdom Viridiplantae; phylum Streptophyta; class Magnoliopsida; order Malpighiales; family Euphorbiaceae; genus Excoecaria; species Excoecaria agallocha. The sequence continues at coordinate 94,277,044 of CM075806.1, forward strand.
GGTTGCTAGATGGAAGTATGGTGGTTAATCCTATCAAGAAGTCGTGCACCCTTGTCTAGCATACCATAGTTGGATTATGGCCATTTGTGTTTGAGAATATCAGTGCTTGTGTGAGGGATGGCCACTCTATCTATTTTTGGCTAGATAAATGGTGTGGTAACTTTAGACTTGTTGATTATGCTATCAGAGACATTCCAAAGAAAGTTGGCACTGGAAGGTGAGAGAGGTCTTAAGTAACAATGGTTCTTAGCAAACTAGAAAATTTAGTCATTTAATTCCAGATCATATGGCGAGGATGGTGGTTGCTACCGGTCCTCTTTCAAACAATATAGGGCCTGATACCATATATTGGAATGTGTCAGCCTCTGGGAATTTTACCATCAGGTCAACTTATGTTTTACTAGTGGCTAATTTGAATCATATCAATAATGGAAGGTGGAATCTGGTTTGGAAGTGGGCAGATCCTCAGGAAGTTCATAATTTCCTTTGGCTTTGTATGCATAATAGGCTTATGACTAATAGTGAGAGAGCTAAAAGGCATCTAACTCCTTTAAGCAGTTGTCAAGCTTGCAATTTTCCAAAAGACACTGTGTTACATCTACTATGAAACTGCCAAAAGGCTAAAGAAATTTAGCAAGAGCTTCTGATTCCTCAAGAGATAGCCTCTATCTTTTTGGATTCAAAAGAATAGTGGTTTGTAAAGAATCTGAATAGGAGCTATCATGGTCGATTCTTAAAATGGAGCATCTTGTTTGGGTTTGCAGTTTGGAAAATCTTGAAATAGAGAAATGAAGTGGTTTTTAACCAAACTCATGTGACTATTCAATCAAAGGTTAGAATGATAATTACGAAAGCTAAAATAGATTGGTTTGCATTATCCTCTTTGCAAAATACAACCTTTTCTAGGAATAGAACTGATACCTATAGTGTGAAGTGGTCGCCTCCAGACATAAGATGGGTGGCTTTTAACATTAATGGCTCATCTGTTTTGGGGTTTAATATAGGTTCTTCGAGTGGAATTTTTAGGGACAACATTGGCTCCTGGCTTGGTGGCTTCTTTACTCGTTTGAACAATGCAAGATCCTTTTTCATAGCTCTAGGCAGTAAAACAAGGTCTTCAGCATACCTATCTTAAAAGTCAGAGGAAGGTGGTAGTTCAAATAGAATTCCTTGAAATAGTTGTGCGTTTGACTCAATTGAATGATGTAGATCTGCACCTCTCAGATGTGGCTATGGACATTAGAAGGTTGATGAACTAGGATTGGTAAGTTCAAGTTATTCACATTAGAAGGGAAGCAAACATGGTTCTGATCTTCTAACCAAGATAGGCTTGAACCAAAGTTTACAATTCAATTGGTTTAACACCTGCCACCCCCCCCAAAGGATCAGAGAGTTTTTATCTTATGATAAAAGAATGTTAACGTCCCCTCATTTCTAGCATTTGTAATGGTTGTTTCTTTTCTTCTCTCTTTATATATATATATATAAAGATACGAAAACTTGCAAAGGATTGGTGAACCCATATCACAAGCATAACACAAAAGTAAATGATTTTATAAGGAAAGCAATTCGCATATAGATTTTTTTATGACTATGGCTATGAATGAAACTGGTCTTAACTAGGTGGTCTTAAGTTCTTCTTCTCTTCTTCTCTCTACATATCATATTTGGCAATTTACTATTCGTTTGCTCTATAAAAAATTCATGGACAGAATCTAAACAATAATTATTTGCCTTTATTATCTTCTGTACATTTTTTTCCCTTTGGTAATTTTTTAAGCCTTTTTTCTTCCTTGTATGATAGGAAAGACTCCTACAAACTGCCATTTACTTCTAAAACTACATTATGGACCAAATGTAATTGGATGTTTACCCTTAAATTAATATAAAACATATATAAAAGTTCTCAAAATTCCAATTTGAGAAGGGTTTCATGGCTATCACATAAAATTTTCTAAACAATAATCCATATGGCTATCTCCTAAAAAATACAACATAAATTCAACATAAATACAACATAAATTTTCTAAAAAATACAACATAAATGCATAAGAGCATGCCACTTGTATGTTTTAAGCTGTGAAGATTCAATAAATAATGTATAGATGCAGTAGAAAGACTCATGGTATAACTTGTATAAAAAACAAAACACTTATGGGATGAACTTAGGGTAAAGAGTATAAAGGTTTGGTAAACAAAAAAGGTGGCAAAAAGTAGTGAAAAAGGTTGTTTCACAATCTTTGGTCCGAGTGGTACGAAACTTAGATTCCCTTAAGTAAAGTCTTAAATTCAATTCTTGCCTCATGCATGTAGTGTATGCCATTTTAAAGGTTGTTTTCGTATATATATATATATATATATATATATATATATATATATATATATATATATATATATATATATATATATATATATATTCTAATGGGGCTTGGCATAAATGTGGATTCACTACAAAGCCTTCCTATAAGAAAAAGCTTTTAAAAGCACCAACCCTCATGTGACCCCTCTTATTTAAATTATGGTTATAACTATTTAGAATAACTCAATTTTAGCTATAGATAAATGTTTTTCTATTCCTTTTTGAAGATATTTGATAACATGACCCAGCTATTAGTTTGAATTATAGGCCTCAAGTGGCTAGAAAATTGGTCGAGTTTAGATTATCCCAAACTGACCAATGATTCATGCCAACTGAACTTGAAGTCCACCCATGGTCCAATCAAAAACTAGAAGCACAACCATCACAATTGGGAAGTAGTTACCCTTCCCCCACGTCTTCCCCAAAAACCGGAGAAGTGAAAATAGTGGCCGAAAGAAATGGAACCTCCTTCCACTACCTCCTGGAAGAACGTCAACCATGCCTAGAAAAAGAGGGAAAACAGGTATGAAAGTTTCCTTCAATCTTCTTAAACAAAAGTACCCTCATATCTTTAAGATTCTAACTTGACCAATGGAGACTCCATTATCGAAAATCTGCTAGTCCTTTGTCTTCTTTTTATAGGTTACCTTCTAAAGCTATACTTTCATTCAACTTGTCATCATTTGGTGCGGTGAGCATTGAACATGGACATTTTCCCATATCTCAAGCCCAACACGTCCTAGCTAAAGAACCAAAAAAATCCACCCGCTCCTCCTCGAATGCAGTAATTCCTTCCCCAATCCAATGATCCCAATTCAGCCTCTCTCTTTATAGCCATCCCAAACACTTTCAGCATCTCCCCACAAATAGCCCATTCCCTAATGGCCTCACTGTCGGTAATAATTGCCTAGGTGCAACTGCAACCTCTGCTTGAATAACCATACCATATGCCCTAAGCCTCACAACCTCCAGCCCGAGACCCATCCTTGCCAACAATTCCTTATAACCCGAGGTCCATTGTTACCCTGACAACGAAGCAGTTTAATTGGCTCATGGAGGACCATTTACAAAGACAACAAAATCGAAACATCCTATAGTACCAAGGAAACTTTCGATCCTCACTTTCCCGAGAAATCTTAGCTGCCCCTTTTCCCTAAAATATGACTTCCTAACCTCAAAACATACAGCAGTAATGCTGACCCCGAAGCTCACATTAATTAGTTTCAACACACCATACTAGTGCTAACCGCCGATGACATCGCACTATGCAAAATATTCCCACAAAATCTGACAGATTCTGCCCATATATGGTTTTGCAATCTTCTCGAGCACTATATTGATAGTTTTGAGCAGTTCAACGATATGTTCATAGTGAAGTTTGTGGCCACTATCTAACCAAATAAGATATCAGCAGACCTCAATCTGGTCCAACTAGAAAAGGGCAAACCGCTGAGGACATATGTGGAGAGGTTTAATGACATCACCATAGACATATAGAACCTCAACCTGGAGGTAGCTATTAACGCCCTGATCAGGAACACCAGATGCCAAAACTTCAATGACTCCCTGAGCAAGAAGCCTCTGAATGACTTTACCGAGCTAATATCCCGGGATTATAAGTACATTCGAATGGACAAAGCCTATCATCTACATCATAGTTTGTTCAAGTTCTGGAGACCTGAGAAGGAGAGGGAAAAAGTGGAAGGACCAACCCGGGATAAAGGTAGTTCTCACTGTATTGACTCCAAGAGATACAAAAGCAATACTTTATTTAACCAAGCCTATAATGTAGCAACCCCCCTCTCTAACGATAAGAAGGGCAACACGTTCATGCCTTTAAATGCTTTTCGAGAGCAAATATTAGCTTGGATGAAATAAAAATAGCAAGTCACCTAGCCAAGACTAATGATGGAAGACCCGAACAGGGACCAAAGTCTCTATTATGCCTTCTATAGGAATAGAGGGTATGAAACCGAGGAGTGTAGATAGCTTAAGAGTGAAATTGCACACCTGGTGCGGAAGGGCACCCTGTCACAATTTGTGAGGTCAGATAAAAAGGAAAAAAGGCATAGATCGCCCACCCCTCAGCCAAGTAGAATGCAGCCTAGTTCCAGCAAAAAGGCTGTGGCTCTAGTTATCTATGTCATTATAGGTAAAGAATAATGCGGTGACTCCAGATAGAGAAAAGCCAAGGAGGTGCTGGATGTCAAACCAAAGGCACACGTACTTTCATGCATAATCTAGATTTTGACAATGGATGGGTCCCATTTCAAGCATCCTCACAATGATGCATTGGTAGTTGAGGCAATCATCTAGGACTTCTTGGTCCAAAGGATACTCATAGATATAGGGAATGCAGTTAACTTGATCATTTTACAGGCATACAGGGCATTAGGAATATTGAAGAACCATCTAAAGGAGGTTAACGTCCCCCTGATCGGCCTCATCAAAAGGCCCGTCAGAGTAAAAGGTGTAGTAAACCTGCCAGTCTAGCTTGGGGATGATAAGATAGTTCGGATATACCGAACAAATTTCATGATGGTCAATATCCCCCCATCATATAATGTAATTTTAGCTGACCTTTATTGGCCGAAGTTGATGCTTACATCTCTATGAAGAATTTGGTATTCAAGATCCTAACGGAGGAAGGGGTGGCAATATTGAGGGGAAATAAGAAAATAACTCGGGAGATGTACTTAAACATGTTGAATGATGCCAATCAGGCCATACCCCTTGACACTATAGATGTACCAGATAAAGGAGAACGTAATGCCAAACCAGAGGAGGTGCTGCGGGTGGTTGAGCTAGAGCCGAGCAAGAGTGTTTAGATATTAGCTTGGAAAAAGGCTCGAAAAAAGAATCTCTCATCTCGATGCTTAAGGAATTTATAGATGTTTTTGTCTAGCAGCCCTCAGACATTTAGGGCGTGTGGAAGGAACTAATAGCTGACTCCTTGATCATTTGACTAGAATGCAAATCAATAAAATATAAAAAGAGAATCCATACACCAGAGAGACAATTGGCCATTAAAAAGGAGACAAAAATCTTGCTTAAGGACGGGTTCATCAAAGAGATTTTTTATCCATACTGGCTCGCCAATGTAGTGTTTGTCAAAAACAGCAACGAGATGTGTGTATATTTCACCGATCTAAACAAAGCTTGCCCGAAAGATAGCTTTCCACTACCGAATATTGATCTTCTGGTGATTCCACAACTGGTTTTGAGGAATACACTTTTTTGAATGCATCGATGGGCTATCATTAGATCCCAAAAGACCGACAGATGAAGAAATAACCATTTTCATCACTCATAGAGGCTTTTATTGTTATAGTGTAATGCCTTTCAGGCTGAAAAATGCAGGTGCTACATACTAGAAGCTGATGAATTAGCTTTTCACCAACCAGCTCGGTAGGAATATGGAAATTTATGTGGACGATATTATAGTCAAGAGTAAGATAGTAGCGAGCTTGCCCGAAGAGCTTGGAGAGACCTTACTAAAACTTAAAGAGGCATAACTCAAGCTAAACCTAGAGAAATACACCTTTGGTGTGTAGTCTAAGAAGTTCATTGGCTTCATGATATCAAAAAGGCGGATATAAGCCAATCTAAAAAAAATCAAGGTAGTCGTAGACATAGAACCTCCCAAAACAATTTGGGATGTATAGAGGCTAAACAGCAAAATAACAGCTTTGGAAAGGTTCATTTCTTGGTCGGTCAGAAGGTGTCTGCCATTTTACAAAGCAATCAAAAATTTGAAACACTTCAAGTGGATGGAGGAACGTCAGTGAGCCTTCAAAGCCTTGAAGCATTTTCTCTCAAACCCTTTAATGCTCAGCAAACCACAAGTCGACATTTACCTATCTATTTCACTAGGAGCTGTTGGTGCAATCCTGGTTCGAGAATAAGGAGGCCAGTAATTTTTGGTCTATTATGCAAGTAAGGTATTTCGAGGTGCCGAGCTTAAGTACCCCATCCTGAAACAATTGGCCTTTGCACTCATCATCACCACGATAAAGCTATGCCTATACTTTCATGCTCATATGGTTACAGTATGAACCAATTAGAACTTGTTATAGGTGTTACAAAGGCCAGAATGTTTGAGGAGGTTAACAGACTGGGCAGCCTGTATGGGTAAGTTCGATGTTTGGTATGAACCATATACAACCTTAAAGGCGCAGATTTTAGTAGAATTTTATGGTAGAATTGCATATGCCAATCCCAGAGCCGATGAAAAGTTTATGGAAGTTATATATTGATGAGCCAGCATGCTCAGAAGGGGCACGGGCTGGCATCTTGTTGTCGAGCCCTGGGAAAGTCTGCATTCGAGCAATGGTACATATAACTTTTCTTACTTCCAATAATAAGGTGGAGTATAAAGCTCTATGTTATGGGCTACAACTGGTAATAGAGGTAAAACCTAATAACCTAGAGATCATTTTTAACTCATAGAAGTTGTCAGTCAGCTGAAAGGAAGTTTTGAGTTGTGTTGTGACCCTAGCAAGTGGACTAGATCGACAAGTAATAAAATGGGGTATATTTAACACCCATAAATATCGAACCCAAGGGATAAGGACTATTTTAAGCTAGATATCTAGAGTTGAGCGAGTTAATCTGAGATAAATTTCCAAGTTTTTGATTGAGAGAGCGTCCTAAATCTAATTAACAAAATAAATAAATAAAGAAGATAAGCTAATTAAACTAGAGATTAAAACATTAGTTAAAACATTGCTTGGGTTCACTTATCCACCCCATACCCAATGTGAATTAATTTTACCTAAAAGCATACATGAATAAATTTTGGATAACCCTCTTAACCCAAGCATCCCATTCCGGAGCAAGCTATTCTAGTTGTTAAACTTTCTATTCCGGAGCCAGCCCAACAACTAGCCTATGCACGGGTTTAACATCCTAAGTTTGGTTTGCTTTACCATTTTAGAGCAAAAAACCCAAATCTCATCTATTGCACTCCACACTCTAGTCCTAAAATCACAATTACTGTACATTTAGAATCCCATTCCAGATCTATCTAAAATAATACAGCATTAATGATAGAAAAAATGAGCAAAATCATTCATAGAATCCAATCCACTAGGCTTAATACCGATCCAAGACATATGATAAAAATCATTCCTCCATGCATGTAAAATAATTTAATAGATTGAAAAACCATGAGATACAAATAAGTAACTGTGAAATAGACCATTCATTCATGTAAAAATCAAATTAAGTTCAAGATCCACATTGTGGGTAGGGGATTCAAAGATCCCCAAGCAACAAAACTACAAATTAAACATAAATAAAGTAAAAAGAGAAAAGAAAGAGGAAACCCATGAAGCCATTTGTAGCTTGTAAAGTTGCAATATGAATCCAAGCCTCCTCCCTCAAAGCTCCAAGCAAAATGAAGAACACAACTAAAAGTAAATGCAGAAAATTGAATCTAACCCTAACTTACATTGGAAAATAAATCTAATATAAGGTTTACATTGAATTAAATCTAACCTACAACATAAAATGAAGAAAAAACATAAGAAATATCGGAGGAAAAATCCCTAGATCTAAGTGTGGCGGGTCTCCTCAACTCTTCCCCCTTTCTCTACCAAAAAATGCAATTTTTATAGATCAACAAATGGCTATAGCTGAAACAAAAGTGTCCTAGCCGTGCCCAGTCAGGCTAGGCACGGCTGAGACAAAAGTGTCCCAGCTGTGCCCAGTCAGGTTAGGCATGGTTGGGACAAAAGTGTCTCAGCCGTGCGCACCTTCTAGACTAAAAAAAACTAAAATTTTGCATTGGCCACGGTCGGGACAAATGGCCTCGGCCGCAGCCCCTGAGAGAAGAAAACCAGTCCCAATAATTTATCAATTTCTGAATATGTCACCATTGGATCTAGCTAAATTTTAACCATAGCTTTGTAACATCTTGATCTACATTTTCAACGGTGGCAATTGGATTCTGATGTCTACAGATCATTTCGAAAAATGAAATGGTGCGAATTGGGGATTCTTCAATGGACACAGTTGGGATCATTTTGTCCCATCCGTGCTCTTGCCTATTTTTCTGCACATGAGTCAAAATAACCCAATTAAACACACTAAAACATTATAAATATCAATATAATTTCATTTGGCATAAAAAGAGAAAGTTATTACACAAAACTCTGAAAATCATGCAAAATAAAACATAGACACAAACAAAAATATACTGAAATTAAATAATAAAATTGGAGTTATTAAATATCCCACACTTAGCTTTTGCTCGCCCTCGAGCAAATGAACAAACCACATTCTTATATACTCAAACTCAAAAAAAAGAAAACACAAACTTAGAAAAAGTAGAACAACACTTTAGCAGAAGTCACTGAATGAAGTCTTAAATCAAAAAGACTCAACTAGATCATACTAGCAAATCTCTTTTTATGTGTTTGCTAGGCCAAAAAAAAATTAAAATAACTTTTAAAACCAAAAATTTCTAATGCAATCCAATAATTGTGAAAAGAATTTGTGTACAAAAGATTACATATGTGGTTTCGCTCTCGAAACTCAAGAGACGCCATATGCCTCTCCTTTAGCACCGAAGCCCAAAGGTCATCTCCACACATAACTCTCAATAAAAAAAGATCCTTAGGACTTAAAAGGTTATAATGTGGCTAAGTTATGGCTATTAAGAAAAAGATTAAGATACACAAGTTTGAACTGCCATTTCTACCTCAACTCACCCTTTTTCTTCTAAAAATAAGACTTCAACTCTACCTTTACTCACTCATCATTATTTTTAAGCTTTAGGTATCAAAAAATGTAGGACATTTCTCAAGGAAATAGCATAAGGAAGAAGAAGAATCCTCTCTAAATATTTTACCAAGATTTTAGCTCAATTGACATTTAAAGAGATTAGAATCCTTCTCCTCTATACATTGAGTACCCCACACTTAGATGATACCAAGATTGCTAGCTTTATTCTTCTTCTTTTTTTCTTTTTTTTTCTTCTTTTTTTCTCCCTTTTTTTAATAGCTAAAACAATCAATTTTACAATTGATAAGTAGGGACCCATAAAAATATTTCTTAAAGAGGAACTACATTTTGAAATTTTTTCAATCTCACTTGATATTGGCAATGTATCCCCAATACTAGAATCTAACAATTGAAGAACAACCCTTTACTCACTAGCACTTTCCAAGAAAAACTTATCTCACCTACTTCTAGAATGGTCAGTTCAAAAAGGGTAAGACAAAGGCTTTTTAGGCTTAAGGGATCAAAATACAGGTATAAGCAACAAATATAAAATAAACACGCATTTAGCATGCTCAAATAGGCTCAATGGGTCTTTTCAAAATTTGATTAAAAAAATATATTGTCTAAGTAATTTCTAATCTCATTTTTGAGTCATTTTATTGCTTTGAAGGGTGATGAGGAAGGTTCTAGCGCTCTAAAATTCCAACTCAATCAACTTTATGCTTTGATTTTTATTTTTTATTTAAAAAAGGGCCAAAGTGTACATTTATTAAGAGACTTACTGGTATTGATCTAATTGAAACCTACCAAAAAAGAAAAAAATTTGTTCAACAATCAACCACTCTTTTGCTATTCCAACTAATCTATATAAGGCTTTATAATTCTAAGTTCAAGATTGTTCACAATAGGAACAACTATGAGGGTAAGCTAACTAAGGTACAAAAGTATGCAATAACAACAACAAATAAAAACAAATATCACAACTAAACTAAAATTAAAATACAAGTGAAAGTTGAACTAGAAATAACAAAATAATAACATAAATATTAAAATTAAAATTAAAACAATAGCAAAATAAATGAAATACAAAAATTAACAAAAAAACATAGAATTACTAGAAAATAAAACTTAAAAATAGATAAATGAGGTGAACTCATGCTCATTGTGCCAAAATTGATACAAATGCAAACTCATTTCTAATCTTATTCATGCAAAAATTACTATTGTTGAAATGAATCACCAAACATTTAACAAAAACACACACAAAAACTGGAAACTTAAAATAAAAGCAAGCAAAATAAACAAAATAATTAAAGAGTAGAGAGAGAAATAGTTCTAGTTTAATGAGTCCCAGCTTGACTCGTGTTACTGTCAGGCGACCGAGTTTGTGACCCAAATATTGGTCTTTCCGAACTCTACTCCTCATTTTCCCCCATCAATAGGAGAAACCTATAGAAATTCACCAAGGTAAGCAACACCATATCTTTGATGAAGTACCCCTCCACCTCGGGTTGTTCATACACATACTCCTTCGACTCTTCTAGCCTTAATAACTTTTTTAAGTGGATTGAATTTAGTGCTTCCACTTGAGAGTTAAACAATTCTTGCTCTTTTGGTGAAACACCCTTCACAAGAGATTGGAATTCATTCTCTAAGCTACAGCTCTTGTCTTCAATAATGATTGGTCCCTTCTCCAATGCATACACCCTACACTTGATTTCTTCATTATCTACTGGCTGAGAATGACTCAATTTATCCTTATCACCATCACCTCGATTCTCTATAGAATTACTCAAGAATTCCAACTTAGATTCCAGGCTTTTAAGTCCCAATTCTTGATCTCTCAGTAGATGCTCTTGAGTCTTTAACAAATTCTCTTGATTTTGCAATAAAGCTGATAACTCCAATTTTATTATTTAATTTCAATATATTTTTTTTTGTATCTATGGTTTATTTTGCATGATTTTCAGTGTTTTGTGTAATAACTTTCTCTTTTTATGCCAAATGAAATTATATTAATATTTATAATGTTTTGGTGTGTTTAATGGGATAAATTTGACTCTTGTGCAGAAAAGTAGGCAAGAGCACGGCTGAGACAAAATGGTCCCAGCTGTGCCCATTGAAGAATCCCCAATCCGCACCATTTTATTTTTTGGAATGATCTACAGACATCAGAATCCAATCTTCACCGTTGAAAATGTAGATCAAGATGTTACAAAGCTATGGTTAAAATTTCAGCTTGATCCAACAGTGAAATATCGAGAAAATGATAAATTAATGGGACTGGTTTTTTTTCTCTCAGGGGCCGCGGTCGAGACATTTTGTCCCGGCCGTGGCCAATGCACAATTCGAGCTATTTTAGTCTAGAAGGTGGTCACGGCTGAGACAAAAATGTCCCAGCCGTGCCTAACCTGACTGGCCATGGCTGGGACACTTTTGTCTCAGCCATGGCCATCTGCAGATCTATAAAAACTGTGTTTTCTTTGGCAAAAAATGAAGAGGAACGATGGGAGAGAGCCGCCACACTTAGATTTAGGGATTTTTCCTCCATTTTTCTTATGTTTTTCCTTCATTTTATGTTGTAGGTTAGATTTAATTCAATGTAAACCTTAGATTAGATTTATTTTCCAATGTAAGTTAGGGTTAGATTCAATTTTCTGCATTTACTTTAAGTTGTGTTCTTCATTTTGCTTGGAGCTTTGAAGGAGGAGACTTGGATTCGGATTGGAGCTTCACAAGCTACAAATGGCTTCATGGGTTTCCTCTTTCCTCTCTCTTTTTACTTTATTTATGTTTAATTTGTAGTTTTGTTGCTTGGGGATCTTTGAATCCCCTACCCACAATGTGGATCTTGAACTAAATTTGATTTTTACATGAATAATTGGTCTATTTTACTGTTACTTATTTGTATCTCATGGTTTTTCGATCTATTAAGTTATTTTCCATGCATGAATGAATGGTTTTTATCATATGTCTTGGATGGGTATTGAGCCTAGTGGATTGGATTCTATGAATGATTTTGCTCAGTTTTTCTTTTATGAATACTGTATTATTTTAGACGGCTCCGGAATGGGATTCTAAATATGCAGTAATTGTGATTTTAGGACTAGAGTGTGGAGTGAAATGGATGAGATTTGGGTTGTTTGGCTCCGGAATGGGAAGGCAAACTAAACTTAGGATGTTAGACCCGTGCATAGGCTAGTTGTTGGGTTGGCTCTGGAATGGGAAGTTTAACAACTAGAATAGCTGGCTCCGGAATGGGAAGCTTGGGTTAAGAGGGTTATCCCAAATTTGTTCATGTATACTTTAAGATAAAATTAATTCACATTGGGTATGGGGTGGATGAGTGAACCCGAGCAATGTTTTAACTATTGTTTTAATCTCTAGTTTAATTAGCTTTATCTTCTTTATTTATATATTTTGTTAATTAGATTTAGGACGCTCTCTCAATCAAAAACTTGGAAATTTATCTCAGATTAACTCGCTCAACTCTAGATATCTAGCTTAAAACATCCCTTATCCCTTGGGTTCGATATTTGCGGGTCCTAACTATACCCCACTTTATTACTTGTCGATCTAGTGCACTTGCTAGGATCGCAACAAAAGCCTCTTGATTTTTGATCTTTTTCTCTTGAGAATTAATTGTGGCCATCCATTTTTCTCTTTCAGCTCTTAATTGCATATCCTTACTTTCAAGCAATTCAATAAGGACTTGAACTTTGGAGGCACATGACTCTTGCGATATCCATTGTGAACCAGGATCTTCAAAAGATGGCAATGAGCAGAATGTTGAAGGTTGATGTGAGTATTGCATTTCCCACATTTCTCTCCTCAACTCTTCCATTTGTGCTCTCAATAGAACTATTTCATCATCTTGTAGAGAACTATGCATCATTTGAAAGTTCACCATAATCTTCCTACAAAGAATAAAACCAAATCAAAAACAAAGAAAAATAAAATAAAATCTCAAACTAAGCTAAAAAAAGATATAAAATAAACAATACCGTTATCCCCAGCAATGGTGCCAAAAACTTGTTGCGACCCTAGCAAGTGCACTAGATCGACAAGTAATAAAGTGGGATATATTTAAGACCCACAAATATCGAACCCAATGGATAAGGGTTGTTTTAAGCTAGATATCTAAAGTTAAGCGAGTTAATCTGAGATAAATTTCCAAGTTTTTTATTGAGAGAGCGTCTTAAATCTAATTAACAAAATAAATAAATAAAGAAGATAAGCTAATTAAACTAGAGATTAAAACATTAGTTAAAACATTGCTCGGGTTTGCTCATCCAACCCATACCCAATGTGAATTAATTTTACCTAAAAGCATACATGAATAAATTTGGGATAACTCTCTTAACCCAAGTGTCCCATTCCGGAGCCAGTTATTCTAGTTGCTAAACTTCCCATACTGGAGCCTGCCCAACAACTAGCCTATGCACGGGTATAACATCCTAAGTTTGGTTTGCTTTCCAATTCTGCAGCCAAACAACCCAAATCTCATCTATTCCACTCCACACTCTAGTCCTAAAATCACAATTACTGCACATTTAGAATTCCATTCCGGAGTAGTCTAAAATAATACAGCATTGCATGATAGAAAAACTGAGCAAAATTATTCATAAAATCCAATCCACTAGGCTCAATATCCATCCAAGACATATAATAAAAATCATTCATCCATGCATGGAAAATAATTTAATAGATTGAAAAACCATGAGATACAAATAAGTAACTGTGAAATAGACCATTCATTCCTGTAAAAATCAAATTAAGTTCAAGATCCACATTGTGGGTAGGGGATTCAAAGATCCCCAAGCAAAAAAACTACAAATTAAACATAAATAAAGTAAAAAGAGAAAAGAAAGAGGAAACCCATGAAGCCATTTGTAGCTTGTAAAGTTGCAATATGAATCCAAGCCTCCTCCCTCAAAGCTCCAAGCAAAATGAAGAACACAGCTAAAAGTAAATGCAGAAAATTGAATCTAACCCTAACTTACATTGGAAAATAAATATAATATAAGGTTTACATTGAATTAAATCTAACCTACAACATAAAATGAAGAAAAAACATAAGAAAATCGGAGGAAAATCCCTAGATCTAAGTGTGGCGGGTCTCCTCAACTCTTCCCCCTTTCTCTGCCAAAAAATGCAATTTTTATAGATCAACAAATGGCTATAGCTGAAACAAAAGTGTCCCAGCCGTGCCCAGTCAGGTTAGGCACGGCTGGGACAAAAGTGTCTCAACCATGCGCACCTTCTGGACTAAAAAACTCAAATTCTACATTGGCCGCGGCCGGGACAAATGGTCTCGGCTGCGACCCCTAAGAGAAGAAAACCAGTCTATTAATTTATCATTTTCTAAATATTTTACCGTTGGATTGAGTTGAAATTTTAACCATAGCTTTGTAACATCTTAATCTACATTTTCAAGGGTGGAGATTGGATTCTGATGTCTATAGATCATTTTGAAAAATGAAATGGTGCGAATTAGGAATTCTTCAATGGGCACAGCTGGGACCATTTTGTCCTAGCCGTGCTCTTGCCTATTTTTCTGTACATGAGTCAAAATAACCCTATTAAACACACCAAACCATTGTAAATATCAATATAATTTCATTTGGCATAAAAAGAGAAAGTTATTACAAAAAACTTTGAAAATCATGCAAAATAAAACATAGACACAAACAAAAATATACTAAAATTAAACAATAAAATTGGAGTTATCAATTTGAAAGATGGTTCCATGATTTGGTACAAAAAATTGACATCCACTCTCCTTGCCAAGCTGGAAGGAATTAGAAGCAATTGGTTGATCATCCAACTGCCCCGGATAGAGAATATAGTGTTAGAGAGTATGCCCTAGAGCCCATGTAATAGGGATGTTTTTCATATGTATAAAATTTATATTCTTAATAAAAGGTATCATTCATTCATTAATGCTATGTTTAAATACATGAGTTTGTAAATCTTAAATTAATAAATGAAGTCCTAGATATTATAAACATAGTGCAAAGGCAATCATGAAGGTGTTCATGATGTGAGATGTCTATTGCATGCAAATGTGTTAATATCTAAATATCCCTAGTCATAGAATTAACAAGATAGGACATTGTTAATTCGGACAGACTAGCACATGTTATGCTTCTTGAATGGTTCAAGCAGTGGTTCTCATAACTATGATTATAGAAGATAATCAAAGCTAACATATGGATGCTTGTTAGAAGAACAAGTTCATTGGAGACCTACAAAGAGAATCCTCACATGGATATTAAATCTATGTCAGTGAGGAATCTCTTCATAGCGGATGTGCAAGTATCCTTAGACTTGAGATCACCAAAGTTATCTTAAGTAGCAAGTGGTATACTTTGACTCCATAACTGATTACTTCCAACTGAAAGTGAATATAGTTAGGAGATTGGGTATATCATGACCTACTTGAAGATAGTTGAGTGATTGACAAAGGATTCACCATTCCAGATTTAATAAGCGAAGTTATCTCGCATGATTCTTTAATTACCTTGTTCATGTGAGTTTTGAATAGAACTCACAATTACATATTATACTGCCAATATGGACAGGAACCCAATAGGTCACACACATATAGAGAAAAGGGTAAAATGGTAAAATGACAAGGATAATAATATTTGATATTATTATGAAGGTAGAGAAGTGAATATGATAATAATTAATTAAAGAGTTTGATTAATTATGATCAAATAAAATTGTTCGCGAAACTTTTGAGAAATGTTCTGTAAATTTGACCTAATTGAAATAATGTATTTCATGATTAATTATTATTATCTTATAAGTTTTATAGGACTACTATAAGTGTTATAGGACTGGTATAATAATTAATAAGTCTATTGGAAGAATTATTAAGGGCCAGAGGAATGAAGCAGTTGGAGAAAGCCCTTCTGTAAGGGCCACACGCCAAGACCAGAACAGAAGGAATTAATGGCCTATTTCATGCACCAAATTAATTTATATATGTTACATAAGTGTTATGAAACTCACATGTTTAATTTGGTTAGATTTGGAATCCATTTGGGTATTTAAATCCAATTAGTTGCACAAAGGGCCTAGTTTGTTGGTTTTGTGTGTAGTCTTTTATGAAAAGGTTTAAATTGGATTTAATTAAGCCCAAATGATTATAATTAATTCCAGAGGCCCAATTAATAATTCTCCAGCAATTTTAACGAGCCCAATCTCATTAAGGAGTTGGAATTTTAACCTAACTACAAAAGGCCAACTAATGAGAAATTAGGGTTAAGTGGTTAAAACAAAAAGAAAGTCTTTTCCTCTAATCTCTCTCTCCTTTTTGCGCCAACTCCAAGCTATCTTCTTGGAATTTCGGCCAGCCCTAGTTAAACACCAATTTTTTGGTTCAATTTATCCCTCTCTAGTGTGGATTACTCATTGGAGGTGTTCGATTTTGGACAATGTGGTTTGTGACAACCCGATACGAAGTAAAATCAACTGTTCAACAAAAATTAAAGGTGATTTTTCTTATTCTCATATAGTTATATTGTGTATTCATGGCAAGATCAGATCTAATGGTTAAAAATTTTTAAAATTCCGCTTATGTATGTGATGCATGTAACCGTTAAAATGCAACATGGTATCAGAGCCTCAGTTTTACCATGGATATACAATTCTATATTTTTCTGCGGAATAAGTTTTGTTTTGTTTCGAGTTGTTTATTTCATGAATTTTAAAATATTAGATTTGATTGTTCATGAATGAGAAATATTGATTTTTGGTTGTATGTGTGATCAAATAAATTTGGTGGAAACAAAAACGAAACTTTTGAAGGATTGTGATTAGGGTTTGGCATGAAAACCATTAGGGTTTGGCGTGAAACCCTAGGTGATTTAAGGGGCTGTTCTAATTTAATTTCTTATGGATTCATTAAAACATCATTTAGATGGTATTTTATGTGTTTAATATGGGATATTAAGCCGTAAGATCGAACGAAATTAAAATCGAACAAGTTTTGCATTAAAACTAGTTTAGTCGAAAAGTTCGATAAATTGGTGTTCTTCATATGTTCTTGATGTGTTCTTGGTTAGAACTATTTTTAATCTTCTAAATCTGATATATATGATATATTAAAGTGTTTTTAATTAATTGGATTAATTAAAATGGGCCTTAAATTAATTTGATTAATTTTAATTCATTAAAACCACTTAATGGGCTTAATTATATTTACGGACTTGGTTTAAATTAGTGAATGACTTGGTGGGCCCAAGGAGCTAATTTAAATTAAATATTATAAACATTAATTAAGTTTATTAATGGGTTTTAAGGGCTGGAGTGGGCTTGGCTCATTCCAAAAGGCCCAAATGGTCCAAAAAACACAAAACTAGTTTATGTGTGAACACATTTAGGGTTTTCTTTTGTGGGTTTCGGCCTACACTTGATTATAAGCCCAAAATTGACTCTTTTAATTATTTAATATGATTAATTAATTAAATAATTAATTTATAATTAATTAACAATTAATTGGATTGATTATTAAGGCAAGAACACATGCATGCAAAAAGGTTTCCTAAAATGAAAGTTTTCAAAATGGAAAAAGTTTCCTAATTTGATCACATCATTAAAATAACTCAAAATATTGTTTCAAAGGTTGAAACAAAGTTAGTAATCCATTTCTTTATGCATTAGAAAGGCATATAAGGGTGTATGATTGGCATGATGGATAGTTATGGACAAAGCCCAATGTGATTGAGCATTATGCATGTTTTGGCCCAATGAGGACTTTCATGTCCCGACCACTTGTTTTTGGTTTGTATTTCTTTTCAAGTTGTAATATATAATTAGATTACTTAGATTAGAATTAGAAATAGAGATGGAGACCATTTTCAAGGAGCAAGATGGGCCGGATAGAGATCCAACAAGCTTGAAGATAATGTAATTACTTTTCTTGTTTGAATCATGCATACTACCTAGGTGTGACCTTTTGATTTCCCTCTTGGCTCGAGGAAATCAATGTAGTGAAGTCCATAACTATACCATATTTGTATGCTTATATTTATGTGATAGATATAGGATGCATACCAATGTATGCCAACCATGTATGATGAGACTTAATTAACTAAAACCCTCAAACAAATACTAAGGTATATAAGCCTTCCATTAATTTGAGGAGAACCAGAGTTCTTTATAGTGTGGGTTGTTGACCACAGTCAAGCTCACATTATATCGAATATGTTCAAATCTAATTAAATGGGTCATCTTAGCTAGCTCATTAGTTTGTTGACCACAGTCAAGGCTAATGGTTCTAGAGGCAAGATTAGGGAATGCATATACGATATGCATGCATCAAGAGTTGATAACCTAATGATCCAATAGTTGTGTAGAGACACAATTGGTATATAGATACCTACCTTTCAAGGATATGGAATTTGGCTTGTTGACCATAGTCAAGGTCAAATTACATATCAAGGATTGGATATTGGCCCACTAAGAAAACCATCGGGTTTTCTCGGATTATATAGTAAGGGCTATTAATTCACAATAAAATAGTGGGAGTAAATGGATTAATTAAAGACCTTATTAATGCATACATATATATGAACATACTCTCATATCTTTTCTTTTTCACATCTAGGTCATCATCATGAGCACATCAAACATTAATATACGATCAATCTTGGATAACAAGCTGGTTAGCAACAACTATTCTGACTGGATCAGGCAAGTGAGAATTGTTCTCAGAGTTAAAAAGATCCACTATGTCTTGGATAAAGATCCACCACCACTTCCATCAGATGATGCCGTTGATGAGATCAAAGGCATTTATCGAAAATACATGGAGGATAGTGAAGCAGCAGCATGTCTGATGCTGGGTGCTATGTCCTCGGAGCTTCAGAAGCAACATGAGATGATGGATGCTAGAACCATCATTTTGCATCTAGGGGAGCTTTATTCTTCTTAGGCTAGAACCGAGCAATATTAGATTGCTCAAGCTCTATTTAGCTGCAAAATGGTGGAAGGCACTTCAGCTGTAGCTCATGCAATGAAGATGTATGGGTATATTGAGCATTTGAGTAGACTTGGCTATGTTATGGATAATGATCTATACATAGATTTAATCTTGTACTCGTTGGCTCCAAGTTATGCACCTATCGTGCTTAAATTCAACATGAACAAGATCCAAGTATCCATTCTTGAGTTAATCAATATGCTTAAGACAACTAATGGATCATTCAAGAAGGATCTAAAAAGTGTCATGGTTGTCACTTTTGCTAAAGGCAAGAAGCAGAAAAAGAAGAAGATAACCAAGGCGCAGCCAAAGAATGGTGGGATCTCCAAGAAAAAGGTTGCCAAGAAAGAGAATCCCAAAGGAACTTGCTTCTATTGTGGAAAGGATGGTCATTGGAAGCATAACTGCAAGGCCTATCTAGATTCTCTCAAGGAGAAGAAGCAAGCTGATGCTTCTACTTCAGGTATTCATATGATTGAAATTAATACTTATTCTATTGCTTCAAAACAATCTTGGGTATTGGATACCGGATGTGGATCTCATTTATGTAATGATCTACAGGGGCTTAGAAGCTTTAGAAGAGTTGGAAAGGCAGAGATATGTTTGCAGTCAGCTACTGGACAAAATATCTCTACAATAGTTGTGGGGACTTACTATTTGCCTCTTCCTAGTGGATTAGTACTGGAATTGAATAATTGTTATTATGTTTCATCTTTGTCCAAAAGTATTATTTCTTTCAGTTGTTTGATGAACGATTATGATATTTCTTTAAAGGACAAATGTTGTTACATTTTTAAGAACAATATGTTTTATGCAAAAGCTATCATTGAGAATGGTATATTTGTTCTTGATTTAATTAAAGAAGTACATAATGTGGATACCAAGAGAATGAAACATGATAATCTAAATACCTCATACTTATGGCATTGTCGTTTAGGCCATATAAATGAAAAATGCATGACCAAATTACACAAGTCAGGTGATTTGGGATCATTTGATTATGAATCATTTGATACATGTGAATCTTGTTTATTGGGAAAAATGACAAAAGCTCCCTTTATTGGTAAAGGAGAATGAGCTAAAATGGTTTTGGACTTAATACATTCAGATGTATGTGGTCCAATGACTACTCATGTCAGAGGAGGTTACTTCTACTTCATTACTTTCATAGATGATTATTCCAAGTTTGGATACATCTATCTAATGAAATATAAGTCTGAAGCATTTGAAAAGTTCAAAGAGTTCAAAATGAAGTAGAGAAACAACTTGGCAAAAGTATTAAAACACTTAGATCAGATCAAGGTGGAGAATACTTAAGTCGAGAGTTTCAAGATTATCTTAGAGATAATGGGATTTTATCTCAATGGACTCCACCATATACACCACAACACAATGGTGTATCTGAAAGGAGAAATCGAACACTATTAGATATGGTTCGATCAATGATGAGCCGAGCGGACTTGCCTAAGTCCTTTTGGGGATATGCACTAGAAACTGTTGTTTATGTGTTAAACAGAGTTCCTAGTAAATCGGTTGATGTTACTCCATATGAGATGTGGAATAACAAGAAACCCACGCTTTCTCATATGAAAGTATGGGGTTGTCCTGCTTATGTGAAGAGGACAATGTCAGACAAACTGTATGTTAAGTCTAACAAATGTTTATTTGTGGGATATCCAAAAGAAACATTTGGATATTATTTCTATCATCCCTTAGAACAAAAGGTGTTTGTTTCAAGGCATGTTATCTTCTTGGAAAGAGAATTTCTCCTACGAGAGGATAGTGGGAGTAAAATTGAACTTGGTGAATTTCAAGACCCATAAATAGAAGATGATCAACCGATTGAACCTGAAACTGAATTTCATAATGATGAGATTACAATTGAACCTGATTATACACAAAATCCTAGAAGATCTACTAGGATGCGATCTATCCTTGTGAGATATGAATTTCACATTGATTCGGATAGAGGCATAACTGTAGTAGAGGACAATGAGCCTACAAGCTATCAAAAGGTTTTGAACAGTACAGAACGTGATTTATGGCTTAAGGCTATGCAGTCTGAAATGGACTCCATGTATGAGAACCAAGTATGGACTTTAACTCAACCACCTGAAGGAATAAAACCCATAGGGTGCAAATGGGTCTTCAAAAAGAAGACTGACATGGAAGGTAATATAGTTACCTGCAAAGCTCGCTTAGTAGCAAAAGGTTATCGTCAAAAAGAAGGTATTGACTACGACGAAACTTTTTCTCCTGTAGCGATGCTTAAGTCTATAAGAATACTTTTAGCCATTGCAGCTCATTATGATTATGAGATTTAGCAAATGGATGTGAAGATAGCTTTCCTTAATGGAAATCTTACTGAGGATGTGTATATGACACAACCAGAAGGGTTCACATCAGGAAATGGCAAAAAGGTATGCAAGCTTTAAAGATCCATTTATGGATTAAAGCAAGCCTTTAGGAGCTGGAACATATGATTCAATGAGACAATCAAAGAGTTTGGTTTCTCACAGAATGAAGATGAACCTTGTGTGTATAAAAGGGTCAGTGGGAGTGCAATTGTCTTCCTAGTTCTATATGTAGATGACATATTGATCATGGGAAATGACATTTCTCTTCTCCAATCTGTTAAAATATGGTTATCCAAGTAATTCTCCATGAAAGACTTTGGAGAAGCATCCTATATTCTGGGAATAAGGATCTATAGAGATAGATCCAATAGGTTGCTAGGTCTTTCTCAGAGTACATATATAGATAAAGTATTGAAGAGGTTCAATATGGATCTCTCTAAGAAAGGATTTATACCCATGGTGCATGGGAAATACCTTTCTAAGTCTATGTGTCCGCAGACACTAGAGGATAGAGAGAGCATGAATAGAATACCATATGCATCTGCAATTGGTTCTATCATGAATGCTATGTTATGTACACGTCCAGATGTAGCATTTGCTTTGAGTGTTATAAGCATATTCCAATCCAATTATGGAGAGGAACACTGGGTAGCTATCAAGAATATCTTAAGTACTTGAGAAGGACTAAGGATATATTCTTGGTATATGGAGAGGGCAATTTGGAAGTAAATGGGTATATAGATGCCAGCTTCCAATCTGACAAAGATGATTGTAAATCACAGTCTGGTTATGTGTTCATAATGGGAGGAGGAGCAGTTAGTTGGAAAAGTTCCAAACAAGAAAAAACTGTTGATTCCACGACGGACGCTGAGTACATTGCTACTTCAGAAGCAGCCAAAGAAGCAGTCTAGATCAAAAAGTTCAAAACTAAACTAGGAGTGGTGCCTAGCATTGTTGATCCGATTCCTTTATATTGTGACAACAATGGAGCCATTGCGCAAGCAAAGGAACCACGGTCTCATCAGCGATCCAAGCATGTTCTCAAATGCTACCATCTCATAAGGGAAATAGTAGCTAGAAATGATGTGAAAATAGAAAGGGTTCCCACAGATGACAATGTGGTGGATCGCCTCACTAAAGCACTTTCCCAGATTAAGCATGATCACCATATAAATAGCATGGGTCTGAGACATATGAGTGATTGGCTCTAGTGCAAGTGAGAGATTGTTAGAGAGTATGCCCTAGAGCCCATGTAATAGGGATGTTTTTCATATGTATAAAATGTATATTCTTAATAAAAGGCATCATTCATTTATTAATGCTATGTTTAAATACATGAGTTTGTAAATCTTAAATTAATAAATAAAGTCCTAGATATTATAAACACAGTGCAAAGGCAATCATGAAGGTGTTCATGATGTGAGATGTCTATTGCATGCTAATGTGTTAATATCTAAATATCCCTAGTCATAGAATTAACAAGATAGGATATTGTTAATTCGGACAGACTAGCACATGTTATGCTTCTTGAATGGTTCAAGCAGTGGTTCTCATAACTGTGATTATAGAAGATAATCAAAGCTAACATATGGATGCTTGTTAGAAGAACAAGTTCATTGGAGACCTGCAAAGAGAATCCTCACATGGATATTAAATCTATGTCAGTGAGGAATCTCTTCATAGCGGATGTGCAAGTATCCTTAGACTTGAGATCACCAAAGTTATCTTAAGTAGCAAGTGGTATACTTTGACTCCATAATTGATTACTTCCAACTGAAAGTGAATATAGTTAGGAGATTGGGTATATCATGACCTACTTGAAGATAGTTGAGTGATTGACAAAGGATTCACCATTCCAGATTTAATAAGCGAAGTTATCTCGCATGATTCTTTAATTACCTTGTTCAGAAAATCTCTGGCCAGAGTAAAATGCCAAGATGGATAGAGATCCATGGAGGGCATTTTGGGAACAATGGTTAAATTAATAGAACATACATAATTAGATTTATATGAGTTGACAGAAATCCATACTCAGAATCTAATTGAGATAAGAGTGGTGAAAGGAGTAATTGCACGGTAACTGTTTCTATGGAAGGGTACAGTCAAACGACATGACTTTCCTGACATTTGGGTAGTCATGATGCCTAGCTAGAGGCCAATCATGACTTGTATAATGATGTATCAAAATATCACTAGAGATTGATAAAATGATTTAAAGGAGTTTAAATCATGTGAGTTTTGAATAGAACTCACAATTACATATTATACTACCAACAAGGACAGGAACCCAATAGGTCACACACATATAGAGAAAAGGGTAAAATTGTAAAATGACAAGGATAATAATATTTGATATTATTATGAAGGTAGAGAAGTGAATATGATAATAATTAATTAAAGAGTTTGATTAATTATGATCAAATAAAATTGTCCGCGAAACTTTTGAAAAATATTCTGTAAATTGGACCTAATTGAAATAATGTACATGATTAATTATTATTGTCTTATAAGTATTATAGGACAACTATAAGTGTTATAGGACTAGTATAATAATTAATAAGTCCATTGGAAGAATTATTAAGGGCCAAAGGAATGAAGCAGTTGGTGAAAACCCTTCTGTAAGGGCCACATGCCAAGTCCAGAACAGAAGGACTTAATGGCCTATTTCATGCACCAAATTAATTTATATATGTTACATAAGTTTTATGAAACTCACATATTTAATTTGGTTGGATTTGGAATCCATTTGGGTATTTAAATCCAATTAGTTGCACAAAGGGCCTAGTTTGTAGGTTTTATGCATAATCTTTTATGAAAAGGTTTAAATTGGATTTAATTAAGCCCAAATGATTATAATTAATTCCAAAGGTCCAATTAATAATTCTCCAGAAATTTTAAAGAGCCCAATCTCATTAAGGAGTTGGAATTTTAACCTAACTATAAAAGGCCAACTAATGAGAAATTAGGGTTAAGTGATTAAAACAAAAAGAAAGTCTTTTTCTCTAATCTCTCTCTCCTTTTTGCACCAACTCTAAGCTATCTTCTTGGAATTTTGGCCAGCCCTAGTTAAACACCAATTTGTTTGTTTAATTTATCCCTATCTAGTGTGGATTACTCATTGGAGGTGTTCGATTTTGGACACCATGGTTTGTGACAACCCGGTGCGAAGTAAAATCAACTGTTCAACAAAAATCAAAGGTGATTTTTCTTATTCTCGTATAGTTATATTATGTATTCATGGCAAGATCAGATCTAATGGTTAAAAATTTTTAAAATTCCGCTCATGTATGTGATGCATGTAACCGTTAAAATCCAACATATAGATGCAGCTGCTTTGGCTAAAAGGGCTTGTCTAAATTGCTTGGCTCAGACCGTAGATATCATATTCATAACAGTTTCATGACCAAATTATGAAACTTACCAGATTTAGCTGCAAGGACCGATTGTGGGATGGTGCCTCCCTATTTATCAATATTTGACCTAGGGCTTTTTGCCAGAAGATCAGGTAAAGGCCAGAAAGATAGTTCGAAAGTCGAGCTTAAATGCCATTCTAAATGAGAAGATGTACAAGACAACTCTACTTCTGTCTCTGGTGGCAAACTCGAAAGTTCTTCAAGAAACTCATTGATTACTGGAATATCTTGAAAATTAATTGTCTCCCTCTTAAAATCAATTACCAAAACCAAGAATGCTTCGCATCCTCTTCTAAGGAACCGCTTCGCTTTCATGGCAGAAATAACATTGGCTAAGCGTTTAGATTTAATACCCTAAATCAATGTCTCTTTTTCCCCGGCATCTTTAACTACTACAGTTTTAGCTTTACAATTCACTATGGCTTGGTATCTAGACAACCAATCCATACCCAGAATTACATCAAATTCATGGAAAGGTAAAATAATTAAGTCAGTTGGAAACTCTCTCCCTTGAATCATAATAGGGCAATTTTTATAAATTTCATTTACACAAGTACTATGGCCCAAAAGACTGATTACACATATATCATAACTCATATGATCTATAGCAGATACATTTCTACCAAATCCCTATTACAAATATATGAATGTGTAGATCCTAGGTCTATAAGTACATGCACATCAGTATCAAAGAGAGAGAATGTACCAGCTATGACCTCAGGAGCATCAGCATCTTCTCGAGCTTTCATGGCATAAGCTCTGACATGAGGTGTAGGAGCGAATGGTTGATCCACTATCTCAAAAACATTCCTAGACTGTGCTCTAAACTGACTCATCCACCTCTGACTCTACCACGACCTCTACCTGAAAAGGGTGCATTAGAAGCTCCTCTATTACTTTGTTGACTAGAGGCTTGCTCCTACTTCATAGGACAATTTGGCATAAGATGCTCTGTGCTACAACATCTGAAGCAAGCACCAGTAAGCATTCTGTAAGTGCCCCAATGATGCCTATAACAATACGTACACTCTGGAGCTTGACCTCTACCCTGTCCTGATGTAGTGTCTCTACCAGATCCAGCTAAAGTAAAAGTTTCTTATTGTCTACCACTAGATGTAGGGTGGTTACCAGACTTAACTGGTTTATCTCCTGGAGTCATTCTCGATCTTTTCCCCTATGAAGAACAACCCTTAGAGAAGCTTCTTCTTCTTTGTTCTCTTTCTCTTTTGGCATTCTCTTCTTTCTTAACCCGGATAGTTGCTTGCACCAATTGATGATAATCCACTGGGTGCAAAGAGATAGGCCCTATCAAGTGCTCCTAGATCTAGTCATTTAACCCATCTTCAAACTGGCGACACTTGAAAGTCCCAGTCAGCATGGGTTTTGGTGTATATTTACTCAAACAATTGACTTTTGCTTTATATTCAGCCATTAAAATACCTTTTTGCTTTAGATTTAAAAATTGTTTCAGCCACTCATCCTTGTATGCTTCAGTCACATACCTCTTTTTGAATTTTGCCACAAAGAATTCCCAAGAGAGGGAATTAGGTACCTGAGGTTGTGTCTGAACTGGGTTCCACCAATCATAAGCTGCTCCCTGAAGTAAGGACATAACACAAGTTACCTTCTGATTGGCTGGGCACTGAACTTCTATAAATACTCATTCCAATCTTTCGAGCCACAGATCAGCTTTCTCAGACTCCTCCCAAGTATTACCTAAAAACTCCTCTGCACCATGCTTTCTGATCTCTAAAATATGAGCTTTTGGTGCCATCATCCATTGTAAAATATGAGCCATGTCATGGGAAATTTTTAATAGTGCTTCCTTGAGCTCAGCAGTAGCTACACTACCCCTAGTGAATGCAGAAGATTCAGGCTGAAAAGAAATCGATTATCTAGGTAGATTGCTTTTAGCCGATTCATCTACCACTTCACGATGTCCTTAACTATATCAAAAGAAACACAGGGACAACAACTATAAGCCAACATCAACAAGAAGTCTATATCTAAGAACCTTTAAATTCCTATAGGCCAGAACCGCCTAAACCAAGGTGCTCTGATACCAAAAATGTAATGACTATACTAGATTAACCTGATCCCTGTTACTAATTATATTTCAATAATCCACAGTACATGTGATAATATTAATCTATTCAACTATCCTGTATCAAAACCTATGAGTCATTAGTTATTGATGCATATACACACACACACACACATACACATACTTTACAAATCATATAATTTTAAGTTTGTTACATTAAAATGCTGCTGGGTTATTAATTACAAAACTTGATAATTACATGATTCTAATACCAAATACATCATGACCTACTAAAAAACACACAAAATTTAATCTTATACATCAAAGTGATTCTTCCTAATCTGATGTTGGCTTCTAAGATTGTTGGCTTTGTCCTTGAAGAAAAGGTCTAACCTGTGAACCTACACCAATAAACACCCATACTAAGTATAAAGCTTAGTGGTGAACAAAACAATATGTTGATAACCACCCACAGTGGTTATCACCAAGCATGCAACATTAATAACAAAGAAAATGCATTCACTTCAATAAGAAATGATACTAAGTACATTATTGGAAGCGATAACTGCATCATTAAATCATTATAATAAAAAGAAATACAAACTATGTATGCATGTCATTCATTATATAAACTGGCTGCCTAAATTTCTATGGGTGTGGATAACGGGTGCTGTGAATACCCGAAGGTATCAAACATGTAAATACCCGAAGGTATTAAATATGTGGACCCAACCGGGATTAGAACTGTAATCTCATTTAGGGACATACTGTGGATCCATATGGGTTAGACTATATAGCTGCAACTGTAACCCTATAAGCATGCCTATCTATCCACCACTAAGTTTTTATGTGCAAGCAAAATAAATCATATTCCATATGTCATTAATTTGTACTGATATAATCTAATATAACATAGATCAATTCAAAGTACTATAATATTATACGGAGTTAACTTTATGACATAAACAATAATCATTGTACTACAATTATATTAAAGTAAGCACATGTATACTATACTTTAAGTAATGGAACCTTAACTTCATATTTAAACAATTTTTATATTTAAGGGGTATATTACTACATATTTGCAAGTTTAAAATGATTTACAAGTTTAGGAAGGGCTTAGGTAGGTTTAGGCATCAAGTGGGTTCATAAAATTCCAAGTATTCAAATATGAGAGAGGGTCACGGTTACTACCAAAATCATTGTAACCGTGACACAAGTCATGCAATAGGGGTCACGGTTACTACACAATTCATAGTAACCATGACGTAGGTTGCTCTTCGGTTCTAGACTAAAGGCTAACTACCTCATGGTTACTAATCATAGGGTGATAATAGTGAAGTAAAGCTATAAGAAGGGGTCACGATTACTATGAAATTCATAGTAACCATAAGCTAGGATGGTTTTTAGGTTTGGACTGAAGACTGGACTGCCTCACGATTACTATAAAAAACCTAGTAATCGTGATGCCCTAATCTACATAATGGTAGATTTCCAATCTTGGATGATAAGCCAATTTTGACCTATTAAACAACATTTTCAGCAAAAATACCCATACAAAGTTGTAGACCCGTGTCTCTAGTTTCCAAAACATCAAAAATCATCTTAATCAGACCTTTAAATCTTTAGATATGCAAAGAAAACCATAGACTGCTCCCACCAGAATTCAACACAAACTTTCACTATCATGCAGTGAGAATCAATTCTTGGTTTCTTCTAACAAAATCAAAATATATGAGTCTAGTTTTTATAAAAACTATAATTTCCCAATTTACATAACTATAACTCAAGATATAGCCAAAATAGTACAGACCGGTCCATTAAAGCTTAAAACAGATTTTTGTATCTTTCAACATAACTTGCCTATTTCATTTCTGAACCAATTATAAGCTTAAGATCAACCCATAAAACATATAATAGCAGCAATAAAGACACTCCTCATGTCAATATATCAAGCATACACACACATAGCCATGCAAGTTCTCATATCTCTTTAAAGCTCTAACTTTTCTTCACCCTTGTATAGCTTCCTTTCCCTTCTTTTTACTAGCTTCTCCTTCTATAAAATAAGAACACCACCATGAACACCCATCACTTTATTCAATGAATAACACATAACAAAAGAAGAAACAAAGATACCTTTTGTTAAAAACTAACTAAATCTTCTTTCTTCTTGCAAAAACCCAAGAGATCAAGATAGAGAGCTTGAGAGAGAGACTTTAAGGTTTAAGAGAGAATGAAGATGAATGAAGAAATCTCTTAACTTTGTCCGGCCACCTCTCAAAATATCTCCCTCTCTTCTTTTCTATTGGCCCATTTGTCATTTATGTGGAAAAATTGCTTTTTGATCCTTTGTTTGCCTTTATTTCTAATTATGCCCTAAAACTAACCCTTTCACTTTTCAATTAGGTCCCTCTCGATGCATTTACATTTAATTCAACATAAAATCTAATAATTAATTAGTGAAAAATTCTCCTAGGGTATAATGAGGGGCATTAAATCGTCGCTTTTGAGAGAGAGCTTAACATGGACTGTGGTCAAGCCATCAGGTATCTTTACCATAATGGAAGTCCATCCTTCTTTAGTAATGGGACCAAGGATCATGTCAAGCACAGGGGGGAATGCTAGCAGTAGCTTCAGCGATCTTTTATCTCTTGGCCCTCATTATCTCAATCATTTGGTTCCCTTTCTTTATAACTGTAAAAAAGAAACAAATTATAAAGAAGGCATAAGGGTCCAATGGGTTCTTCAGGTTCCATTTATCCCGAGCAAGTTCCCTCTACTAAGCCAAAGTCAACTCCTCTTGTTCGATCAGTGATTGGCCATTACATTGTGGTTAGTAAACCTACCCCAGGTAGTCAAAATAGGAAAATCAGCTCTCAACCTCTCCACTAGGAAATACTGATCCTTCCATTTTTTTAAACTACTCAAGATTCCTAATGAAGGCATCGTAGCCCATCCAAGCTTATATATAGTTATGGTCCTCGATCCCAGAGTGAAGTCCAACCACATGGGTAGCTTGAAATAGCTTCAGTGTCAAATTTATGTCGTGCTCCACTGCCTAAATTTGGAGAGCGGACAAGGTATGCCACGCTTTGGGGTGAAGTTGCCCAATCAACATATCAAAGTAGTTTAGCATCTCAACCTCAAAACCCGTCAGGGGAAGATGAACATTTACTTCTAATTGTGCCTCATAAACTGCAATCTTTTGCTTGTTGACAAACTCAGTGTTCGCTCATAGGGAGGAGCTGGGCTTACTTACAATATATTCGAAGGAAGATGTCAATTTGGTGAGCAAAATATTGAGCTCATCCTCTCTCACCATAGAACTGATATTGCCTACCCGGGTAGACGGTGAGGCATTTTCCTTGATGCGGGCATGACAACAGATTATCCAAATTCGAAAGGTTGGGCTTCCTTGTGGGAAATCGAAGCCCCACTGATGCTAGGACTGTCATCAACCGAAAGACTCCCACTTCCCCCATTCTCTTGCTCGAATCCTCAGCGGAACTCATGGCTCCCAAAGTAGCAAGGTAAATGAAAATAAAAGTAAAAGAGAGGGAGTGTGGAATGAGCCTGCTACAAACTAAAGTCTTGGCAGGAAGACTAGCAAAATAATAGATCATTTTGCCTCAGAAAATCGCCTTCAAAGAAGTTAAAGAAAAGAGAACTAAGAAGAAAAAACTAAACGAAAAAGTCTTCTTCAATGAAGGGGAAGCTTAAATAGGAAAATAGGGACCCATATCAATCGTACACAAGACGAAGGATCCGGTAAACAGGTCGTTCCATTATAACAAAATGTGAAAACCGAAGCTTTCTTGAGCCACCTATGCATGACAAACCAGGATGCAATAATTACCCCTATTAAATATATACGCACAAGCGCCGACATCAGCCCAATGGTTCACATGCAGCTAGGGATGTGAAAAGACAAGCTCTCCAAATGCTAAAGCTAAACATAACTCATTCAGCCTATTCACCAAGAGCCCTACCACAAGCTCAAACAGCACTCTAGCCAAGAGCTCTATAAGCTCACATGTCACTCTGGCCAAAAGCTCCTAGCTCATTCGGCTTGCTCGCCCAAAGCCCCACCATAAGCTCAAATGACAATCTAGCCAATAGCTCCTTGCTCATTTGGCTTGCCTGCCAGAGCTGCACGACTAGCTAACATGGCATTCTAGCCACGAGTTCGCATCCTATCTTACTCGGCACACCCCCTAAAGGCAGCCTAACTAATTTTAAAGGAATTCGCTTAAAAAGTCGGATAATCTAGAAGAGCCAATCCGACAAATAGATCTCCTCGTTTGCTTGGCCGAATCCCCAATATTGCTGACATAAATGTTACCAACTAGGGGGGACTCATGATAACATGACCCAACTATTGTTTCGGATTACAGGCCTCAAGTAGCTACAAAACTCATCGAGTTTGAATTATCCCGAGTTGACCAATGATTCAAGCCAACCAAACTAAGAAGTCCATCTATGGCCTAATTAGGAATCAAAAGCACAACCGCCACAATTGGGAAGCAGTTACATTTCCCCCACGTCTTCCCTAAGAATCGGAGAATTTGAAATAGTGGCCGAAAGAAATGGAACCTCCTTTCACTACCTCCTAGAAGAACATCAACCATGCCTATAAAAAGAGAAAAAATAGGTATGAAAGTTTCCTTCAATCTTCTTACACAAAAGTACCCTCATATCTCTAAGATTCTATCTTGACCGTAGGAGACTCCGTTATCAAAAACCCACCAGTCCTTTATCTTATTTTTGCAGGTTATCTTCTGAAGTTGTTATTTCATTCAACCTGTCATGTAATAGTCTAAATGTCAGGTCAGCTGTGAATAGTATTTTCTAATAATAAATAGTGCATTCAGGCTGAAAAGTACATCCGGAGGTAAAAAAAAAATATTTTATTAGACCATCAGAAAATATGGGTCATGGGTAGAGTAGGGTTAAAATTTTAAGTAAAATTGAGATCAAATAGGCCTCTAAAAGCTAAAAATACGAAAAACGAAGCGGTTCGATTTTAGGTTAACTAGTTTGACCAAGACGTTAAAAATAGCAAATGAAGTCTAAAAATTGTCAAAAATTACAGATATGACTAAAATTATGTATAGATTATTTTGGCTTTAAAAGTAAAATTTTCGGTAAAATCGATATTTTTAAATCAGATCAATTTAATCAAACCAGATCGATAACAAACTCTGATTGGGCTAAAATTTTGTGTACAACCTATTTTTGATGTGATAAGAATGATAAAATAAATTTTAGAGTGATTTGGAATTGAAAAGATGGAGAATTACAGGAAATTAGCAAAACGGGATTGATTTTTTTGTTATTGGGCCTTAAGTGAATGGGCTTTGGTTGGACCAAGCCCAACCCACCTAAGGCCATTATAAATAGGATGGGAGAGCATATTTTTTCATAGCCTTCATCTCCTTCTTCAGCTGCTCTTCCTCCATGAGTGGCCGAACCACTCTTTCTCCTTCTCTCTCAATATTTCTTCATTTTTTCACTCTTTTTCTTTTGATCCAAGCACAAAAGATGATCTAATGCCTCTCTAGATCATCCTAGCAGCCTCCATCCTTTGATTTGAGCAAAGAAAGCAAGAGAAATCAAGTGAAAAAAGCTTAGGGGTCAAATTGAGGTATGTAAAATTTAAGATTTTAATTTTGTTTTTAAGGTTCTTATGAGTATTTTTAGGTGCCTAAAGTTCAATTATTATGTTAATTTCAACAAAAGATATCAAAATAATAGGGTTTTCTTTTATGGGATTTTCGGCCTTATATAGGTTTCTTTGAAGATGGATGAATTCTTTGGTTTAATGCTTGGAAAAGAAAGCTTAAGGAAGGTTAAGCACAAGGAAAAAGGTAAGTGACTATGAAATCCTCTAATTTCCCATAAAGGGTATGAATTTTCCTTTATGTAATTTAAGAAAAAAAATTGTAACTTGCATGTATATTGAAATTAGTATCATAAAAGTGTAATTGGACCTTGAATAAGTATGTTAGGAAGCTTAAATGAATTTAAAAAAAATTTTTAAAGTCTAGTTACCTTATTAGCCAAATATTGAACTAAAGAGAATTAAGGTGTATTTTGTTTATTTTTGGTAAATTAAGCCTTAAATTAATAATAGACATGAAATAGAATATCCATGAATTTTTATAGAATTTATGAAATTTATTGTAACATTTTTTAGTAATTAATTGATTAAGTAACAAGTGAAAATGTTGCTTTATTGTGAAATAAATAATGAAATAAGTGAAATATGTACCCATGAATTTTTATAGAATTTTTAGAATATATTTGAATATTTTGGAGAAAATATTTGAATATGCACAAAATAATTTATTGAATTATTGAGTTATAATTCCTATTTTAAGTGAAAAATAATGAATTATACTGGTATAATCCATAAACTGCCCAAAGATGATGATATAATTAACTGACTATTGTATTAAAATAAAAAAAACAATATAAAGTATAGTATGCAAAATGATTGCGTTGAATCATTAACAAAATAATTCATAAATTGACAACGAATGGTGAATTATAATGATATAATTCATAGAGTGTATAAAAAGTACTAAAAGAATAACTGGCTAAAGTGGCGAAATGAAAAGATACTGAAAAATATAATATGTAAAGTAACCATGGTGAATTATGATAACATAATTCACAAACTGTATATAAAGTACTGAAAAAGTGACTATCCGAAAAATAGAAAAGAAAAAGATATTGAATAATTAAAAGTACTGAAAAGAGATTGACTAACAAAATGTACTGTTTTGAAAAATTATTGGCAATTGTTGAAAATTTGAAAAGTATTTTAAAAGTAAGTGATTTTGCCCTTAGTAATAGTCAAACAGTAAAAATCTTACTCAAGATATGATTGGCTAGCCATAGGGATACCTTATACCGCGGTACAATTTATGGAGACTTACTTTGCTATGCTAGGATCTATGATCTCCATAGTATCTATCTGTTCTGATTTCTGATCTGTGAGACTTGGTTATTTGGGATCATTTCTCAGTCTATATGTGGCCTTATGGGGTCCACGTCCCATATATTCTATCTGAAAATTTATATTGGGATTGTACTAGGGGCATTATAATCAGAATAAGTTAAAATACAAAATGAAAGCTAAAAAGTAAAGTTCAAAGTGAAAAATGACCTAATTGAAAGAAATAAAAAGTTTAGGGGCAAAATTATAATTTTTGCAAAACTTACACTTAATGAGCAAAAGAGAAGAAAATAATTTACAAGGGTAAAATGATAATTTCGTGACCAAACAGTCCAATGATGAATTTATGTAAAGAAAAATGACTAAAATATAATTTTACATAAAAAATCAAATTGATGACTAATTGGTATAATATGTGTCAATTAATGACTTGAAAATGAAAAATTAGTTAAATAATACCAATATCATAGTTAAAGTCCAAAAATGGCAATATCATAATTAACTGAGAAAAATGGATAAAAAATGAAATATTATATGAAAAATTCAAACAAGGGCTGGATAGAAATTTTGTAAGCCTCAAACGAAAGGTAAAAATGAGTCAACCAATGGAAATTTTGCAATTGAAAAGTTAAAAGTGATAATTTTGTAAATAATGTATTAAAAAGATATTTTTGTAATGAAATGAAAAATTAAAGACTTAATTATAAAGTTTACCAAAATAAGGGTATTGACTATTAAAAGCATTAATAATTGTATTTGGATAAATAATTAAAAAATTATAGTGAAAATAAATGAATCAATGACAAAATCATGATTAAAGTGCAAAAGGGAAAATTCTGTAATTAATTGAAAATTGAGAATTTATTGGAAGTTGCCATAATAGTGGCAATTAACAGTGTAAAATGATAAAGGAACTGATAATTGTACTTGACTGATTAAATAAGAAATTCTACATAAAAAATCAAAGTCAAATGCAATTAATTGTTCTTTTCGACAAAAGTTAATTATAAGGTGAAAATAAAAAAATAATGATAATTTTGTAATTAAAATTGCAAAAAAATGTATTTTTATAATAAATTGAAAAGTTTAATGCCAAAGTGAAAAGTTTGCCAAAATTAAGTATTAAATTGAAAATACTGTTAAAAATATTGAAAATACTTTTTGATAAGATAAAGGTAAAATTTTGCATAATTAATGTAATTATGCTTAATTAGAAAATTCTTTGATTCATAGTCACCACTGAGTATGTTTAGTGCTCAGTACGTAGTGTTTGCTGCGTGCAGATTCTGAAAAG
Organism: Excoecaria agallocha; assembly: GCA_037975025.1. Classification (NCBI taxonomy): domain Eukaryota; kingdom Viridiplantae; phylum Streptophyta; class Magnoliopsida; order Malpighiales; family Euphorbiaceae; genus Excoecaria; species Excoecaria agallocha. The sequence continues at coordinate 94,312,198 of CM075806.1, forward strand.
TAGCTGGAGCATGGTACACAGTGGAGCAAAGATAGTTATAATTATTTTATGTTTTGGCGTGTATATATTTAGATATTTAAAGTAAATGACTGGACTGTATTTGATCAGTAAATTGTTATGTCTGTAAATGTGTGATTTGCCAGAAAGTGATTTTGAATGGTTATGTTTGATATGTGATTGATGTTTGGAAGACATTTTTGTTATATTATCGATTGTTATGCCTCTAAGAGGCTGTGCTTTGTTTGGTTTTTCAGGGGGCTAGTAAGTATATAACAGTTATGTCACTGGATTTTTGTAAAACAAATAGTATTTTCAGATAGCTATAATTCAGCGACAAGTCAGTTAGGAGTTTAAGAACGACTAAGTATTAACGGTCAATAAATTTTGATTAAGGTTGATGTAGAAAAAAAAATTGGTCATTCCCTTAAATCGAAAAAAAAACTATCTCAGTAAGGGTGTTACATGTCACCAATATCAATTATAATTTTTGTTACATTTTAGAACTTGTTTCATTTTGATTTTGTGTTTAATACTTGATTTATATATATATATATAAGAGTTAAAAACTGAAGCAATTGCACGCAATACAACGAATTATATGGAAGGTGAGTGATAAATGAGTTGTAAATTCATGTGCCATGCATTTATGCTTCAAATATTATGCACACTTAGAATGGGATTTATTTATCACTTCATACTGATCGGACGGTGCACAACAGCACCCAGTGCATCAAAATACAGTGCATAAAATTGTCCGCATTTAATGAATACAAGGAATTTTATAAATTTTTTTAAATCATTTTCTTTTCTGTCAAATTCAAAGGCTGACCGAAGATCTCTCATACCAAACACAAACACACAATTAAACAAATGCAAAGACTTTGTCAATATTATCATACATAATTTTCCATATGTTTTTACACTAATGTTCCCCTTTTATCACCTTCTATTCTTAGCACAATTCTCTCTCTTGCACACAGAAGAGACACACATATACTCTTTGTCTATGCCATCAAAAAAAAAAAGAACAAAAAAATCCACCATTTTCCAACTTTTCAAAAACATCCAGTTCTAAGTCCCAAATAAATTGTTGCTCCTAATGACTGTAAAGGGCGGGCAAACTGCCCCACCCTTTATCAGCATCAGCATGGCTAATTTGATACATAAACCCTTGTTTATTATGATTATGATTATTAGTGAATTATTATGGAGAAATTGTTTAGCATTGACAGACTCAGAAATATTATTGAAATTCAAGGGTTCATTAATAGATGCATCAGAATTAGCCAATTGGAGCGTAAACAACTTACCTTGCAGTGGGGATATTTCTAATTGGAAAGGAGTTATTTGTGTGAAAGGAGCTGTTTGGGGTTTACAACTTGAGAGAATGGGATTAAAAGGTACAATTGATATCCAAACTTTAGAGAATATGTCTGAGTTGAAAACTCTTAGCTTTATGAATAATAGCTTTGATGGTCCTATGCCTATCTTTAATAAATTCCCATCTATGAGATCTATTTACCTTTCCAACAATCATTTTTCTGGCCAGATCCCTGATGATGCTTTTCAAGGTAGGTATACATTTTGTTTTCTATTTGAATAAAAAAAATTAAAAGAAAAAAAATGGGTGTAATATGGTGCGTGAGTGCATCTGGATCATCTGATTGGTGCGCATGCATAATCGAACAGTCCAGATGCACATACGCATCGGAACACTACTCCAAAGAATTCCTAATAATTAGCATTAATTTGAAGGTATGGTGAAGCTGACCAAAGTATATTTGGCACAAAATGAATTTACTGGTGCTATTCCTTCCTCATTGGCTAATCTTCCTAAGCTTTTGGAATTGAGGCTTGAAGGCAACAAATTTACTGGGCAATTACCAAATTTTGAACAACATTTTACATCTTTCAATGTCTCAAACAATCAGTTCCAAGGTCCAATTCCTAGTTCCCTTAGCAATATGGATGTGACCTCCTTTTCTGGTAAGTTAAATGTATTTTTTTAACCTGGATAGCCGAGTTTGATAACTTTGGGTTCACCATTGCCTTAAAATAGCTTGAGCCATTTTGATTGGTTTAACAGGCAATAATGATCTATGTGGATCACCATTGAAGGCGTGTAAAACAAAGAATGTAACCCCTACAGAGAATGTATCCCATCCAAGTGGTTCCATCACCAATCCACCACCAAAGACTAATGAAAGTGAAAACCTAAAGAGTCCACCAGTAGCAAGTATAATAATTGTGATAATAGTAGCGACAGTAGCAGTAGCAGCAATAATAGCAGCTGCAATAATCCTTATAAATCGTAGAAGACAAGAACCACCACGGCTATGCATAGAAACACCACCACATCCAAAATTTGAAAGAGCGGTTTGTAAAGAAGTTGCACAACAAAACCAACAAGTTTCATCTGATCCATCTTCAACTGAGAAGAATAAACTATCATTTGTTAGAGATGATATAGATAGATTTGATTTGGCCGACTTGTTGAGGGCTTCAGCTGAAATATTAGGGAGTGGGTGCTTTGGATCTTCTTACAAAGCTGCACTTTCTGCTGGCCTTGTCTTGGTGGTCAAGAGATATAAGCTAATGAATAATGTTGGTAAAGAAGAATTTCATGAACATATGAGAAGGTTAGGGAGATTGAGACATCCTAATTTATCACCTCTCGTTGCTTACTATTATAGAAGAGAAGAGAAACTCTTAGTTCATGAATTTGTTCACAGTGGCAGCTTATCTGGTCTTCTTCATGGTATGCTTCTTTTCTTTTCTTTTTCTTTTTCTTACAAAAGAAAGTTATTAAATGCCATAAGTTTATCAAATTCTCGTCATAATTTACCTTTTTATCAATTCTTTTGAGACTGTGACTATTAATTATCTCATTTTCCCGCTTGAAATTATTAATTATCTCATTTTTAGTGCAAATGCAAGAGAAAATGAAGAAAATATGTAATAATTTTTTTTGAATTTTGAAAAAATACCCTTAAAGTGAAAATAAAATAATAAAAATTTTTAAAAGTGATATTTGAAGTGGAACTAAATGAGTAAAAAAACTAAATTAGTGCCAATAATAATAAATTTAAATTGCTTAAATTGGAACAATTAGTCATGGGGTTGTATTGGGTGGGATGGTAATATTTACTAGTGTAGTTGGAAAGACGGTGTGGTATGGCATAATTTAAAAAATATTTTATAGGAGAAAAAAAAGATTATAGGTTATATTAAAATATAAGAAAGTTATCAAAACTAAACAAAAGTGGTAAAAAAAATTAGAAAATCATGTAAACCACCAATTTAAAATTTGGACAAATAAGTCTCTCTCTCTCTCTATATATATATATATAAGTTCAATTATTTTCCTAAACTATAGAAAATAGTTCAAAAGTATCCACATATTAGTTTCCGATCTACATGTATATATAACATAATTGCTCCAAATAGCCTAAGTACACCAATTGGCTCAAATATCGTAATTTTTTTGTCTAATTAAAGGAATATTTATAGAAAAATAGAATATATATATATTAAAGAAACAGTTAAATTATATATCATAATTAGGGGAGCTTTTTGATGTCTGATCTTGTTTTAGGGAGGAAAAGAGAAGGGCAAGCAAGCTTAAATTGGGCAACAAGATTAAGGATTCTAAAAGGAATAGCTAAAGGACTTGTATATCTCTACAAAGAGCTACCAAGCATAATAGCTGCTCATGGACATCTTAAATCCTCAAATATTCTTATTGACAAACACTATGAACCCTTAATCTCAGATTATGGATTAGGTCCTGTTATCAACCAAGAAAATGCTTATGATCTTATGGCAGCTTACAAGTCACCTGAATATTTACAACTAGGCAGAATTACTAAGAAAACTGATGTATGGAGCTTTGGGATTTTGATTATTGAAATTTTAACAGCAAAATTTCCCCAAACATTTTTGCCACAAGGTAAAGGAAATGGAGAAGAAGATTTACCAAATTGGGTAAGATCATTCCCTGAGGATCAATGGATGAATGGAGTGATTGATAAGGATATAAGAGGAACAAGGAATTGTGAAGCTCAAATTCTCAAATTAATGAAACTTGGATTGAATTGCTGTGAAGAGGATGTGGAGAAAAGGTTGGACTTGAAAACAGTCGTTGAAAGAATTAATGAAATTAAAGAGAAAGATAATGATGATGAGTTCTACACTTCATATGCTAGTGATGGAGATAAGAATAACATGTCTTCAAAAGGAAGATCAAATGATTTTACTTTCTCTTGATAAATCTGATTAGTCAGACTGATGAGTTTAGAATACTGGATGGATTAAAAAAAATTATTTATAATTAATTTGATGGTAACAATGTTTCAAATTAATATGTCAATTAATTAGACCTTTCATCTCTACATGTGGAGGTGTGGAGGATTAAGCATATATATTTCTTTAAGGAAAAAAAAAAAAGAATTGAACAATATGGGAGGTGGCTTATTATGAGAATGTTATTTCACACTAATTTCTTTTTTTTTTTTTTACTTTTCTCATTGTAAGTTAATGTAGGATGTGGAATTTGGAGTTGGAAAAGGTGATTTTGTTGATACAATTAAGTTTTGTTTTAACTATGCAACTAACAATTTATTTTTAGGGTTTTATATTGCATATGCAAGCATGGTCTTGCGTGTTTCTCTCGTTCTATCCAATCGCTTATTTTAATAATACTCCCTTGTGTGCTGATTATATGTCTATTATACTTGGTTCTTGATTTTTTAATTAAAATGGAAAGATATATAGTTTTTATAATTTAAAAGTGGGTAATTCTATTATCTTTTTTCAATACTAATTTTTTTTTTAAAAAGGACTTTTTTATGTGCATATGATATTCCATTTTTCTTATTATGATAACTATGAACTAACTATTATTATGCTGGAATTAGATAAGTATGCAAGATCTCATGAACCATAAATCACAAATGAAGACACATTATTGTTAAAATGAATTTCAATAGGAAGGTTGTAATAGTAGTGAAGCTGACATGTGAATATAATTGCAGTGAAGCTAACTTGTGAATGAGTTAATAAATTATTAAGGAAGAAGGGGTTAATATCACCCATTATTACTGAACTTACGCCTAATAGCAAAAATAACTAAATAATTTTTTTACGTTGAAATTGTCACTAAACTTTACACTATTTTGCATAAAAAGTCATTATGATTGATTTTTGATAAAATCATCATCGGAATGCTGACGTGGCACGCCACATCATCTGCTTGTAAATCCGTGGCATGCCACATTATCAATTGACGTTAGCTATTTGTGCACACATGGTAATCCATATCAGCTACTTTTGTACACTTGGCCTATTATGTCAGCTTACTTGTCCACTCTAGCATGCCACGTCAATACTCCGACGTCGATCTTTATCGAAAACTGATCATGATGATTTTTGTGCAAAAAGTGCTAAGTTCAGTGATAATTGCGATACGAAAAATTATTTAATTATTTTTACGCTATTAGGTGTAAGTTTAGTAACTATGAGTGAAATTAACTTAGAAAAAAGAAGTTATAATTTTTTTATTCCACCGATATATCTTTGGTTGATTATTTCGTGGGTTGAATTAGAAGTTTTTTTTTTTTTTAATTTTGCTTATCTAAACTATTGCTTAAACTAAAGTAAATTATTTCATAGATATATTTCAGCAACTTTTCATTAGTTTCATACGCCTTATATACTTTTAAATTTTATAAATTTATTTGTATTTTTTAGATATATTTTTTACATTATTAATGAAGATTTATTTTGTATTCAAAAAAATTTAGGAATTAAATTTAGGAATTGAATTGAATAGTCACATGGTAATTTTACGAGAACATATTCTCTCACTACTTTAGTGGGGACATTTTGGCTTGCTAATAGTCACCCAATTGTATACGCTTCTTATATTTCTATTAGCGAGGGTTGGAACTCTCACTAATTTAGCGAGGACACTTGCTCTTGCTACTTATAGCAGTTTGCTTGACTTTTGTCCTTGCCAGGTTCTCACTAAGTTATGCCCCAAAATTTTGCCGGCCAAAATTAGCAATAAAAAGATAATATTCTTGCTAAATTGTTGCAATATATGTCTAATCGTGCACACCCACCTATATTTGTGACAAAATTCTTTTTCCATCGCAATTTTGTCGCTATATCAGCGATTTAGGAATAATTTTCTTGTTCTTGCTAAATTTTATAGCTATTTTGCAATTTTTTTGTAGTGGCATATTTCGTTTCATTTGCCTTTGATATATGCATCTCAGTCTCAATTTAATGTGTTGTAATTAATACTTTTACCAATTTAAGGTTGAAGCACTGATAGAAAATAGTGATTAATTTAAAATTGACAAAAGAAAATATACGGTAATACATCAAATTGAGGTTAAAATATTCAGATACAGATAATAAAGGCATGCCAAACAAAAAATATAATTTAATTTTACATTTTTTGTCCATTAAAGATTTAATGTGTAAAAAAATAAAAATTTAGGGACTTGAAATTGCAAAATAAAAATTTAAGCGTTTAACAGCAAAAAAAAAAAAAAGATTTAGCACTTGTATGTGCATTTTGCTAAATTATTATTGATTCTATTGATAAAATATGTGGCAAATTCAGTTTGTTGTAGATTTATAAATTATTTAACAGTGTCATATAAATATAAATATGCAAAAAAAAAAAGTGTTTCTAACAGATTAATATTGTAAATTAATTACAGTCTGCTACAAGCTTAAAATTATTTTATGACCATGCAATAAATGAGACAATAAACTGAAAGAGCAACAGAGAAATAACTTTTGGTTAGAAGAGATATATATGGTGAAGAAGAAGCAAAAGAAAATTTGTTTGGATTTCTGAACTCTAAATATGGCAAATAAAATTAAATATATTTAACTGTAACTTGTAAATCCATTACTATATTACTTGCTTTTTGGGGCAAAACTACTTAATTAATTTTACAAAATTATTATTATTTTTATCTTTTTACAGCTGTTAATTAGATAATAACTAACTGCTTTATATAAATATTAATTGCACTCAGTTGTAACTTCAGTCTCCATATAAAAGAAATTTTAAGAGTGTATTCTCATATATATATATAGAAAGATAAATAAATCTCAAGAAATAAAAATGTATAATTTAAAGGATCTTCGTGTACAAAGAAAAGCAAGAGGAGGAGAAAGATCAATAGCAGTGGCTATAGACAAAGATAAAACAAGCCAGTATGCTTTGAAATGGGCACTTGATCATGTTGTCCATAAAGATGAAACTTTGAAACTTGTTCATGTTATTAGAGATAAATCAACATCATCCTCTCAATCATCCACTGGTAATTTCTTCTTCTTTTTTTAGATTAATTATCCAAAATTCCAAATTTCAAATTTCTACACCAGACTATCCCTCATTTTCAATTTCTTAATTGCTGAAACATAACTATTACAGTTCAGAGAGAAGAACCGTTGGTGGATCTACAAAATGATGGCCCATTGACAGAATTGTTTCTTCCATTTCGGTGCTTCTGTCGACGAAGACTGGTATTTTTCATTGGATGAGTTTATTAATTTAAATTATTATTGTTGTGCACCAATACATAGAGCTTTACTCATCATTCCATCAGCATGAATACGCAGATCGAACGGTGTATAAGGCCCATTGCATCGATGCACAATGCATCAAATGACAACTCGTTTTTATGACAATTAAACAATTCTTTTTTTTTTTTTTCTAATTTTTGGATGCACATCTAATGAAATCAGGTAAAATGTGAGAATTGTATACTTGAGGATCCAGATGTATCAAAAGCACTAATTGAATATGTTTGGCAGCATAGAATTGGGATTTTGTTCCTTGGTTCTACAACGAGGAATAGCCTTTCTAGGTAATTTGTTAAATAACAATATAATTGTTATCCAACTTAAAATTGTGTTTTTATTTTGGAAAATATATTAATTAAAATTTGTTATAATACAGACTGTTCAGAGGGACAGATACATCAAGCAATGTATTAAAATATGCGCCAGATTTCTGTACTGTTTATGTGATATCTTCAAAAGGGAAAATCCACACTGTCAAGACGGCAAGTCGTCCAGTCCCGAATCTTCCTTCCACTCCTCGCCCTTCTCTTCCTTCTATAAAGTAATTAAATACCATTTTCTTAAATATTGTACTAACCATTTATTTATTTTCTATTTAAACCATAAGTCTAAAAATGGGCCAAATTTAAATTGCTCTTATATTTATGGCTTTTTTTTGTTTTACTTTTTAACCCTCGATTCTTGAATCGTATTCCAAACGATACTGTTAGTATTTATTAGTTTGAGTGGTAAAAAAGTGAAATATACCGTATAAAGGGAATAGGAAATGACCCTAGACTTTCTCTAAACTGGATATTAATTATATATGGTTGATTTTGTAGTGAAGAGCGGTATGATGAGATATCTGCAGTGGGCATGGAAAATTCAGCGGGAAATTGTTCTGGTAGGCTAAGCACAGAAAGCAATTTTCAATTTTTTTATGAGAATCTTGGGAATATTGAATTAATGGGAAATAATAGCAAAGAATCTCCAAGATCTCCGGATGCAAGATTTTTTGAGCCACCATTCCCACCTCAATTTACTAATCATAATCATTTGGATAAAGTTAGATCACCATCCATGGCTTCAATTAACATTATGGTATGTATATCTAACTCAATTTTTTCAATTTTAAAACATTTACTTGTTCATAAAATATGGGTACAATAACATGAGTGTGTGCATATGAACCGTCTGATTGAATGTGTGCTGATGTTCGGATAGTTTAAATGCACATGCACTGTATGCGTGCATATTGGATTATTGTTTTAGAATATTAATTTTAAGCATAAAAATATAATAATTGATGTGCAATTCCAGGACGGCTATGAAGATGATGAGGTAGAGAGATTGAAGAGAGAGCTAAAGCAAACCGTACAATTGTATAATGAAGCCTGCAAAGAAGCTAAAGAAAAGGTGTCCAAACTAATTAAGATATATTATTCCATCTTCATTTCTCATAATAATTGAGAGATCCAAACTAATAAAATTTAAAGACCTTAAGTTATGGTTTATAAGTAGTTTCAGGATTTTATTTTACCCATCAAAATATGTGAACTATCAAATTACTTTATTCTTGAAATTTTTAAAAATTAAGAAAAAAAAAAAGAAAACATATTCCTGAGAGATTGAGGAGGGTGCTTCATGACAGAAAAATGAGAATGCTTATTTATTTATTTTAATATTTTACTCACATGGTATTAGGTCGTATTTGATTTACATAGATCAAGTCTAAATAAGTATTGTTTGATGATAAAAAGGTGCAGTTGGCTTTTGTTGAAAATAATTAAAGAAAAAAAACTTTTAATTTTACTTATAATATTTTTAAATTAAACCCACTCGATTAAGAAAAAAATAGATTTTAAAATTGACAATACTAAAATATTTAAATCAGCCGCTTATATTTTATCTAATTGAATTTTTTATTGCTCATCTCTGTAATTTTTGACCATATTGAGCCAAATTTCAGATAACATCTCTGTCGGTAATAAAATAATCTCTTTAGATATTCTTATAGGACCATACTTCTTCGTTAACAACAAACCTAAACAAGGAATGTTATCAATGTCAAGTGGTTTTATTTATTTATTTATTTTGACATTCTAAATTTATAAAATTTCTAGGCAGCCGAAGTTGAAGAATGGAAGAGAAAAGAGAAGAAAAATTTGGAGGCGGGCAAAGCAGGCGGAGAAAGGCCATCAATGGTGGGAGGGAAAATTGTTTGTGGGGCGGAGACAGAGCAGAAAAATGTTACAATTGGAGCTGCCGATGTAGTTCAAAGGCTTGTTGAGATAGAAGTTCAAAATAGGCTCAAACAAGAAATGAAGGCTCTAAGGGAAAGTGAAGAAGCTTTGGGTTCTTTAGGCCAATCCCACATTGTTCTCAAGTATCAAAGCTTATTTCACATGATTACTGTTTTATTTCTATTTTATTTTTATTTTTCAATTTTTAGATGAAACTCTTCACACACATATACATGAAGGAAGCTCTATGCATATTATTAATAGTTCTATTCCACATACGTTACTACAAGTAGTTGTAATAATATGTTAGTTTACACGTGTAACTATACATAGCACGTCTCTTCTACATACACCACTAGAAGAAGTAGCTGTACAATATGTTAGTTTACACGTGTAATGAATTGGGGACTGCACTTGGGTTCTTTGTAAATGTTTTAATAAAATGCCAGGCAAAATACTTTAGAGTATAGTTAATCTATCACGAATGGTCCTTTAATTTTGCCCCTTGTGTTTTCCTATTCCATTATTTATTTATTTATTTATTTTTTTCTATCTGAAAACCACTCAAAGTGTGAGAAACCTCTCTCATACTGATTATTTCTAGTTGCATTAGATAATTTGTTGATTAGACTAAATAATATAAATTTTATGACTAGTACACATACAATGGCATGGAAAAAGTCATGACTAAATAAATCTCAAGACACTGAATTTACAAAGCAAAGTACACGTAATCCGCATGAACATAATTTGATGCATTCAAAATTAAGGTAAGTAAAAAAAATAAAAAAAAATATAGTTAACCGTAAACTCGGTCTAAAATTAAATCGATATTTTCAGTTATCAATTCTTATTTTTAATTATCGATTTAACTATTAGTACATTATTAATCGGTTATATCTATATTATATTTTTCTTTAAGAATTTTTCATTTTTTTTATTTCTGTTTAAAACATAGATTTAATAGTTTAAAGTATATTTAAATTATATCATTTTTCTTAATTATATATAGTAATATTTACATGTAGTAATCAATTAACCTATAAACATATCATTTTTTATTGTATATATATTGATATCCACATCTTACTTGATAGAATTTAATTCCATTTTTAATATTTTAGAGTTTATATTTTAACGTTTAATTTTATCCAAAAATTTTCGTTCATCTAGAGTTAAACATGCTAATTTATAACAAATATTAAATTCACTTTATAATATTAACTATCAATTTATTGAAATAATTAATTATAAAAAAGTGGAGAATGATGAAAGTGCAACATAAAATTTGGCTAGTATATTATGTTTGCTTTGTAATTTTTATTTTGAACATTTGAAATTAAACTGAATTTTGTTTAATTTTTTTTTAATAATTATATACTAAAAATTTTAGTAGTTAACTGAAAAATATTGATTAATCAAACTGAAAAAAATCAAAATCAATAAATTAATTAACCGAATGTAACAAATTTATTAATTGTTAATGATTTATAAAAATTAATATTAATGAATTAATTAATTTTTTTACTAATAGATTAGTAAACAAATTTATACCCACCCCTATTCAAGATGTAGTTTTATAATAATGTTTTTTTTATGTTGTCAAATATAAATTACATATTGTGTTGGACCTTTGACTTTGAAAATGATTCTTTTATAATAAGTGGTGGATAATGTTATTCAAGAGAAAATTGACATATAATACTATAAGAAAAATTCATTTTTCCGACGACAATTTCCGATTGAATTGAATGAATTTTTGTAGGGAAATCAAATTGCTGATAGAATTTAGTGGCAAAAAATGGCATTGGAGAACCAGTTGTGGGCACTTTTACTGATGAAAAATTTTTCGTCGGTAAATTTACCGACGGAAACCATAGTTCGTCGGTAATTTTGTTAGGAGGTGCAGGCCAAAAACTATTGTCATTTGCCATATTTACTGATGGATTCAAATTCCATTGTTAAACTTACCGACGGAATTCTATGTTCCGTCACTAAATTTCCTTATGAAAATGACAAATTCGTAGGCAAAATTCCAACAAAATGATTTGTTCCGTAGGTAAATTTAGCGACGATACATATATTTTCATCGGTAAATTTGCCTTGTGGTAAAAAAATTCAGGATAGATTTTTCTATCACTATTCCATTAATAAAAATATTATATTTTTTTTTAAATTATTTAATAAATCTGTTCCGTATCTCCTTCCTTTATCTAATAAATCTAACAATAATTAACGATGAGCCAATGGAAGGATAAAATTTTGAATGTGTAGAAATATCATCAAGCAAAAATTATAAAAGATGACCTAGAAATAAAAAAAGGAAAAAGTTCAAATATTAGGAGACAAGAAAAAATATGGGAAAGGAGAACAAAATTTAGACCACAACAAAAGATACAAATACATAAAATAGGAATTTTAAGTCTAGATTGAACAAAAATAATTTTAACAAACATACAAGAATAGGTGTTAGATATGGAAAGACAATTAGTAGAAACAAATGTAACTATAGCAGATACACTAGGACATATAGAAAGAAACTTTATAGGATTAGTAAAACATTCATATTATTTACCTCGATCTTGTTGAACTAATTGAATTTGGTACCAATTCATCCATAACTTTGACGACCTTATAACTTAGATGAAATTGTTGTCCTGGTAAATTGGTTAAAATTAAAAATCTGAATAGAGAAATAGAAACAACAATAAAGATATGGTTATTAACTTTATTAACATTCAAAAATATATAGCTAATTATAGTTATAACCATAAAATAATTAGTGCTTAATTGCTATTTGCTTGTTTAATTTCTATCTTATAAAATATAGTATAAGAGCTTTTTTACATTTTTCAATAGATAGTTCAAGAGTTAAAAGTAGACAAAAACCATTTTTATCTGACTTTATGTAAAAATAAAATGAAATATTAACTTTGGGATCCAACATCTAGTAAGTTACACCCATAATGTTTTATCTTTTAATTCCTTAACTATTATATTCCTTAACTTCAACTCATAATCTAAAGCTTTTTCAATGTAAACTTATATATAATGCAAAAACTTCAGGCTATGAATGCAAACTGCTTAAGGAATTTTTGATACCAAAATTCTATGTACGTGACTATCAAGTCACCCATCAATCGTAACTCATTATTCTAATACATTGACTTAGGATATATTCTAAAGGCATTTCAATGAGAGGAAAATATAAAACCAATAACAGTACCTTCAAAATACTTAAATCAGATGCTACGCTGCTGAGAACCCTACCAATAAAGGCATCACCTACACCGGTTGCTTAGGAAGATATATTGTACTATATAATAATTTCCATAAGTGTCACATATAAATTATACTATCAAATAAATTGGTAATAGTGCACTTATACATCTATTTGAATTCAACCCCACCCTGTACATGTATATAGCTTTCTAGATTACTATGTAATTAGTTAAATCGAACAATGCAATGTATTAGCTTTCTAGATTACTATGTAATTAAGCCAAAAAAAGCATAACTTTGGTGCCTTTGAATTTGCTATTTAAGAAAAATGGTGCTTGTTGGGCATAGTTAAATATAATATATAGTTTTTTTAATAATATATCTTTAGAAATGATTACCATTATATTCAAACTATAGGTAGTGACCATTATATATTCTATTAACATCGATATAATTTTATATGTATATTGTATTTATATCTGTTAATGGTCCAATAAGTCTGTCCAAATTCAACAAACCATGTCCCTGTGAATTTTGACCATAATAATTCATAAACAATTAATCGGTCTAACACTATGAACTCTCAAACAAACAAACAAAGACTACAATTTGCAACTAAAAAGCATAAGATAGTCAATCTAATAACATCTACACATATTAATCACGATTAGATAGCTTACTTATTCTATGATAATCACACTCGTTTAACAAAATTAAAAAAATAAAAGATGCACCTTTGGTTCCACACAACAAGCCAACATATTACTACTCATCAAAGATATTATGAGCTTCGACAGTAACATTTCCTTGAATTTATCATTAGTTATAATATTTTTAAATTAGCAAGGTAAATTCTATAGTTTTAACTAACCAATTAATCATACAATTCAATCCATATAACATATAATTTGACACATTTAATACCCGTCTACAAATAAACTAAATGTTTATCAATTTCAATATTGTTACCATATACTCATTATAAATATTTGTTAATCCAATTAAGCAAGATAAAATGTATTTTAATGATTTAAAAAAATAAACGTAATGTAGTTAAATAACCAATTTGCAATTTTAAACAACTATAATTCAATCAAATCATCTCATGCAATTTATTAAACAATCAATTAAATATTTATAACATCAATTTCATTATTTAACACTGTAAAATTGGTGCAAATTTAATGACATATTTTTTTATTCTGTCGTTAATTTCCATCGATAAAGTTTTGTGGGAAAATTTTCTTCCATTATTTACGATGGATTTGTTATTCCACATAATACACATTTTTCCCAACAATTTTACCTACAGAAAAATTTTTGTCGATTTGATGTATGTTTATATAGAACAAAAAATTGAACTTATCGATTTGATGAGCTATATTGTGGGAACAGCTACCTTAAAAGAGAATTTTTAGTGAGATCTCGGTGCAATCCAGAAGTCAGTCACTTTTTAAGGTTAACACAGCTAGCCATAGACATGTACACTACGACAGAAGCTTGGGATAACAACTTTACCCAGAAATAAAATTTTTTGTATTACAAGATCGGTTAAAATTCGATCTCTTAAAGTAAAGAAAAGGTTATATAATTTTGAAGAATGAAATTCAACCCATTATAGAATAGATCATGGAGAGCAAAAATGTCTGAAATCACGCAACTTAACAGAAAAGAGATTGAGAAAAATCAGAAACCGGTTGAGGGAAAATCTCAATGGTTAGGAAGAAATAAAAATGTTTTTATTTTTATAAAAATCATATTCAGATGATTTTGTCCTGTAATGAAATGCAGCCTAGCCTGAGCCAGATGACAAGCATGTGTGGTAATTTTTTCAAGACACAATACTAACACAATTTAAACCCATTTAAACAAACATTCTTTATAAATATAAAAACAATTCAATAAACTTTCAATATGGGATAAATTAGTTAAAACTAGAATCATAAGCCATTTTATTCAATAACCCTCCATAAATGGCTTATTGGAAAAAAATTTTCAAAAAATATTTTCTAGGCTTAAAGCAGGATTAAATGCTTAAGTATCAATTTCTTGTGATTGAATTGACATATAGTATTGTGAGCCAACAACTTTGTTTAAATGATTTGAAAATATTCTTGAACTCTAAAAACACAAGTTAAAACCCCCACAACACACATTGTACCCTTAATGTTGACTTTTCTGCAATATAGCAAGCTACCTCTTTTAATGGCCATGAGGACACATTAGGTGCTTATGAGTGCTCTAGAAAGATTGCCTAAGTCTTTCATAGATGGCGGCCCACCTTCGCACCTATGCAGGTGATTTCACCATAAAACCATTGAGTTATTTAAGCTCAAGCTTCATAAATGGTATCCATCAAGTTCATCACAAATTAATAAGCCATCACAGGAAAAAAGGCTATATATGGATCCATAATGCACTATCACTAGTTATAAGGATGAATAAATTAGTGCACAAAAGAGGATTTATATGGCTTCATTTGACCATACATTGGTATCCACCATATTGCCTTAATCAATGGGCTTAAGTCCTATCTCTCTCGATATTTCATAAACTACTTTTTCTTGATAATCCTTTAGTGAGAGGATTTTCCAAGTTTTTCTCATATCTGACGTATTTCAAAAAGATTAGCCTATTTTTAGGAGTTAATTGATTGCATAATGTTTAAAGCAAATGTCTCTTATCTTACTGTTATAGATACTATTCTTGGCAATTCCAATGGTTGCCTATGAATCACAATGTAAAGATATTGGTAACGAGGATCTCCCTCATAATGGTATATCTGCTAGCAAACTCTTCAACCATTCTGCCTGTTGACTTATTAACTTAAGAGCTATAAATTTTGATTTCATGGTTAAACATGCAATGCAAGTTTGTTTAGATGATTTTTAAGACACAACACCTCTAACTATGATAAAAACATAGCCATTTTTAGAAATTAGTTCATCATTATCAATTACCCAATTTGCATCACAATAACCTTCTAGCACAATAGGAAATTTGTTAAAATGCAAGCACCAATCCATGGTACCTTTCAAATATTTAAGCAATCAATGAAGTGCATTCCAATGTTTATTACTTGGATTATGAGTGTATTGGCTCAACCTACTAACAACATAGGCTATGTTATCTCTAGCGTAATTCATTAGAAATATTACACTGCCAATGATTTTATCATATTCTTCTTGAGAGACAGTTGGATCATTATTCTTTTTAAGAGATATGCTAGGATCATAAGGTGTTCTCACGGGAAATACATTAAATTTGTTAAATTTTTTCAACAAATTTTCAATATAATGTGTTTGACTCAAGGAAAAACTAGTTTTAGTTTTCCTAATTTTGATGTCTAGTATTACATCATCTTCTACTAAGTCTTTCATGTCAAAGTGAGAGGACAAAAACATTTTGGTTTCTTTCACCACATTAACATTAGAACAAAATATGAGCATGTCATCAACATATAAATTAATTATCACATAATCCGACTCAAATATCTTAGAATATACATAAGAGTTAGATCCATTTACAACATACCCATTAGTCACTAATGTGCTATCAAATTTTTCATACCATTATTTAGGAGCTTGCTTTATACCATAAAGGGACTTTCTAAGTTTACATACCTTATTCTCTTGACTAGGACACACAAAACCTTCTGGTTATTTCATGTAAATTTTCTCTTCTAAATCACCATTTAAGAATGTAGTTTTTACATCCATTTGATGTATCATAAACAACACAAAATGTTTAAATTCTTTTATGAATCAATTGGACTAGGAACTCAAAGTGTAGCTTTCTAACGTTACTAATACACTTATAAGGGTAATATTCTAGGATTCACCTCCCTTTTTATTATGGCATGAATATATATGAATTTATTTTGATGTTATCTTATTAATATGTAATGCCATGTGATCCACTGCTCTTTGATTAATTTCTTTATGTTTCTATAATCTTATAATGTTATAAATATTCTTGGATGTGATTAAATGTTATAATGGTATGATCAAATATCCTTTCCATAGTATGATAAAATATCTTTTCCACCAATGATGCATGTGCATCTTTCTTAGTTAAAATTCTATTCTTATGACACTTTACTTATTTTGCATGATTTAAATGTGTTATTAGTCTTTAGGATTATTTTTGGCATATTTTAGGAAGTAGAAATATGCATGTTTAAGTCTTAAGTTAGGATTTACTTATTCCCTTACATCATGCTCATTTCTATTTGATTTGTATATGACAAATGAGAAGAAGGCCCAACATCAATTGTCATAGAGTTTTCTCTCAGTCCCATCTCTCTCTTTTTATCCAGGCTGTCTGTCTATTGTTTGGTTGTCTATTGCCTTAGTTCTAGCCTTGTGTTGATGTTTTATGTTTATTTTACATATTCAACTTATTTACATGATCATTTATATTTTTTAGATGTCATTTTTAATTTTGTTTTATACATTTTTAAAATTTTATTTGTTTATTCTTTAGTTCGTAATGCATGTTTTATTTATTTTGCTTTACTATTTATTTTTATTTGACATAATACTAACCATTTATATTTTTTTTGTGTTCTTTTGAGTGATTAACATTGTATGCATTTAGTAGTTCACATTTTCAGGCCAAAATACCTTGAAGGAATTCTCATAAATGGTCCACCCCTTTTTATTTATCTTTTATTTATTTAGTTATTCATTTTCACTATTTTATTTTGGATATATTTTGGGATTGTAATAGGTAGTAATAAAAGATTTTTCTTACACGACAAAGATAAAATTCACTCAAATTTATGTTTTACTAATTAATTAGGCTTTCTTAATAAAATAAATCAATGTCCAACTTTGAACCAAAAATTGACCAATAAAAATGAAGAGTCTTTGTTTCATCAAATTGAGATCACTCATCCCACGTTTTCTGGACCCCTAAAGACTCTTGGCCTTATTTTGTAAAATAAGCATGAAGACACCAAATTTCCCACCATAAGTGAATGCCTCGATTTATGTATAATAGTTCACTTTTCCATTGAACAATTTGCTTATGTAATAATTTAATTTCTTTTATTTATTTATCACTTTCTTATATGAATAAGTGTTTATTTATTTTTATTCAATGTATCATGTGAGAGGGTAGATAGAGGAATAATACTAAAAACTCATTTATAAGCAATATCTAACTAAGGTATAAGTAAGAATGATTTCCCAAATACCATATCTGATTTGGGCAACAAAGGTTAGGATTATTTTCTAACATTCTATAGGGTGGCAACTTCGTGATACCTACCTCTTAGGCCTACTTAGATACTATGCAGGCTGACCACTAACAATAAGATTAGAGTACCTCGAGATGTTGTTTCATGCCTTTTTTTAGGCCTAAAACTAGGTGAATTGGATTGAATCCTTTTTATATTGCAAAATGGCCAATCTATAAACTTTATAAATCTCGTCCGATCTTGGACCCTAAAAATGGGCCTTCGAGAGCAAATTTGAACATAAGCGAGGTTCAATATGAGTTATAAGGCACCAGCTAAAGGAAGTATCCTTGTAGACCATAACATAGTAGTGGGCATGCACATCTCTAGGAAGGATCTAGCCTTACCTACATATTATAAATTGGTAACACTTAAGGAGATGGATAACATGTTTAATCTGATGAGGGATGTATAAGCCTTCGAGCGGTATCCTATTGATCAGACTGCCTCATGATGCAAGAGGGTGGATATGGAAGACATCCTATGTAAAGATCCAAAATAGATCCTAGTAGAATTTAAAGGAATTATCATGTTATTAATATCTAATCACGATTATTTAGAGGAATTATTATAAGTTAAAACCTTATGGATTGATGGTCTCATGTGGTAGAGGGTTACAAAGTCAATTAAAATTATGGTATCTAAGGATGCAATTGAAAATAAATTATAGTTTTGTGGTTAATTATGATATACTTATGTATTAATGGGTTAATAATAAAATAAAGGTAGATGGGATGCAATTAAAGTAAAAAAAGTAATCATGGGGTTAAATTGGAAAGAAAAAAACAAATGGGGATACATTTCTAACATGTAAATAGATGTGGGAGCATAAGTATACTTTTTCCTTCTATTTGAGTGCTAGAACCTTTGCACGTTGGAGAGAGAAAACATTTTCTTGGTTCTTGAGATGAGAATAACGAATTTGGCAAGAAAAAAGGAGAAAGAAATGCAAATTTTCATTCTCTCCTTCATCTCTCACTAAAAATTATAATTCCTCTTTTCTCTCTCTTGTAAAATCCATCAACTTCTCTCTTCTTTCTTATGAAGAATTTAACCTTCTAACTAATTATAACACTCTTGATTGTTGAAAGTTACATGTAAGGGTTTGTGATGAGGAATCTTCAAGAAATTCCATAGCAAGGAAAGATAAAGAAGAAGAAGTTAAGAGGAAAAAGTCTTAAGGGAAGATATGGTATTCCATTAAAGGTTAAGGATTTTTATTCATCTTGTATAGGCATTTAATTATAAGAAATGTGGATAAAATATTTAATGGAATGTATTTTTGCTATAAATTTTTGTAGAGATGTCAAAATCCTCTTAGCAAAATTCTAGTTAAAATAGATTCATAGGAGCACAATTTGTATGAAGGAATATTGTTTAAATTTAGTACCTACTTTATTCTATGAATTTTTTAAATGGTGATAAAAATTAAATTAGGTACAGTGAAGTGTTGTCTAGAGAAAAGGAATAGGTTATAGTAATTTGGGTGTATCCCTTGTTATAGAGGTCAAAATGCTGTGAGTCTAACTTTTGATTAAACTAGACTTATATGTCTACAAGTTCTATAAAGAAAGCATAGTTTAATTATACCTTTAAATATGTCAAAATGTGACTTGAATCCAGAATTTTTTGCAACACTATTTCAAAGAACAGTCCTCAGTATTTTTGTAATATCATAAGATGTAGTAATGATATTGATGTGATTTTTGATTTTTCAGAAATTAAGAATATATAGGAATAAGTTTATAGAAGATCATTTATCTTAAAATGGTCGTTTCATTCAACTAATTTAGTGTGCAATCTAGTTAATAGAATCTATCCATGGAATTTTGGAATTCCATCTCATATAATTACTTGAAAGAGTATTTAAATAACTTTGATAAATTATTTAAGAACTCAATTAAAAAATTTGATTAAAAGGGTATATAATTAAATATATTTATGATTCTAATGGGCTTTAAAAGAGAAACTAAAGATATGTAGACTAATTTAACAATGAAGAATTGGTTTACAATATGGTATAAGTATATAAAGAAATGGAAACACTTTAATGTAAAACTAATTATTAATTTAAAGAAACTTGTAGATATATATTTAGTACTTGAACAATCATAATGAATATTACTTATGGGAAATAGTATAGTTATGATTTGTTAGAGAGTATGCCTTAGAGCCCATGTAATAAAGATGTTTTTCATATGTATGAAATTTATATTCTTAATAAAAGGCATCATTCATTTATTAATGCTATGTTTGAATACATGAGTTTGTAAATCTTAAATTAATAAATGAAGTCCTAGATATTATAAACACGGTGCAAAGGCAATCATGAAGGTGTTCATGATGTGAGATGTCTATTGCATGCAAATGTCTTAATATCTAAATATCCCTAGTCATAGAATTAACAAGATAGGACATTGTTAATTCGGACAGACTAGCACATGTTATGCTTCTTGAATGGTTTAAGCAGTGGTTCTCATAACTGTGATTATGAAAGATAATCAAAGCTAACATGTGGATGCTTGTTAAAAGAACAAGTTCATTGGAGACCCGCATAGAGAATCCTCACATGGATATTAAATCTATGTCAGTGAGGAATCTCTTCATAGCGGTTGTGCAAGTATCCTTAGACTTGAGATCACCAAAGTTATCTTAAGTAGCAAGTGGTATACTTTGACTCCATAACTGATTACTTCCAACTGGGAGTGAACATAGTTAGGAGATTGGGTATATCATGACCTACTTGAAGATAGTTGAGTGATTGACAAAGGATTCACCATCCCAGATTTAACAAGGGAAGTTATCTCACATGATTCTATAATTGCCTTGTTCAGAGAATCTCTGGCCAGAGTAATATGCCGAGATGGATGGAGATCCATGAAGGGCATTTTAGGAACAATGGTTAAATTAATAGAACATACATAATTAGATTTATATGAGTTGACAGAAATCCATACTCAGAATCTAATTGAGATAAGAGTGGTGAAAGGAGTAATTGCACGGTAACTGTTTCTATGGAAGGGTACAGTCAAACCACATGACTTTCCTGACATTTGGGTAGTCATGATGCCTAGCTAGAGGCCAATCATGACTTGTATAATGATGTATCAAAAGTATCAATAGGGATTGATAAGATGATTTAAATGAGTTTAAATCATGTGAGTTTTGAATAGAACTCACAATTACATATTATACTGCCAACATGGATAGGAACCCAATAGGTCACACACATATAGAGAAAAGGGTAAAATGGTAAAATAACAAGGATAATAATATTTGATATTATTATGAAGGTAGAGAAGTGAATAAGATAATAATTAATTAAAGAGTTTAATTAATTATGATCAAATAAAATTGTCCGCGGAACTTTTGAGAAATGTTCTGCAAAATTGGACCTAATTGAAATAATGTATTTTATGATTAATTATTATTATCTTATAAGTGTTATAAGACTATTATAAGTGTTATAGGACTTATATAATAATTAATAGGTCCATTGGAGAAATTATAAAGGGCCAAAGGAATGAAGAAGTTAGAGGAAGCCCTCCAGAAGAGGGCCACACGCCAACTCCATACAAAAGGGCTTAGAGGGCTTTTCTTTGGACCAAATTAATTTATATATGTTACATAAGTGTTATGGAACTTACATATTTAATTTGGTTGGATTTGGAATCCATTTGGGTATTTAAATTCAATTAGATGCACAAAGGGCCTAGTTTGTGGATTTTGTGCATAGACTTTTATGAAAAGGTTTAAATTGGATTTAATTAAGTCCAAATGATTATAATTAATTCCAGAGGCCCAATTAATTATTCTCCAGCAATTTTAAAGAGCCCAATCTCATTAAGGAGTTGGAATTTTAACCTAACTATGAAAGGCCAACTAATGAAAATTAGGGTTAAGTGATTAAAATAAAAGGAAAGTCTTTTTCTTTATTCTCTCTCCCTTTTTGAGCCAACTCCAAGCTAGCTTCTTGGAATTTCGGCCAGCCCTAATTGAACACCAATTTTTTGGTTCAATCTACCCCTCTCTAGTGTGGATTACTCATTGGAGGTGTTCGATTTTGGACACTGTGGTTTGCGACAACCCGGTGCGAAGTAAAATCAAAGGTGATTTTTCTTGTTCTCATATAGCTATATTGTGTATTCTTGGCAAGATCAGATCTAATGGTTAAAAAAATTTTAAAATTTCGCTCATGTATGTGATGCATGTAACCGTTAAATTTCAACATGATTGTATGTTTATACTCTTATGTTATCATGAGAGAACCTATAGTTATGTGCTATGTAATAACACATATTTGCATATTCATGTGTGTATTTAAGATTGAATATATATATATATATATATATATATATATATATATATATGTGTGTGTGTGTGTGTGTGTGTGTGTGTGTGTGTGTGTGTGTGTGTGTGTGTGTGTGTGTGTGTGTGTATAGACATGAACAAAACATGAACACATAAGGATTATGTGGTAACCTTGGGAAAAAAGGTATGATGTGTATAATTGAATGATCATTATTGAATATAATAATTTAATCATATATGTTCAACACCAATCTAAGCTTAATAAATGATGATGTGTTGTGAATATATGATATATAGTATTGTTACACATTGGATGGTATAGATGTGCATTTATGAAATAATAATATATATACATGTTGTTTCCATATAATTATAGTGATGATAAATATATCGTATAAGGATGTTAGTAATGTATGTATGTGTGTGTAAACATGAAGTTATAAGCATGCTGCTATGTGAACCTAATTGTAAAATACACTTTAAAGAAAATATGTTATAGAAATACACATATACATTATTTGGAATAAAGAAGCTTAGAATATGATGATGATATGCATCACTTTCATATGTATATGATGATTTTACATGCCTTTCTATGGATTACAAATACATCATATCTATACTCAAGCATGTATACGATATCATACTTATAGTTTTAAATAGATGTATACACACCTATTTATATATACATGATTGAAAATAGATTACATGCCTTGAACTAATTTCAAGTAGAGAATAGCAATACTTAATAGTGTGCATGATTACATGTTTAAAGAAAAGTTATACATGAACAGGTATATGATTACCCTTTACATAGTTACAAATGAGTATACATGTACGTATATGTTTATGTTCGAATAAAGTTAAAGTAATGTAAAGAGAGATATAGTAAAGAGATTTAACTACCTGTATTATGTCCAGGATATGGATAGATAGACATACCTATAAGGGTACCTTGCAGCTGCGATAGCTTTCAATCCTATTTGGGTTGTAGTCTATCCTATTTGGGTGACTAAACAAACATGGTCCCATTTAGATCATTTTTAATCCTATTTAGGTTGTAGCCGATCTTGTTTGGGTCCGTTTGATCGATCAGACAATTTTGCACCTTCGGGTGCCATCGTATAAACACGTCATCCACTTTTTTGGAAAAGTGCATGCCTCAATTCAAAGTAAAAGAAAAACATCATATTATGATAAAAGGTTAAAGAAGTATGACAATTTTTATGTTGATCTTCATATGATTCTTATATAAAATCTCTATATTGCATATGGAAAGTGTGATACTAAAAGCGGTTACATTTTATATATGCATATTTATTGCTTATGGTATCACATGTATATATTAGAATAACAAGCTAGATGCATAAAGAACTTGGGCATCAATAATGTCTAGTTAATAATTATGTTGGTGAAAGTATGTCCTCTATAGTTATATGTTATTTTCTTGAGGTTATTAAATGACTCATGTGACTCTTATATATGAAAGTGATGAAATCATGGATGTAATTTCATGGTGTTTCCTACACTTAGGAATACAAGATATAGGTATTGGTATGTGTATAGTAATGCTTTTAAACTATGATGTAGGCTAATATGTATTCATTATAACCACATGCTTCTTGTTTAACACTGTGCAATAATATGAGAAATATATGTGACTCCTTGCTTGTAAATATTAGTGGGTTATGATCTCATAAGAATTGGGTAAGGAATATGTGTATGAGATAGGAATATATTAACATGTCAATATAATAGCAAAATGGAATGGTATCTAATTGTGTAAGAGAATGGTATGATAACGATAACAAGTATTTATTGAAATAATAAATGAATTAGGTATATGAGATGCATTTGTATGTGATTATGTTTCTTAGAAATTATTATTATTTGTCTATACACAGGGATTTAACTTTATTAACTTAAAGTTCTATGATTTTAAAATGACTTTTATGGACATAGGTTGATATTATCATGCCTTTAAAAAAGTTAAGTAATACAAAGTGATTAGTAGAGTTTGAAATAAAGAAACACAAGAATTACAATTAAGGTATGTAAATATTTATTAAGTAAGTGATAACTAAGAGGAGCTTTTACACGTGTTTGGAATTGAATAGAAGAGTAATTTGAGAGTGTAAATAAACTCAAAAGGCTATGATCTGGAAATTATTATATCAAATGATTGGATTTCTATGTTCAAAGATATGTTTTGTGTGAGTGCATTTTGATGACTTTTTAAAGAGGTCATCTATATGTTTTATAATTCCCATTAAACTTTATACCTTAGCACTGGTGTTTTATCTGCATAGGTTGTAAGAAAGGATTTCCTTCTTAGGGATAATATCTACAGCATGACGGCCAACACAAGTTGGAGAGATAGAGATTGAAAGTATAGACCTTTATTTGGATTCTTTTGGTTAAAATTTTTATTTTGCATTGGAAGTTGTGTATGTAAAGAGGGCTAACAGTTGTATTTTATACTGTGTAAAGAGACTCTTCAAGTATATAGTAAATTTTTTAATAGTATAGTACTTATATTGGATTAAGTTTTATACTAAGATCTTTGTATAATATTGTTATGGAAAAATCTTGTTGAAAAGAATGTTTAATTATATAGGAAAGAGTAATAAAGCTAAGAATAGGTTAAGGGTGTTACATCTTGGGTATAGACCTAACATATAATGAAGCCCACAATAGTAGCAATTACATTTTGGGTTTCCTATAAAGATACATAAATAAAGCGACTACATAGCAGTTCCCACCTTTCAGGCAGAGCCCTCCTTATATGTACATATAGGCTTTATTGTGGTTATATATGTTCATATGTTATATTGTCTGACTCTATATAGACTAACCTTTGGTTCATTTATATTTTTATTGTAGTTAACCATTTGTTTATGCATCTCTTTTTCACTGCAATGATTTAATTATCTTGTATTAATGCAATCGACATGCATTCATCACATTTTTTCAAAGCTTTGCCAAACGGGGGGGGGGGGGGGGCAAGCTTATAGCTTTTCAATCTTATCCCACCACCATATGCATTGCAGACTTATAAAACTTTTCCAGTCTTGTAATTATCACTAAAAAATGCTTATTCCTATAGACAATGGGTTCTGAGGCAACTCTTGATTAGGGTTATATAATTAAAAAATGGTTCCTCACAAATAGATAAGGAACAGAAGTGTTAGGCTTTCTCTCAAAATTTATATTTTCAAAATGCTTTTTGATCTCTCCTACGACTTTTAAATGTTTAAAAATATTTTTTGAGTATTTTTTCCTCTTTTCCCTATTAGCGAGGTCAAAATAAGTTCCAGGAGTTTACAAATGTCAAAAATCAAAATCAAAGTCAAAAGCCATGAGTCAAGGCCATGACTCATTTGTGAATCACTCCCTTCACTCATGAGTCAAAGCCTTGACTCACTTTTGAAACATATTCTGCATCTAGGAATAAAGGATGAAAATAGGGAAGATTTTTATCCTTTATTCCTCATCGAAAATTTAATGTTTTGGGATATTTTAAGCCAAAAGGATCAAATTTCAAGAAAGAGGGAGGGGTTGAACTTCCTTTCTCTCTCTTACGTTCTTTCTCTCTGAAAACACCTACTCTATTTTCTCAAAAAACCAAGTTATAGAGAAAGAAAAAAATAGAAAAAAGCCATAGATTACTAAGTCATTGTTCTTTGATAGAACTAATACTGAATGTAATATTCTTCAACCCCAAAACCTATTAAATACAATGTTAGATTTTGATTTACAGTAAATATGAATTTATTCTTTATTTTCTTCAATTATTTCCATTTATTTGATTTATTGGATTTGAACTTATTTATAGGTTATTTATTGTAGTTATGACCATTTCTCTCATCAAGATATAAAAATTGGATTAAAACTATGTAAATAGAAGTTTAATGCATGTTTGGAGCTTTACTACATCATCTTCCTTATTTTGTTCAATCTTTGAATTTCATGGTTTCTTGCTTTAATTTTGTGTTTTTAGTGTGTAAATATTGTTATTTATGGTTAAAAATGAGTTTAGGGGTGTTTTCTTGCATGAAAATAGCTTAAAAGTGAGTTTAAGAGCTTTTCTTGGCAATTAATGGCATTTTCTAGCTTTTTTTTGTGTTATAAGTTAAGCCACGCCCTTGACTCATTTGCGAGTCATATTCCTAGGCCAGGACTCATTCGCGAGTCATGTTACTGGATCGTGACTCACCTTTTCCCCCCTTTTTATTTTTTTTTTCTCCGTGACTCTTCCTAAACCTCTTCCATGCATATGACTCACTCCCTTGACCCATTTTCACTTATTTCTCTTATTTTCATGATTTATAATATTATTTATTATTTTTTTATTAATATAATTGCTTATTTGTATTTATTCATATATTTATTTAACATTGAAATTATTTGTTATCCATATTAATTTTTTCTTATTTATTTATTTATTATTGGTCATATTATTATTAATATTGTTATTTATCATATAATTTATACAACATGCTTAATATTAATTATTTACCTAATTTATTTGAATTAACTAATAATTTATTATTTATTATTTGATTTAATTCATTATTAACTCACATTGTTATTTTCTATCATTTTTAATACATATAACCAATTTCCACATTGAATTGGGTTAGAGTATTGGAGACCAAGGTGTATTGGATTAGCTTAGGATTTATTTTCTTATTTATTCATTCATTTTTGGGTTTGTATTATTTTTCCTTTCATACCTTTCATAATTGGTTGTAATAGCTAGTAAAAAGGGATTTCTCACTATAATTAGAAAAATTCACATGAAATATTTTCTACATAACTAATTGGATTTTTTCACATAAAATAGACCAATGTCCACCTTTTTTAATCCCAAAAATCACACAAAAGTATTTTCATAAATATGTATGAGGGAACCCATGTTCCCAAATTGATCAATAGCCCGATTTATTTATGCTTTTCTTTTAGCATTATTATTCTTTTATCCTTCCATTCTTTTATTATTTTCATTGTAAATAGATGATTTTTTGAACATTAAATTAAAAACTCATAAAATATTTTCTACCTTAAATTAATTAATACGATTCCATTCTTTTAAGCTGTATAGGCATAATGCCCTATTTTTTCCAAAATACATCCAAAACTCTGCCTTTTGTAAATATACATGTGAGGACTAACGTCCTCATCTAAATGAACTTAATTAATTCTCTGATTTACACATGAATTTATCTTTACATTTATTCTTTTAATCTTTAATGCTTTTCAATGCCATGCTTTTGCAACTTTCCATATACATGCTTTACAACTTTCCAACGTGCTTAAGTGTATTTTATTTTTATAAGCATAACAACTCATATGAGAAAAAGAGATGAAATAAGTTAATCTTAAAAACTCATTTATATAACATTAACCAAAGGTATAAATAAGAGTGAGATCCTGAGCTATCTCTAGTTTTGGCCTCATAAGCTTAGAACTCAGTTTCCCAATGTTTTATTAGGTAGCAACTCTGTGATACCTGCCTTATATGCCCAGCAGATGCCCTCGTAGGTTGATCACCAACAATGGAATAGAGTACCCTAAGAAGCTGTCTCATACCTTTTTAAGGCCTGAGGCATCATAGATTGCATTAAATCCCTATCCATTGTTAAGTAGCCAACCTATATAAGTTAAATTAACCTTTTCGGATCTTGAGCCCCAAAAGCGAGCTTTTAAGAGCAAAATGAATGCTTATGAGGTTTGGTACGCATCATAATGACAACTCCACTGGGGACCATGAGATCTAAAAGTACCTTTGGTTAGTTTAATATAAATGAGTTTAGATATTAAGATATTTTTTTTATCTCTTTTCAAAAATTGGCATTGCATTCATGCTAGGGCTTTAGAATTAAGTTAGGCATCCCTCTTTTAGCCTAGGTGCATTCCCAAAGTATGACCCTACATTCACTTAATGTAGGGAAGTTTTAGGGAGGATTGCCAGCCTAAGCCTCATACCTTTGGGTGTATCAAATGGTGACCTGATCGGTTATATTATCGGACCAAAAGCCTATGTAATGGCATAAACACTTCCTTTAGGGGGGTATGCACCATAATACATTGCTTGTGATGTGTACCCTTATGTATTGAAAAGATCCCGATAAATTTAAATGTTAGCTCATCAAAGGCTTTCATACCCCGGTAGGCACATTTTAGTTCATTTGGATAGTTTAAATACATAATGGTTGAAATCTATTTGCATAACCTTTAAATAAAGAGAGGTTATGCTGCCGATTTTACACCGTGCATTATGCTCGTTCATTAGGTTCCTAGTTAATCTATGTACTAATTCCACTTAGGAAAGAGACCACATGAACTCTTATGTGGGAGGAATAAGGTTGTGAGCATTTTCATTTTTTTTTGTGCCTATGTTTATCTATACTACATATGTAAGTATCCTTAACAAAATAACAAAAAAAAAATAATGGTAATAATAAATAATAAAATATGCATTTTTTATTTATAGATTATTGACATATGTGCATCTCATCTTGTGTGTATATTTTTTGCTTGCATAGATTATTCCATTAAAACACATAAATTTTATATGCATAATTTTTTGAAAAACAAAAATATGCATGTGCATGCATCTCATTTTGCATGCAAATAAAATAATAATATGGTAATGTGAAACGTGTGAATTTTATGTGTAAGTTCTCATTAACATAAAAGAGTGTATGTTTTCATTTTATGTGCTGTAAAATGCACACCTTGCATTAGCTTACACATCTTGCTTTGTGCATGTAATTCTTCGATGTATTAATGCATGGCATATTCATACATCATTTCTATAGTAGATATCATTGTGTTTTATGATAACATTTGAGTCACACATCGTATGTATGTCACTTATGTGCAATGTTCCCATGCATCAATGTGTAACATATTCACCATGCATCATGTATATAACACATTCATATGTCATGCATCATACATGTCGTGCATCATATGTGTTCCTAACATGTCTATAAGTTATGGGTATCTTATGTATTGCACATTATCACATGTATACACGGAATGCTTATCCATCCGATGCATCATCTGTATGCCTGACATGCTCACTCATCATGCACATTTTATGTATCATTCACATGCATCATCATACATTGACTTATATATTATGTATTATGATTATGCATCATCATCATCATTGCAATGATTGATCCATGCATTATATACGTCTATAACATATTCATTCTCATACATCATCCTATATATATCGTTACCGTATGAAAAAAGTGTAAATAATAATAAAATAATACATTAATATTACCATGGCATGAACATATATCTAGTATGCATGTATATATTAATGCATGTCATAACACGTGTGTATCGACATGCATCATGACATGCATATATGACTATCCTACATGTATTTAGTGATGCTTGTCACAGCAAGTGCATATTAATGTACATCATAACATGTGTATATAGGAATTCCTCATAGCATCTACCATATGTATGTTGGCTTATGCATGTAAATATTTATTATCACATATGCACATTGATGAGTGTCCGAGCATACATTGTAGTATACACATATATCAATCTTGCATATGCATGTTGACATGTGGTATGGTGTAAGCATATATATATGCTTCTTGGCATGTATATAATGGTATACATTATAACATTTACATGTTGACATTTGG